>OZ059905.1:29236982-29728656 GCA_964057215.1 Oscheius myriophilus
TGGAAGATGTGTCGCATCAGGATGATGCAAAGACGGCCAATCTTCGGGATGTAACTGTAAACAAACTCCTATTATTTGGATGCGAACAATTTGTTTGAATGTAGTGTTGTTTTAACAAAAATGAATATTGTGCAGTCTAATTTACAACAAAACATGACAAAGAAATAAGACTGTATAGAGAGATATGAGGTATGGTTGATTTTCAGGGGACAAATCATAAGCAACAGACAAATTTTGGGCTACCGTAGAATCAAAGAACTTCGGCGTCGCCGGGAGTCGATCCCTGCGCTTGTCGCATAAAAAGGAACATAAAGAGAGAGATTTATAGCAGGGCAGTGAGAGAGAGAGATAGTGAGATAGAGAGCGAAAGAGACAAACAAGGAAAAAATGAAAATGACAAAGAGGTACACTTCTATGGTGAAAGATAAAGAGAGTCAGAAAGAGAGAGAGTCTGTGAAACGCAAACAGAAATAGACATGGGTAGATACATACAGAGAGAGAGAGAGAGAGAGAGAGAGAGACCAGAGAAACACCAAGACAGAGAGACATAATGACAGCGAGAATGTTAGAGCGAACGCGAAAGACATGCAACAGTTTTTTCGTAACTCGTATGGGATTTTTAAGGTAACAATAGAATGAAAACATTGAAACAAAACTAGAGACTCTCGACCACCCACCGCATGATTTAGAGAATCAAACTTCGCGTCGATTTCTAGAATAACAACGGATTTTAGTTTTTTGCAAGACTTTCCCGACCGGGTTTATGAAAATTCGCTGATCGTTCGGAAGAGAGCAAAAAACAATGTAAATGCTTTAAAAGAGACAGGTCGGATGTTATTTAGGAGAACAATGTATTTTTTCCTTCTGCTGACTCTGCTACTTTTCAAGTTTTCCATTGGCCAAAAGGACGATGTGCAAAATCCATGTTTTAAAAAGTCTAAAACCGAGCCGGAACGTTTGGTCTGCTCCCAGCTTTTGTCTTTCAAGGATCTGACAAAGGTAAAAAGAGACATTTTATTATACTGCTCGCCAATCCTACTTCGGCCCGAAAGCGCCCCTTTTTTGTGCTCTATTTTAATGATAGGAACTTAATTAAGTTATGGAAATTAATGATGTAGTTTAATGATGAATAATTTAATAATGGGTAATTAAGTTGTCAAATTCATGGGATTGAATTCGACAACTGTGATTTATTCTGGCGGTTCAGGGAACAGCCCTAGGGCATAAACCGTTTGTATTGCACCGCATTCCAAAATATTTCAGAATAACCCCACGTTTAATTTTTTCGACCACATTTGTAAAATTACAGTACCCTACCGTATCCCAGGTCAAAAAATCGATAATGAGCTGAAATTCTCAAAATGTCATATATTGGTCCCAGGAAGGTTATTTGCCGATTTTGAGCCAATTGTGATGCTATGACCTATTTTCTAAGACAATGGTCTTACAGAGACCGCTCGATTAATCCAGAAACTTTGTCTTAAAGGGCTCGTCAGGGGCCTTTTCAGAGTCGTATGCTAATGAAGACTTGGCAGGCACTTTGCGCATGGCCGTTGTCTGGAGCGGTGTTCGGCAAATTCATTTCAATGGAAATGGCTCGATTAGCATACATTCCATTTCAAATCAGAAAAGGCCCCTGACGGGTCCTTTAAGTATGGAACGTAAGCCTAAAAAAGAGATAATTCACTAATGCGAGCAAGAAGAAAAAGTCGCATTGCTTTAACGATTCCATTGAAGTTGAATTTTGTGAAAGTGAAAACGAACCGAGTGGTTCGAAAACCTTACAGAATTCAACCAAGGTCACAATATCCAAAGCCAACGTTTTGTTCCAGAACCAGCAAGTGTCTAAGGGCCGCCCTGCCTATCTTCAAGATGTCGACAGCAAAGGAGGTCCTAAATATGCACCCGGTGTCAGAGAAGCCGAACTGATAAAAGAAGAGGCAGCTGATAAAAAGGAGTTCAAAGACAAACAAGAGGCAGAACTAACGGGAGGAGGTAATGGGAAATCAACGACATTCTCACAAGGGGTTGGAGAAATTGTGCCGCCAGTCGTTCCCTCTGAAATCACACAAAGGAAAAAGAGACAAACCATGCCTTCGGGAACAATCTATTCCTGCATGGATATTCCGTGTATTTGTTCTAACCTTGGAGGTAAGCCTTAACCAGTTAATTCTTAGTTGATTTAAGGTTCAATGTATACTACTTATACCTGTAGGCTTCCGGATGGCAGTTTCTACCAAAAAGCATTAAGGAAAGAGTTCCGAATGCTGAGTTATGCTGAGATGATCAAGTGAGTTTGGTCAGTTGCAATGTAATTTTCTTTTGGAGGTTTCAAAATGCTTTCTGGACGGCGCGTGCGAGCATCTACTGGGCTTTGTCTGGCTTCCATGGAAATGTCACAGCTTCCCCTGGAGCACACTCTGGCCCTAACTTTCTCCCATGGCATCGCGAGTTTCTAAAAAGGTTGGTATTTTTAAGTTATTTTTTTAAAGGAACAGTCAGTGGTTTTTGCAACTTTCGCCCGTATGAAAGAGAAAATCAGCTAATCAAAAAAACACATAAAAAATTATTTTTGAAACTTCAAGTTTGCAGAAATTTTGCATAAAATGGCCCTTCTCCGATTTTCATGCTATCTGGCTTCCATTTACCCAGAAAAGTATCAGACTGCGAATGGCCAGTACGTCCGACATTTTCGGCGTATAAAATTCTATCTAATTTCGAATGTCTTTTTAAAATTAGACGAGAAGCCCATTTTGTACGTGTTTTTTTGTTTGTGCAATTTGCTACCGTATACCATGGCTACCCCATTCAGACCCTAAGTCGATGCTACTGTTTCGGACATCTTTACCGGAATCCAAAATCGATTTTCGTACGCTTCTGGGTCACGCATTTCTCAAAATAGTGATGTGATTTACATATAAAAATGAAAGTTTCTTATTTTCACGTGCTCGTGACATTGGTAAAAAGTAACACTTTTCCAGAATGGAAATCGGAATGCGTACGTATAGACTTCCAAACGGTACTTTCCCCTACGTGGACGTGTCGCTCCCCTACTGGGATTCTTCCATGGATGACGATGTCTATAAGATCTTTGGTGTTTCTTCATTCAATTCAAGTAATCCAAAATTTTAACTGATAAAACTATGTTGCAGGTTGGTTTTCGGAGTATTTGCATGGATTAGTCTATAATGGGCAGGTTGTGGATGGGTGGTTTGGTCAATGGTCGGGACGCAATGTCAGTGTTACCCTACTAAATGCTTTTAAGCAGTTAAAACACAAATAGTTTTAGGGTTATACGATTAGGTCTTTGGATGGGTGGCCGGGAGTGCTGACGTTGTTCGCAAGGAGTACCTTAGATACTATTGTTGCGGACCCTGTGGTCAATAACATGTTATCAGCTACTGCGGGAGATCCTATGGTACGTTGGCAAAAAAAAACCCAACACGATTCGCTAATTTCCTAAAGGACTGTGCTCATTTCGTCCCACCGCGAAAAGTTGCGAAAGCCGCTTTTCTTCCAAATCATGACGGCCTCGTAACCACGTCGTCATGAGTATGAATGAGAGATAAAGATTCTTCCCAGTAGTATTAACTTTAATGAAAGCGACATCATAAAACTGGTTAGGTTAAATCGCAATCTCGCCCCCCACACCATTTGCCCCCCCCCCCCCCCCGGCGGTGCAGTTGTACCCCCTACTCAATGCAATATAGGATGCGGGTGGGCATTTAATATGGGTGCGTGGGGGGTGCCACTGCGTTTGGTGTGGGGTATAATTTGGTTATCAATATCGTAACTGCACCCCCCGCAATTATGTGGGGGACGCGATTGCGACACCAGGACCTATGGCAACCGTTACCCCTACCAGTTGCAATCACAACCCCCATTTGGCCCGGTGCAGATGCGCCCCCCCCCCACACATCGCAATCTTCTACCCCCTCTTGGTTTTTTAATCACAATCTTTTCACTTCTCCCACCTCCTTTAATTGCCGAAGCAATATGTATGAGAGTTTTTGGAGAAAGAAAACTTAGCTGAAGACAAATATCACCTATTTTTCTGTTGAAATTAAAGCATCCTCCTTGAGTTTGTCATAGATACTGAATTGATATAACACTGTTAGAACATATTGAAGAGCATTTCATTAGGTTTCCCTCTGCAAATCAGTTAAATTTACGCAAAAGACCAACCGGCAAGCTAACGACTGAAAGTGAGTAGAAAAACGACCGACCGCAACCAGCAAACAAATTGTAAAAATGACCCGCATGAAATCGAATGGTGGAAGAAATATAATTCTCACGCCACGTTAAAGGAGGGAATTTTAGTTTTGTAAGGGGTGAGATTGCACCGCCCCTCTGGGGGGCCTCCATTGACATTGGTGGGTGGTAAGATTAAGATAATACCACCCACTCCTTCCAGTAGTATTAACTTTAATGAAAGCGACATCATAAAACTGGCTGTGTTCTAACTAAGATGTCCTTTTTGAAAAATGAAATTTGGTTGACTTTCGACCGAGTAATGCAAGTTTGAAGATCCCCCAGCCGCGGCATACTCTGAACTGGCTGCGCTGCCGATGAGAGGCCACGCCCACTTTCGGCGACTGTAGCGAGCAGCCGCCGCTGCATTTTTTTTTATTTAATTTGAGATAATGAGCATTTCCAGCCAAAAATTCACCTTTATGAGATTTTGGAAACATGCCAGTTGCAAATGGGGCGCGCTTGCTACCATTTCCATTTTCGCTTGCTACCAGTCACGATGAATTGTGAAAAATCGGCAGAACAGATTCAAGTGATATTTTTATTAATGAATAACATGCTGAGTATTTCAGTTTAAATCTTGAGCGGCCACGACCTGTAATTCAAATGCGACCTCATTCTGCGTTTTCGACGTTGATGGTTGCATGTGAATCAGCAGAAAAATTTTGATATCAACGTCTTAAAATATTTGCCATTTTCTCTATATTTCCATTTCCCAAAAACATGAAGCGGCCAGTGCCCAAATTTTATTTTTCTAGCGCATAGAATGATCTCTTGTGTTATTTCATCAGAAATCAGAAATATTGCCATTGACCCACTTTTAGAAGGGGGTGCCCACAATTTACCGGTCGAGGCAGAGGTGCTTAGGTGTACCAACATTTGTGTGTAAATGGCCTATTGGAACCATACTCTAAATTGACAAATGTTACAGAGAGTACTCCAAAATTGTGCTTAGAGTTAGCTTTTTTTAAATCTGCAAGTTGGGACCAATGCAAAATGTTTTCCAGTCTTGCCCCAGCGTTACTGGGTACAACCTCGAACTCAACCATGGCTACGTCCACGTTTGGATGGGTGGCAATATGCAATATATTACTACGTCAACCAACGACCCAATCTTTTTCCTACATCATTGTTTTATCGATTTTATTTGGGAACAGTGGCGTCTAATAAATCAGGTAATACCTATAATTTCATTTTCAACCTCTTCGCTTCCAGAATCGATACCAACGGGAGACGCAGTGGAGCACCGCTGCCCTTTCTTGTTATTCTCCGGCACATCAACAGACTGCTACTATGCTCCCATTCGTGTAAGTTATAATTTAATGTTAGTAAAAACGGAAGATTTCAGTGATCGAGTAAACCAAGACGGCCTTAGTAACATGTACACGGACTACTTGTACACCTATCAGGCGAGGCCTACGTGTAGTGCAACCGTTTCTTGCGGCTCACCGTGAGTTTTTCTTGAGAGATTTTAAAGGAACAGTCAGGGGTTTTGAAACATTGAATAAATAAAGTGAGAAAAGTTTACCGAACATGAAAATTTTTACGAATTGGGGTTGAAATTTTGCAATATTCGAAAAAATAGGCTCCAAAGTCGACGGCTTTTCTGAAGGGGAATGGAAAAGTCGGCCGAGCCGCGACGCAGCCGCCGCGCTGCTCAAAAGCAATTCAAATTCAAAGTGGTCGAAATCAACTTTTAAATAAACCAATCGATTCGTCTTGAGTAGCTGAGTAAGCATATGACTGTTAAAATTACAAAAAACAACATTCAAGCTTCCAATCGCTAAAAAGCCAAAAAATCAGTTTGCAAACTGGAAATTTGAAAAGAAATCTACCCAGCGCTTTGCGCTGGGTATAATTGCGGAAATGGGCTTTTTTTATTCCACGATTCAAGCAAGTCTAATACAGCAAATAAATGTGTTATAAAGTGAAAAACTCAAGTAATAAATTCATTTTATGAGAAAAGCCGAACGAACCACAACATTTCTAGGATTTGAAGAGTTCTAACCTCGAATTTGCCTTGATAAAAGCAGCACAAATGCTTTAAAAATGTTCAAACATACCTAAGAAAACGTAAACACAAGGATCAGTGACATTATAATCTAAATGGGGTCCTTCGGTTAAGAAAATGACATCATTTATCTAATTTTTCTTTTTTTGTGGTTTATCTCGTCAAAATTACGACTCTGATTTAATATTCTTTATGAAATACCAAAACATGTGGCAAAAATACGAAAAACACAATTGACGTTTTCTGAAAAAAAAAACACAATTTACGACAGTTGAAGCATCTCCTAAATTTAAAAATGATTCAGATTTCTCTGGTGTTACACCAGTGCAGGTCGTTGTTGTGGTCGTCTCAAACCTGGTTCAACATGCTTCCTTGTTTCCGGTTTTTATTCAAAATTTTTTTTTACATTGAACTGTATTTTTTTCAGGAGTTGATCCGTGTTTGGGAAGCAGCTGTATTCTCGGAAAGTGCATCGCAACGGGATAATGAAAGAAGAAAAGACAAAGAAGTCGAGAAACTTGGCAAAACAAAATTCACAAAATGATTATGGTTCTGGGTAATTCTTATTTTCTTATTTTTGTTGTTGTTGTACATATTGTTGCCCAATAGCATATTTTCCTTATGTTAATCACAAGAATTATTAAATACAAACTTTAACACGGTAAAGTATATTTTCACACAATTATTGTCCTACACTGTCAAATCGAAGTTTTGAAAAAAAATTTAAAGGGACCGTCAGGGACCTTTTCAATTTCATTTTCATCGGGAGTTTCTTGATCAACTGATTTTTCTCTTTTACGTGAGCCAAAGTTGCAAAAGGCCCCTGACGGTCCCTTTAAATTCAAGGGTGTGCTAAATTACATCGTAATAAGTTTTTTAGTGACGGTAGCAAAATTATTTCTGCGTAAACACAGGTTTTGATTAAAATTATGACTTCAATAATATACTAATTGGAAAAACTTTCCTGGTTTCGGAAAACGCTTCGGTTGACTCACTTTTGGCTGAGGCCAAAAGCCTAGCAATACAGTTTCTTAAATTTAAAAACAAAATTAATCTTCAGCCAAAATACATAAGTTTTACAATACACAAGTTTTACAATACATAAATTGTACAATACGAAAAAAAACATCATAAAAAAAGTTTCTTGAGGTTATTGATCATAGTCGTATTTCTGGGTAAAACAAGTAAATTTTCTTTTGACCCACGTCTAACTATAAAACTCTGAATCTATAAAATATTCACTGAAATACACAAAATCACAAAAAAAGGTTCTTCCCGAAATTTTTGTTTCGAAGTAGCAGGAAACACAAATATTTTTTTGTAAACACTGTTAAGTCGCTCCCTTGACTTTTGCCCCACTTTTCGGTCGGATTTTGCATATTGAACCAGAAAAATTAAGCAAACTCTATAATCACAACGGTAAGCGTAAACAACGGATTACAAATATGCTTAAAACGGGGGAAAGTGAAGTGTCTCCACTCGGAAACATGAATATCGGAAATATTCTTCTGTTTCCACTCACCTTTGATCTAGGGTCAAGGAACCCTTGTCTTCAGTCAAATCTCAACCCACCTATGTTGTCTATTTGCTCCCAAATGTTCACTATGCGGAGGAATACAAAGGTAAGTACTCAAGGCAGATGTATTTTTTTAAGAACAATACCAAAAAACTTAAAACTAAAACGGTGGTAACCCAAACTGCACCCAGCCAAACTTTTAACCCCCCTCCCCCCCCCCCCCCCCCCAATTTCGCAACAAGGGAACTTTCATTTAGAGAGGTGTGAAAATCACCAAGGTCGCTAGTAACGTTTCAAATAATAAACCAAATTCGTTTATTTTTCCCATAATGTAAATTTTTTTTTCGAGAAAATTGGCAAAACTCCAAAAGTTAAGCACTTTTTTGAATATTGGAATAAAACTATTTTCTCTAGATGGGAATTTGGGCTAATTACAAAATTTTCTGGAAATTGAATTTCCTGCAACAAAAAAGCTACATAAATCTGAGTTTTTAATTTTTTTTTTGTAGTTGAAAACCTACAGTATGTAGAGACCATGTACCGTAACCCGGTTCCCAAAAAAGAAAATGGCTCGAAAATTTCAGGGTGTTTCCATCTTTTTCCACAAAATTCCAGATAATGAGATCTTAGAAAGGTCATACACGCATTTTCAAATCAGATTTTTTCAATGTCCCTATTTTCTCATTTTACAGAAACGTTGATATTTTTTATTAAAGAAACGTCATTTCTGGACATAATTACTAAATAAAACCATAGTTTTGTACCAAATTACGTAAATAAAAATAGAAGCTTTTTTTCTTAGTTTTTAAAATCGACTTAAATGCTGATTTATTCTTTGAATAAAATTTAGACATACAAAATTCGAATTAAGTTACATGGTTTTCCTGTTTCTAGGACCAAAAAGTGGACCTAATTCGCCCCACTCAACTTGTTGACGTTGACATAAATGGAGGACGGAAATTCGCTCCGGGAGTCAGAGAAGCTCAAAGAAAAAAGGAAGACGACGATGATCAAAGGAATTTCGTGGCTAAACTAGCGAGCCAAGGCCTTTCAATCCCAAATCAAGCTATCCAGGATGTTCCGAGGAACGTGCTTCCCCAGATTCCTACAGTTTGGCAAGGCCTCAGTGGTTTTATAAGAAATGTTCTTGGCGGGAGAAACAAGAGAGACGCGGAAAAGATGTCATTCCCAGAAGATGCTCCCATAAGAGCTAAGAGACAATGGGCTCCGGCTGGAACTGTCTACGACTGTATGAACATACCCTGCATTTGTAGCTATATGGGAGGTATCCCTTTCTTTTTTTTCCCCCATAAGAAATCAATTTTAGGAACAATGTATACTTCGTTTACCTGCCAACTTCCGGATGGCAGTTTCTACCAAAGGGCGCTGAGGAAAGAGTTCCGCATGATGAGCTACGCCGAAATGTCCCTGTATGTTTCATATGAATCAGTCAAATGTCGTATTTAGTTACCAAAACGCCTTCTGGACAGTTCGTAATGGCATTTATTGGACATTGGCTGGCTATCATGGGAATACTACCGCTTCTCCAGGAGCTCACTCCGGGCCGAATTTCCTACCATGGCATAGGGAGTTTTTGAAAAGGTGAGTAACACTACCCACTATCATGGGAATCACTGTAGGTTCACTTAAACTTAAACCCTTTTACTACTGTTTATGTATGTCATTGAACCAACGTTGACGAATTGCATTTAAGGACTAGTCCGGAACCTTTTGAGCATTATCCCATATAAAAGAGAAAATTCTGTTTCGCAGGAAACCTTGAAGAGCACGGAAGGGGCCTTTTCAGAATCGTATGCTAATGAAGACTTTGCAAGCATTTTGCGCATGACCGTTGGCTGGAGCGGTGTTCGGGAAAATGATTTCAATTGAAATGACTTAATTTACAGACTTCCCATTTCCAATTCGAAAAGGCCTCTGACGGCCCCTTTAAGAAAACATAAGCTTGACAATTCCCATTTTCAAGAGTGAGATTTTCCTACAGAAAATTGGAAATAGCGTCTTTATGTACGCGTTCGCGGACAAAAAATGCGATTTCTAAAAACTGTAATTTTAAACATATGGTTTCTTCAAGTTTTATAGTCTTCGGCAATCCTAGTTCCGTCTATTTGACGCAATAACAGAAGGATACAGTAAACTTTCGCGTTGCAAATGAAATGTCTCATACTGAAAACCTTAAAATGATGACCCAAGAATCGAACCCACGGCCTTGGAAAGACGTCTGGCTAATAGGCGAACTCGCTACCGCCTGCGCTATGGCGGCACCTGTCTAAGGTGCCGCGGCGGAGGCTGAAAAAGCCGCCGGTTTTCTGTTTCAGCGGCTACGCCTTTTAAAAAAACCAGTTTTAAAAGAAACTAAAGAACAAACAATGTTTTGGAACATTATCAATGAAACATTACAAAACAGTAAAAAATTGATTCAATCAGCCAAGTTGAGATACAGTAATGAAGGAAAATGCCGTGCCGCCGAAAATGAAGTACGTAGTGCCCAAAATGAGGAGGGACTGGAATTGGTTAGGACTATATGCAATTCGAATCCCACTCTTTCATATAAACTAAAGTTGCAAACCCGAAATAGTCCTTTAATTAGTAGGCCGCTTGATTGAGCGGCCGAAGGCCGCGCTTCCTTGCAGCGACAAGCCGCTTAACTGATCGCCCGAAGGCCGGGTGTCTTTGCGGCCGTAGGCCGTATAATTGAGCAGTCGGAGGGCGCAGGAGGGTGCCCGTATTAGGCGCGTATACCATTCTGGTATTATAAACACATCGAAGGCATCCGAAGGCGGTTGACAATTTTTGGAGACACCGTGTTTTCTTTAACTTGAATTTGATTTCATACCGATACCGGGAAACTGAGAATATTTAATTTTGGAATGGTAAAACATCGTTTCAATTTTTTAGATTGGAGATCGGAATGCGCACATACAGACTGCCCAATGGCACTTTTCCATTTGTGAATGTATACATTCCTTATTGGGATTCTTCTATGGACTATGACATTTATCAAATCTTCGGCATGTCATCTTATTACTCAAGTAAGTCTTTTTTGACTGGAAATGTTTAAAAACCGAAGTATAAACACGTTCAGGCTGGTTCTCCGAGTATCTTCATGGAACGGTTTATAACGGATATCTGGCTGATGGTTGGTTTGGTAGTTGGTCAGGACGACAGGTGTGCCATGTGCAGATCAATAAAAAAGTGTTTGTTAGGGTAGCACATACAGAGTATTGGATCAATGGCCTGGTCAGGTCAACTTGTTCCAGAGAAGTATTCTGGATCAAATTGTGGCGGATCCGGTACTTAACAATATTTTGGCTGCAACGGCTGGAGATCCAAATGTATGTTAAAGCTTTATCTCAACTTGACTTTTTACCTTAATACTTGATAAGTATCTAACTTGTTTCAGTACTGCCCGTACGTTCCTTCCTACGATTTTGAAATTCAACATGGCAATCCTCACGTGTGGTTTGGAGGAAACATGCAGATCATTACGCAATCCACAAACGATCCTATGTTCTTCCTTCACCACTGTTTCATCGACTTTATTTGGGAACAGTGGCGACAAACAAATCAGGTTCGAAATTCTCTTATAATCTGTTTCCAACGGTCGGGTCCCATAACAACCGATAAATTTTGGAACACAGTAAGATGTGCTTGCCGCCGATCCCTGCACCTTGCGGACGTAATAGCCCTGGCTAAATGCCAGGGCTGACAATTAGCTACCGTGGTGGGACCAGATTCTTCAAATTTCCATTTTTCGGTGACGTTTTTTGGGAACAGGCCATTTTAATGTTTTCATTGAGGGTTTTAGGATCGCTACTCTCGAGAGACGCAGTGGAACACAGGTTCCACTTCATGCTATTCCCCATCGCATCAACTGACGGCCACAATGTTACCATTCTTGTAAGCTTTAACTTAGCTTTAAATATGGTTTCTCAGGGGACGAGCTAACCAAGATGGCCTCAGCAATCAGTACACGGACTACTTGTACACATACCAGCAGAGGCCAAGTTGTAGCGCAAGCTACACTAATTGTGGACCGTAAGTTGATCATCACTTTAATGCTTTTAGAATTATACAAAGTAAATCGTATAAAGAGTTCACTGAATTGTAATAAACGGTGTTTTATCACAATTTATCGAAAATATGGTGCTTTTAGAATGTTTTTGGAGTGTTTCAGTTCAAGAGCACGCTTTTCCATCCACATTTTTAGATTTAGTCACAATTCATAATGCTTAGTCGTCGCATGCTTCCATTTTCTCGTATATTTTCTTGTTCTTAAAATGAAAACCAAGTTTTCATTCAAGAAGATATATTTTCTTGTTCTTAAAATGAAAACCAAGTTTTCATTTTAAGAACAAGAAAATATACGAGAAAATCTCTAAAAAAATCATTGTTTTCGTTCTGGTTTTTTTTGTTTTTTGTCTATTTTCCACACTTGATCCTGAATATTCCGAAATTTCTTGAAAAAGTCCAATGATCAGCATAAAAAATGCTATGAATTGGTTTTAACGTGATGCTCATAAACGAGATATGAAAAAAGTTACAATATTTAAATGTTTTAGGGGTGGGCCTTAAGAGATATGAAAAAAGTTACAATATTTAAATGTTTTAGGGGCGGGCCTTAAGACAATTTGAAATTTTTTTTTTCGATGTTTAGCTCATTTTCAAACAGCCTGCAAAACAAAAAAACCATTTTGAAATTTCAGCGGGGATAATAATAGACAAGGTGTGTTAATACATACAAAAGAATATTTCTTTCAGTTATCTTTGGTGTAATCTTAACACTGGAAGATGTGTTGCCCGTGTTAAGACGGGAGGACCCTGCTGGCTAGTACAAAGTGAGGTTTCTTTCATTTTATACAAAGTTCTTTGTTCAGATATTGATCCTTGTTTTGTTAGTTCCTGCGTCGGTGGACGCTGTACAGCTGCTGGATAACATTTTTCTTCTCCAAATATTCGTAATTTGGGAAATATGGGCTACAAAACGATTATCTTGATGTTTATGTTGTATGAATAAACGCTTTTATGCGTTCAAAAATGAACATAGACAAGAAAAACTGAATAGAAAAAATTTAACTGTATTATTCGCCAATTTTACATCTTGGCCGGTTCGCAAATGTAACCCTGAGGAAGTATTGCGTACGTATCCTAAAACACAGGAATTTCGTACGCAAATCCGCGTCTGGTGTCATTTGCACAGAGCTAAGAGCGAAATTGGGCAAAAGTAGCATCGGCGACGACTATATACACCAAGGTTCTGGTTCTAAACCTAGTATATAAGTCAACATATTTTTACTTTTCTCCATCTATGCTTGGTATCTTTCTTTGTAGAAGAAAGATCAGATTTTCTTGGGAGGTACTTGTTGGCTTTTCCCATTTCTCAAAACCAATGAGTCCGGAATAAACAAAAACGGCTACGTATGTGGTTGAATAAAATGGGTAGAAACTTTTTGGGTCAAAGATTTTTATGCGAAAAGAACCAGATAGATTTATTAAAAATCTTTTCTTTTTTTAAGACCCGAAATCTGTAAGGATCGTGCAGTTTCATCACCTGTCGGTCCCAGCACAGCATTTCAGCCTCGATTTGGCTGAACAAGTAGAAAACAGTTGTAATGGAGTGTTCGACCGAAAACGTTTATTTGGAATAATGCGTTCAAAAAATTTACATGTTTTTAGTTTTCGATTTTTTGGTTTCCAAGCAAGAAAATAACATTTTCAACAAAGAAATCGATAGCCTTTTTAAAGGATTTTCACCATTTCCGTTATTGCAAAAAGTTTGGCTTTTCATGCCCTTACAAGGGTTTTCTTAATTTCATTTTAATTTTAAAAAATAGGATAAAAAAATAGAACGAAACATAAAAGAACCCTTTCATACTCGGCCAAAGGCCGCCCACCTTTGCGGCCGTAGGCGTTGTTTATAAGCGGCCGCAGCTCGCCTAAGTGAGCGGCCGAAGGCCACTGAATCGAAACAGAAGGCAAAACCACGCGTAGCAGGATACTAGCAAAAAGAACTCCAGAATAGTTGTTGAAATTCTAAGTCGAGATTAATTCGAATGATCCTTTGAATGCGACACGAATATATTCAAATAAAGTGATGTTTTTCACTTATGACTCCACGTCTGACTGAAAACAATTCGCGAAATGCATTCACAGGCCCCTGATCAAAACCAATCGGTGGTGAGAATCAAACTTCACTTCCTCTTCGAGCCAAAATACAGACTTAGTTTGCAGGAAATTCCACAGCTTAGTCAGGAAAATCATGCAAAACCAGAAAACAGTAAAAACATGGGAGAATGTGTTTAAAAAGAGAGCGAAAGGCAGAATTGACAGACAATATGATTGTTTGGAGCCTTTTGCTGTTTCATATTTCTCTAGCCTCCGCTTTTACTGACCTTGGAAAGAATGTGGGAAACCCATGCCTTCAACCTTCATCCGAAGGAATGCGCATCTTTTGCGACCAGTTGTTTTCATTCGGAGCCAAAACTAAGGTGAGAAATGTTGTTTATCGATTCATGGTTAAATATTAAAAAAAAAAGTTCAAGCGTCCTGTGGTCGACTCCTTTTGGGATTTCCCTACTTTCACAGCGGGACCATATACCTGAAATACCACAACACTTTTCTTTGACCCAACAGCCTCAGGCCGCTTACGGAACCACTGCCGCGATACAACGCTTTTTTAATCGTAGTTTTTATAAAACTCGAGCCGGACAAATAACAACCATAGGATTTCAATAAATAACTGATAAATTATATTACACATGAAAAGGACAATTAAAACTGTTTTGGGCCTCGTGGGGTTACTGTAGTCCTGAATATCGCTGTAAAAACGGTCACAGTGTATCTCGCTTTAACTCAGTTAATTACAGTCAATTACAAAACGTTATATTAACCAATTTTAAACAGATTTTTAATTGTTGCCAAAAATAGCAGGTTATGACTACGAAAACTTTAAAAAGTGAGCAAAACTAACATTTTCTTGCGTTTACAGCTGTAGTGTGAAACGCATAACGCCACCTACTTTATATGATTTCTCCTAACTTTTCTCCTCAATTTATCTGTTTTTAAATAAACGGGAATAAGCGTGCGCCGAGCCAGTATTGTAAAATCTGAGGCCGGGCTGCCCAAATTTTTTCCCAGTTATTTTTGATTTTTTACAGCAAAAAAAGGCATAATTGTTTGGTCAAGCCTGGGCCGACCCGGGCCGGTCCGGGCCGGCTCGTTGCCATGGTTGGCGCGGCGCGTTTATGCGCGCCGACTTATGGGCGCTAAGAAGGGGTATGTCCTGAAATCTTTTTTGTTTAAAACAAAAAAAGGTTGCAAAATGTCTCGCAAACTATTCACAAAAGGTCCTCCGGAAGAATCGAGCGGTAACTTGGTCTTAACTTGTTCAAGTTACAATAAAACATGTTTTCTTTGATAATCATGAACATTTTCGCCGAATTCAGTAGAAATTTTTTTTGACCTACCAAATATGAAATTTCTTCTCATCGAATAGGTTGAAAAGTTAACTTTCAAAGGCGATTTTCGTCAAGATCCCGATATTTTCAATATCAATATATGTTTTCAATGCGCAAAAAAACGTAGAATTCAGTGGTGAGGGTCACTTTTTGCGCGTCTTTTAGGTCAAAGGTCGAAAAATACGAAAAACTGCAATATCAAACGCACAAAATCACTTTTTTGAGATTTTCTGGGTCCTGTGCGGAAGAACACAAACTTATCGCTATTTAAAGATTAGATTTGGTGTATCTATGTCTAAGTCTACTGTAAAATCCCTGTTTACAATAATTTTGACAATTTTTACGAAATTGCAAATTGCCCTACCCAGGTCAAAAAATCGATAACGACCTAAAACTTTCAAAATGTCGTACAATGGTCCTAGGAAGATAATTGACCAAATTTGAACCGATTCTGAGACTATCACCTAATTTATAAGACAGTGGCCTGCTCGAGTTTCCCAGAGATGTTGTCTTATATAATTTCATGTGAATCCAAAACAAAAAATTATACCTATGACCCACCTTCTTTGGGGCGTTCTTGATGTTTTCAAACAAGATTTCTTATTTAACATTTACAACAACAAATTTCTTTCAGAATACGGTTGTCCCTCTGGGCATAGCTACAACTCTAACAGATGTCGACGCCATCACGGGAAGAGCTTTCTTTGCCCCAGGAGTTAAAGAAGCCCAGTTGTTAGCTGTAGAGATTCAAAGTGCAACAGAGTTTGCCCAAAAAATAGCAGCAGGCATTGGAATTGGAATTGGAATTGGAGTTGGAAACGGAGGAAACGGAGGAAATTCCACATCCACCACTACGAAAAGTTCCATTCTGGGGGGCATAATTGATACTATCGGTGGCATTGTCGGAGGAAGAAAAAAGAGACAAACTATGCAATCTGGAACAGTGTACGACTGCATGAATATCCCTTGCATTTGTGGATATTTAAACGGTTTTGTATTCAAAATAGCGTTTTAAATAAAAATTTCAGGTACCATGTATACGTCGCTGGTTTGTCAGTTGCCAGATGGAAGTTTCTATCAGAAGGTGGTTCGAAAAGAATTTCGAATGATGACCTACAATGAACTGCTTCAGTAAGTTCAGTGATGAAAATCTAATAAAAATTTTTTTTACAGATTTCAATATGCCTTCTGGTACGCCCGCCCCAGCATCTATTGGGCGCTCTCGGGCTACCATGGAAATACAACTGCATCCCCTGGAGCCCACGCTGGACCGAACTTCCTTCCTTGGCATCGCGAGTTTTTAAAAAGGTTTGTATCTATGCAAAAAAAACCAAAAACCAAATTTTTTTATCGAAATACCTTTTTCTGTATGTTCGCACCCCGCCTTTCTTCTTCAAAGGAGAGAGGGGTCGAGCGAGGGGAGGGTTCCAAGGGCGGCCGGGAACCGCTCTGACGCGAAGCGGCAGATTAGTCGGCCGCTCTTAGTACCCGACCCGAGCGTGCACGTGCGGGCCAAAAGGCCGCCGAACCCAGAAGAGATTTCTCAATCAAAAAGTCGAATTCTTTTAAAGGGGCTTTTCATCTCCTTTTCTATGGGTCACGGTCGGAAAATATGTGACTTAAATATGCTAAATTGTCTCGCTCATTTGGCTCATTATCATGCGTTGTAAACGCCAAACACGCAGGGCGTACTGCTCGTCTACAAATCTGTAGACGGAGACCCGTTTTTGACGACTTTGAAGCGTATTTTCTCGAAAACGGTAAATTTTCGATCCATAGCCATATATATTTTTATGATCAGCACATTTGTCTCTCGTAATTGAGCCAATGTTGTCAAACCCGCCTTATGAGAAGATGAGCTCGTTTCCTTCATAAAGTAAATCCTTTGCCGAGGGCGGGATAATAGTTGAGGATTCATCTTTCAAATGTGTCGTTTTACAAACTGAATACACGAAAAACGCTTAAAAGTAGATCAGCGGTTTATTTTCAGACTTGAAATCGGAATGCGCACATACCGATACTTAAACGGCACGTACCCATTCGTCAATGTCGCCCTTCCTTACTGGGATTCTTCCATTGATGACGATGTGTACTCACTTTTCGGAGTTTCATCCTATAACTCAAGTAGAGTTTATAAGATGAAAGATATGCAAACATGTCTTAAGGCTGGTTTTCGCAGTACCTTCTCGGAACTGTATTCAGTGGAACACTCGCAGACGGCTGGTTTGCCTATTGGTCCGGTCTTTTAGTATGCAAATATTTTGAAAGTTACCTATTTATGAGATTTCAGGGATACACTCAGAGAACGTGTGACGGGTGGCCTGGGCAGGTGACATTGCTCCAAAGGTGGATTCTAGATGTTATGGTCGCTGATCCAGATGTGAACAACTTTTTGTCAGCGATTGTCGGAGATCCAAATGTATGTTGCTTAAACGCGCGAAATTAAACAACACGGTTGGCGTGTCGATAATTTTCTGCAACGCACAACATTCCATCCAACGGTTGTGCGCAAAATTCTTGCCGAGTGTTCATTAAAGGGGCAGTTTTACAACATTGACTCGATTAGGAGAGAAAAAATCGCTGATCATGAAAATATATATGACTATGGGTCGAAAATTTTCCTTTTCGAGAAAATTGGCTTCAAAGTCGTCAAAAACTGGTATCCGTCTACAGATTTGTAGACGGGCAGTACGCCCTGCGTGTCCCGCATTTACAGGGCACGCTAATGAGCCGAATTTCTTTCTAATTGGCTGAAACGTGGAAGGTGCGAGCCATTTTAGCATACTAATTCGCAAAATTTCCTATCGTAGCCAAACGAAAACAAAATCAAAAGCCCTCCTTACTGCCGCTTTAAAGGGCTCGTCAGGGGTCTTTTCAGAATCTCCTACTAATGAAGACTTGACAAGCATTTCGCGCTTAACCGCTGGCTAGAGCGGTGTTCGAAAAAATGATTTCATTTGCGATGACATTTCCAATCCGAAAAGGCCCCAGACGGTCCCTTTAACATGCCATTCGGAAACAACACCTGCGTCAATAAGAAACGTCGATGCACCAAAAAAGCATTGTTGGCAAAATTTCTCAACCATATGGGATTTGTTTGTGAATGCGAACTCCAAGCTAACAAAATGTCTCTTAACTTAAAAAAACTGAGGTAAAATAATGTTCATTCAAATAACGGAAAACCCTATTTGAACTGTGTCAACTGCGTTTCAACTAAGCATGAAAACCAATGTTTTGATCAGTTATGTTTTTTGGTTAGACCGTTTTCGCTGATACTCGCTATTTGAAACCGCATGAGCATATTGATTTTCTTTCCTTAGAAAAGTGGCATTTTGAGTTTGAAAATGCAGTTTTTCTCATTTCTCGACATTTGACATAAATGACCCGCAAGATGTGACCTTAACCATGCATTTGTACGTTTTTTTGCGCATCGACAGCATAGTCGCTGTTGAAATTATCTGGACCCCATCATGACGAAAATACCCTTTGTAAGTGAACCTTTGCATCGATTTGAGCAAGATGATTGCGGTAGGTCAAAAAATTTTTTTTTATTTTGAAATTGATCCGAAATTGTTTATTATGTGTTTTTCTTTAACATTAGTGAATATTTACACCCATTGCGGACGAAAAACATTTTTGACCAACCCAAAGTGAATTTTCTAATAATCGAATTGGTGAAAAACTTCACTTTCAAAGGTAATTTTCGTCATGATGGGTTCAGATAATTTCAACATCCCTATATGCATTCGATGCGCAATGAAACGTAGAATTTCATGGTTTATGTCACATTTTGCGCGCCTTCTAATGCAAAGGAAAAACGCGTAAAACGCAAAAAGTTGCATTTTCAAACTGAAAATCTCACCCATTTGATGTTTTGTGGGTCCTGCGGGTAAGTACACAATTATTCCGCTATTTAAAGGTTACATTTGAAGTATCTAAGACAAACTCCAATTGGAACACATAATTTCTTAGTATGTTTATTCCTGTATTTATCGAACAAATTCACAGTTAAAGTATCAGTGTGGAATGTTCTCCTCAAAGCGCTGGGGGCATAACTCCACCATCTGCGGGTTATGAGGAGCTAGAATAGGGGGGGGGGGGTTAAATGAAGCACATAAGGGGAGGGGGTTGGTTTTATCTAAGGGTTTGTGGTATTTCAGGAAACAACGTTTGGGGGGGGGGGCGATGGTGCTGAGCTGTGTCTTGAACTGGTCCAGGGAGTCTGCTTGAAGAATGTGCGCCGGGAGGGAGTTCCATAGTCGCAGGGATCGTTCGTAGAACCACTTCTGGTCGTAACGGTGGCGTAGTATGAGCCTTCGGGGATGACGTGGCAGTCTACTGTATTCGAGTGGGTTTCCCGGATTGTAGTCTATGGCGTCCATTATCCTTCGGAGTTGTGTGACGTCTTTTATGGCTCTTCGATGGAACAGTGGTTTCTCGTCGAGATGTATTAGGCGATCTTCGTAGTTTAACTAGGAAACTCCACATTTCTGGAAGGCTTTTGCAGTGAATGACCTCAATGGCTGTTCGGCTTTTATAGAGAGAAGGGATTTCAGAGCAGGGTTGTTAATTTCAGATCCGTAGAGTAATATAGATGCCACGTAGTTGTTGAACAGCTTTTGATACATGTCTTAGAGGAGTATGAATGGAATACATCGCATTTTAGTACTGCCCTGCGATTAAATACTACAACATGGAACTCCAACATGGTCAAGTTCACACGTATTATGGAGGAAATATGTTGTACGTTACAACATCCACAAATGACCCTGCCTTCTTCCTTCACCACTGTTTCATTGACTTCATTTGGGAAGCCTGGCGTCAAACAAATCAGGTAGGCTCTTGTGTTTTCCAGAAGGTTTGTTTAAGAACCGAGCTCAAAGGGAAAGCCAATGGAGCACTGCCAACACTTCGTGCTACTCCCCTGCACATCTCTCAACGGCTACAATGCTCCCCTTTCTGTAACACAATTATATTTTTTAATAGTGCATTTCCTTAGTGGCCGTGTAAATCAAGATGGATTGAGTAATCAGTACACGGATTATTTGTATTCCTATCAACCAAGACCAACTTGCAATGCATCTTATCCTTACTGCGATTCGCCGTGAGTCTATCTCTCTGTCAATCACTGACACACACACGCACACACGCACACACGCACACACGCACACACGCACACACGCACACACGCACACACGCACACACGCACACACGCACACACGCACACACGCACACACGCACACACGCACACACGCACACACGCACACACGCACACACGCACACACGCACACACGCACACACGCACACACGCACACACGCACACACGCACACACGCACACACGCACACACGCACACACGCACACACGCACACACGCACACACACACACACACACACACGCACACACGCACACACGCACACACGCACACACGCACACACGCACACACGCACACACGCACACACGCACACACGCACACACGCACACACGCACACACGGGAGTGTTTAAGGTACCTTTGGTGTTACATTTCTGCAGGAAGATGTGTCGCTCTAATGAAACCAGGATCACCGTGCTCCCTTGTTAATGGTTTGTTTCTCAACCCCAGTGTAAAATCTCTTTTTAGGCGTGAACCCATGCTTGGGAAGCAACTGTGTTTCAGGAGTTTGCACTTAGAATCAATAGTGAACACAGGGAAAAGGAATGTTTTATCATTGGGTTTATAGAATAATGTGATGTTTCTGGGTGAAGTCGAACTACAACTCTGTCTGTACATTGGGTGTCAATAAATATTTGAATCACACATGCTTGTGTGTTTTGCGAGAAGATCGAAATACTTTTATGGCGAGAGAGATGAGAAAAGACAGTACCAGAAAGGAAAAGGAGGCAAACAGAGAGAGAGAGAGAGAGAGAGAGAGAGAGAGAGAGAGAGAGAGAGAGAAAGAGAGGCGGCAGACAAAGTAATGAGCATTCCTGGAACAACCTGCTTTCCAGTTTGCCTTGCCTAGTGTCTAAGTTTTTTGCTCATCTAATCAAAACCATAAATTTCACTATTTTCGAAGTGTACCAAACATAAATAAACACCGATTTTGGACATCGACTCTGCCGCAACAAAGATCAGTTCCGGTTTGGAAAAAAACCAATTTTGTTTAAAATGTAGATTTGCTTTAGCATAACGGCAGAAACGTCAACAAAAGTCAATTTACTTTGCAACATTCGACGATCAAAAACAAAAAGAAGACCGAAAGTCAGGCAAGGTGTTTAAAAAGCGCGCTCGGTGTATTTCAACAATCTACAATGTTATCGCTGTTGCTGCTGTCAGCCTTCCCCTATTTGGTGCATTCTCAGAGTGCGTGTCACAACCGTGTATTAACTGAGCCCGAGTACATCGTCTGTTACCAGATCTTTTCGTTTGACTCCGCATCTAGGGTAAGCACCAATATATGCATTTTTCAAATCGCCAAAAAAACAGTTTACATGCGTTTTAAAGAACAGCCATATACGAGTGAAATTGTTTCAACCACGCCATGAGTCCTATTTGCCAAGTCAAGCTAGGCCCAAACGGTGAAAATTTTTTTTGGCGGCGGTGGAAAAAATCTCTTGCCGAGAGACGCTGATGACGACAGCATAAGGGAAACGCGAATTTAACACCTACTTTTCGAAAACTACCTAATTTTCGAAAAATTTGCATAGCTCCCGCCTAAATTTTTGAACATAAACGGGAAAATTTGGCTCCAGGCACGAATCGAGTCGCAGAAATTTTAAAGTTCTGGAAAAAATGCCTTATTTTCACATTTTGATCGAAAAACGGGGTGCCTATATACTTAAGCAACGGAGTGTAGTATTTTCATTTATTGAATTTAACAAAAAAGTCATCAACAAATGTCCAATCCCATTAAGTTAAAAAACATGCTATACTCCTCACCAATGCTACTTCCTCCGAAAAACGCCCCCCCCCCTCTTTTGTAACGCACTATTTTGATGTAATATTGGGTAATTCGAGTATCATCATCAGAATATAGTTCATCGCCAAAAGCAGCTTCTAATTAGTGTTTTTTGTAAATTAAAAAAATATCAACGAACGTTCAACGGGACACCGATGTTTTAATATATTATACAAAAAAACAGGTTTTTTTAGAGAATAACCGTCAATAAAGGCACTCCACATGACTTAGGAGATGTGACAAGTCAAGGAACACGTCGCTATTCTCCTGGAGTTAGAGAGGCTCAGTTGGCTCAACTGTTTCGAGACGACAAAGCCGAATTTGAGAGAAAACAAGCGGCTGAAAGTGGCGCCAAAAGTGGAAGAAAAAAGAGAGAGAATCATCATATTGATGTTGAGAGAACAAAAAGACAGAATGAGCCAGCTGGAGGGATTGGTGATTGCATGGATGTTCCATGCATCTGCAGCTTCCTACCAGGTTTATTCCACTTTACTCGTAACTTAAACCAATTTAGGAGCTTTTATGTACACCGCCTTGGTTTGCAAACTATCTGATGGCAGTTACTACCAAAAAGTAGTTCGGAAAGACTTTCGAATGATGACGGTTGCTGAGAGAAACTTGTAAATACTTTGAAAGTGCATTAGCCGTTAAGGTTTCTTAAGGTTCGCTAATGGATTTAAGGCCGTGAGAAGTTCTATTTACTGGACACTCGCCGGATATCATACAAATCTCACATCTTCACCTGGAGCTCATTCAGGACCGAATTTCGCTCCTTGGCACAGAGAATACTTAAAAAGGTTGGTTAGAAAAAAGCAATTATGGATCTTTTTTAACACGTAATAAGATTTCGCTCTGCATAAATGGTCCAAAATTCAAAAGCTTGAATTTGTTCTTAGCACCAGTTTTAGCTCAAAGAGGCTATTCGGAAGCATTGTAAACTGTTTTCAGGTTGGAAATCGGCATTCGAACTTTTCGAACGCCTTCAGGAACTTATCCATATGTGAATACAGCCATTCCGTATTGGGATTCTTCGATGGACGACGATGTTTACAAAATATTTGCAAACTCATTGGGGGTACAGTCGTATAACGGAGGTGCCAAGCATTTGAATATATGTCCGATCGATTTAGTATAGTCTGGTTTTCTACATATCTCCTGGGCAGTGTGGTCAGTGGACAGCTGACCGATGGCTACTTTGGACTTTGGTCGGGAAGAGATGTTAGAAATTGAAACTTTCGTTTGTAGAGAAAAAACTTATAGGGTAACACAATGCGAAATTTGAATGGATGGGCAGGGATTCTAACGTTGTGGCCAAGGGCTGACATAGACACGGTCATCAATAATCCTTCTATTGACACCATGCTCGCAGCGACTGCAGGAAACCCTGGGGTAAGGTAGATAAATAGAGAGAAAAACAGATATAGAGATAGAGAGAAAACCAGAAATAGAGATATAAAGGAAAACAGATATAGAGCTAGAGATAGAAACATAGATATAGATAGAGACATAGATATAGATAGAGATATAGATATAGATATAGATATAGATAGAGATATAGATAGAGATAGAGATAGAGATAGAGATAGAGATAGAGATAGAGGTAGAGATAGAGATAGAGATAGAGATAGAGACAGAGATAGAGATAGAGATAGAGATAGAGATAGAGATAGAGATAGAGATAGAGATAGAGATAGAGATAGAGATAGAGATAGAGATAGAGACAGAGATAGAGATAGAGATAGAGATAGAGATAGAGATAGAGATAGAGATAGAGATAGAGATAGAGATAGAGATAGAGATAGAGATAGAGATAGAGATAGAGATAGAGATAGAGATAGAGATAGAGATAGAGATAGAGATAGAGATAGAGATAGAGATAGAGATAGAGATAGAGATAGAGATAGAGATAGAGATAGAGACAGAGATAGAGATAGAGATAGAGATAGAGATAGAGATAGAGATAGAGATAGAGATAGAGATAGAGATAGAGATAGAGATAGAGATAGAGATAGAGATAGAGATAGAGATAGAGATAGAGATAGAGATAGAGATAGAGATAGAGATAGAGATAGAGATAGAGATAGAGATAGAGATAGAGATAGAGATAGAGATAGAGATAGAGATAGAGATAGAGATAGAGATAGAGATAGAGATAGAGATAGAGATAGAGATAGAGACAGAGATAGAGATAGAGATAGAGATAGAGATAGAGATAGAGATAGAGATAGAGATAGAGATAGAGATAGAGATAGAGATAGAGATAGAGATAGAGATAGAGATAGAGATAGAGATAGAGATAGAGACAGAGATAGAGATAGAGATAGAGATAGAGATAGAGATAGAGATAGAGATAGAGATAGAGATAGAGATAGAGATAGAGATAGAGATAGAGATAGAGATAGAGATAGAGATAGAGATAGAGATAGAGAGATAGAGATAGAGATAGAGATAGAGATAGAGATAGAGATAGAGATAGAGATAGAGATAGAGATAGAGATAGAGATAGAGATAGAGATAGAGATAGAGATAGAGACAGAGATAGAGATAGAGATAGAGATAGAGATAGAGATAGAGATAGAGATAGAGATAGAGATAGAGATAGAGATAGAGATAGAGATAGAGATAGAGATAGAGATAGAGATAGAGATAGAGATAGAGAGATAGAGATAGAGATAGAGATAGAGATAGAGATAGAGATAGAGATAGAGATAGAGATAGAGATAGAGATAGAGATAGAGATAGAGATAGAGACAGAGATAGAGATAGAGATAGAGATAGAGATAGAGATAGAGATAGAGATAGAGATAGAGATAGAGATAGAGACAGAGATAGAGATAGAGATAGAGATAGAGATAGAGATAGAGATAGAGATAGAGATAGAGATAGAGATAGAGATAGAGATAGAGATAGAGATAGAGATAGAGATAGAGATAGAGATAGAGATAGAGATAGAGATAGAGATAGAGATAGAGAGATAGAGATAGAGATAGAGATAGAGATAGAGATAGAGATAGAGATAGAGATAGAGATAGAGATAGAGATAGAGATAGAGATAGAGACAGAGATAGAGATAGAGATAGAGATAGAGATAGAGATAGAGATAGAGATAGAGATAGAGATAGAGATAGAGATAGAGATAGAGATAGAGATAGAGATAGAGATAGAGATAGAGATAGAGATAGAGATAGAGAGATAGAGATAGAGATAGAGATAGAGATAGAGATAGATATAGAGATAGAGATAGGATAGAGATAGAGAGAGAAATCGCAAGAGAGAAAGAGAGGGAGAGGGAAGGATAGAGAGAAAAGAATACCATATTGATGGTATTTCTAGCCCTGTCCTCAAGTTCAACCGTGGAATACGGAAATCCGCCATGGTCATGTTCATGTTTGGGTGGGTGGCCATATGGAGCAACAACAAACTGCTTCAAACGACCCGATGTTCTTTTTCCATCACAGCTTTGTGGACTTTATATGGGAACAGTGGAGATTGAAAAACCAGGCAAACCAAAACTGAAACCTTTTAAATTTTTCAACAGGATCGTTTCCAACGCGAAACTCAATGGAATATGGCTGCCACCTCCTGTTACTCTTCCGCACACGCGAAGACAGCTATTATGCTTCCATTTTTGTAAGTCTCTTTAAAAAACATTTTAAAAAAGTACAAAAGCCAAATTCGTGAACTTTAGAGGTAAAATAAATCAAGATGGTCTGAGCAACAAGTACACTGACTTCCTTTATGAGTATCAACTAAGGCCAAGCTGCAGTGCAAGTTTCAAGTCTTGTGGATCAGCGTAAGAAGATTTCAAAGAAGTTTCTATGATTTTCTTCAGATTCCTTTGGTGTTATCTTCCCGCTGGAAAATGTGTTACTCGCCTGAAGAGTGGATCAAAATGTGCTCTCATATCAGGTTACAAAGTTTTTGATTGCTCCACATGTTTTTAAAATAGGCGTGGATCCGTGCTTTGGTACCAGTTGCATTCAAGGATTCTGTAAAACATCGGGAGAACCAGGCAATCCACCAAACCCCCCGGGCAATGCGTGATTCAAGTGAAAGCAAGGGTTTTGGTGTTATATAATAATTTTCTGCAAAGATTGGGATAATATTTTGATAAAGGGTAATTTTACTTACTATTTGGAAAGATTATTATCGTTATTTGTTGGAAATATTTGTGTAAATAGTTTTTTCTGAATAAAGCCGTTTCAACTATTTTTTAAAGACAGAAATGTACTAGCCCAACGAGCTGGTGTAGCTATAGTCTGTGTTCCACCGTACAATTGGCTTTTCTGATAGTTTCTTATAAAAACAGCATTGCTCAGACGCTTTTTTGGCAGGTTTCTCTGCGCCCTTCTATCGCGTTTGAATTAGGCACGTTTTCTGACCTACTCCAATCGCGGCTGGACCAGGTACGTAGAAACCTTTAAGGTACCAGTTCTTTCGTTATAAATCAATGGTGGAAAGTATTTTTGCACCCAAAGGTACCCCAGTTTTCTACGGTTTTCTTTTGTTTTGTTTTTTTTTTTTTTAATTTTGTTATTGTTTTGCTTAGTTTGGTTTTGTTTCATACGATGCAAAAACGAGTGTTAAATGATTAAAAAAAGAAAACGGTAAAAAAAGGGGATGATGTGCTCCCTGAGGGCCCTACAAAAAGATAAAAATAAATTTCTTAGATAAACCTTAAAATGCTATAAAAATTGAACACAAAAACTTCCCCCCCCCCCCAAAAAAAAAAAACAAACAAACAAAAACTTCTTACATTTGCAAGTAAAAGAACCAACCAGGAGGAAAAAACCAAAAAACCAATTCTTGGAAGGTAAAATTCACCCAAAAAAATGTGCTTTTAATCAAGAATCACCCAATAAAGTGCTTTTAATTGTATTCGATGAAAAGGTACATTTTTATTTTTTGTTTCGTTTTTTTTCATTTCCGGACACAGGCTGCAGGGTTTTTACAGTTTCCGTCATACAAAACTAAAATATTTTTGCTTACGAACTGTCCGTTCTCACAACACCCGGTGTTAAAAAAAACAAAAGTATGCATAATTAAATTCAATTCTTCGATTCTTCCGTGGATGACTGTCTTTTTTTATTAAAGAATGCGCTACAAAATTAATATTTTTTGAACCCTTCTTTTTAAAATAACTACAGCAAAGATCAGTTCCGCGTTGGCAAAACAACTTTTGTTTTAAACGCAGAATTGCTGTTGCATGTGGGATGAACACACGAAAAGTCATATTGGGTTGCAAATTTCGACGACCAAAAATATCGGTGATCGAAAGTCAGATGACTTTGCTTAAAAAGAGCACCTGGTGTTTTTCAAAAATCTACAATGCTATTGATGTTGCTGTTGGCAGTCTTCATTGATGCCGTCTACTCTCAGGATGCATGTCACAACCGTGTTTTATCTGAACCTGAGTACATCGTCTGTTATCAGATCTTTTCATTTGACTCTAAATCGAGGGTAAGCAACATTTGAATTTTCTTTCAAAGATTCGTCTCGGGTTTTTATCGCTACCGTAATCCTTGTAACATCGCAGCCGTTGATTCCATTTGAAGGCGAAGCGCGTACTTCTCACAGAGAGACGCATACACGCACGGACACATCACTCTGTATTTTCCTTCAACGCAACTATGGGTTTTTAAAACAATTTCTACGATTTTCCAATGGTTGTTTCATTTTCATTGTTTTTCTGTTATAAAAATAAAGAATCCCACTGAAATACTCATTTTTTGGGTATGTAAATACGCATGCAACATGCTTTCATAGTGTGAAAATTGCGCTAGCTGAAACCCGTTGGAAAAAAGTTATTAAAAAGGTTTGAAAAGTGTTTGAAACAAATCAAGTATTAAACTGTATGATGACTTTGAATAAGGCCCGTTAACTTATCCTTTGCTTTTTTGCAATGTTTTCTTACTTTGCCACGCTTACGGCTACGCGCCTACGATGACATTAGCGGCCTTCGGCCGCTCAGTCAAGCATCCTTCGGCCTCATAGACACTCAGCCTTTGGCCCTAAGGTACTCGGCCTTCGGCCGAGTAGCTACGCGGTGTGAACTAGGCCTACTGCCGATTTCATCTCCTCCTCTGGTGAAATGAACGCGTGGACTCGCGCTGATCCACTACACAGACACGGTAGGGTTATATTATAAGGGATATGTGAAAACCAAGTCAATGAATTTATCTAAAAGTCAAAAAACACGAGTATTACCGACGTTAGACTGTGAAGAGAGAAAACAAGAGAAAACTCAAGAATACGAAAAAAAACGTAAGAAAAAGTGCAAAAGTGCAAGAAAAAAGTGCTACAATGAATCACAATAAAAATATAACTACAAAAAAGCGGTTTCCCTGGCCTAGTTTCTTCCGCTAAAAATCTTTTTTTTCAGACCATAACAGTCAATAAAGGCAGTCCCCATGATCTTGGAGATGTGACGAGTCAAGGAACCCGTCGCTATTCTCCTGGAGTGAGAGAGGCTCAGTTGGCTCAACTGTATCGAGATGACAAAGCCGAATTCGAAAGGAAACAGGCTGCTCAAAGTGGCGCAACCTCAGGAAGAAAAAAGAGACAGACCATGCCAGCGGGAAGTATTTATGACTGCATGGATGTTCCGTGCATTTGTAGTTACATGCCAGGTTTAAAAATTTTTATTGTTATTTAAACGAATTTAGGAGCTTTTATGTACACCAGCTTGGTTTGTCAGCTATCTGATGGCAGTTTCTATCAAAAAGTTGAAAGAAAAGACTTCCGGATGATGTCGACTCCTGAGCGGAACTTGTAGAATCCGTGAAAAGTTTAGCCATTTAGGTTACTTTAAGATTTGTTAGTGGCTTCAAAGCCGTTAGGAATACAATTTACTGGACACTCGCAGGATTCCACTCAAACCTCACTTCGTCTCCTGGAGCACATTCCGGCCCTAATTTCATTCCCTGGCATAGGGAATACTTAAAAAGGTGGGCTTAAATAACATGTAGCAATAATGCGAAATTCATGAGGTTGAAGTTTTGTGTTTCCCTTCGAAAGCAATATTTGAGACTTTTTGACGTAACTTGAGTTAACTTAAAAAAAAGGATTGCCTGTATTGTGTTTTAGGCATTTATTGTTAGCATTTTTTAACTGACAAACATTTTATTGGTTAAAATTTAAGTTTTCAAAGGTATCAAGAAGATGTAAAAATAGTGTTAAATGTTTGAATCGAGTTTTTGGTGTCTCGAAAAGCCTAACGATAAGCATAAACATGCATGAGTTTTAAATCCAAACACGCCGAACGGAAAAATCGGACAATTTGATATTCCAATACTGCCGACGTCGAAACAATGGGCATATTTGATCAACACAAACACTCTGTTACATAAGTAAGTATAGGCACCACGTTTTAAAAATTTTCAGGAGCTTTTGGTACTAGATTCGTACCTAGGACCAAATTTTCACATTTAAAATTTTTCGAAAATTTAGGTGTTGCCTAACTATATAGACAGGTAAAGTCGAAAAAAATATGCGTTTTTGAAGGTTATATCAAACGGCATTCAGAAGTAGTTTCAGCTTTCCTGGCAGGAAAAAATTGCCCAATTGGCATGTTTTGATCGAAAAGCCTATATACTTATGCAACTGTATAAAGTTGTCGCCAAACGGAAATCATATGCTAATTGCGGAAACATGCAAAGCATGCACTGTCGATGACTGATTAGAATACGAATATCCATATCAACAGAGTATCGATGGAATATTCTAATTTTATTGGCAAGATTTCAATTTGGCAACAGCTATATAGTGCGTTTCCGAATAAGAGCCCAAGGCAAACGGGATTTTCCTCAAGGACTAGATACATTTGGTCCCGCCGCGATTGTAATTCTCTGCGCACTTCTTATTTACTGTGCTCTTTTGCCTATTTTGATTATGTTCAATATAATGTTTCAAATTGTCGGTGGCAAAATACGAGTGGATATCAAACTCGCTAAAAAGGGATATTTCGTTAGCAAAAGAGTATAAATTATGAAATCTTTAGAAGTTGGTGTGACAAAAATTTTTTCTTTCGCTTTTCTCCAACAAAAGTATCGTCCCCACAAATTTAAATACCCCTTTTATCAATAACAACATATCATTTTCAGGTTGGAAATCGGAATTCGAACATACAGAACCTCTTCTGGAACCTATCCGTATGTCAGTACAGCCATTCCTTATTGGGATTCTTCGATGGACGATGATGTTTACAAAATATTTGGATCGTCACATTCTCTGAAGTCATACAATGGCGGTGTGCGACTCTCATCGGCAAGATTTTGAAATGATTGGTTTAGTCTGGTTTTCTACGTATCTCCTGGGCAGCGTGGTCAGTGGACAGCTAACCGATGGATATTTTGGACTCTGGTCGGGAAGAGATGTAAGAGCGTAAAAACTGAATGTGTGTAAAAAGGTTTAGGGAAACACTTTTCGGGAGTTGGACAGATGGCCAGGTGTTATAACACTCTATGCGAGAACAGATGTAGACACGATGATCAACAATCCTTCTGTTAACAATATGCTGGCGGCGACAGCTGGAGACCCAGAGGTAAAAACAAAGAAAGAGAAATTGAAAGAGAGAGGAGAGAGAGAAAATATGAGAGAAGTTAATCCCCTTTTCCAGTACTGTCCTCCAGTTCCTACGTGGAACTTGGAGATCAAACACGGTCATGTTCATGTCTGGGTGGGTGGTCATATGAAGCTCCCAGAAACTTCTACAAATGATCCGATTTTCTTTTTCCATCACTGCTTTGTTGACTTTATTTGGGAGCAGTGGCGACTAAAAAATCAGGTAAAATCAATACAAAAACTTCTCTTTTCATTCTAATTGTAAAATCACTTCTCAAATTATATACACAAAGTGTGTTTGCCAAAAAACGGGCACCGTTTCTGCAGAACAATAACGGATTGTACAGCCAGACGTTTATTGGCAGCCGCTTGGCGTCCGCCGCAGGCTGGCGGTATCGGTCCCTCAGTATATAGCTGTCGCCAAATTGGAATCGTGCCAATAAAATTAGAATTTTCAACTGATGCTCTGTTGATATGGGAAATTCGGAGTCAAATCCTTGTCGACAGAGCATGGTTTGCAAGTTTCCGCAATTAGCATAAGATTTCGGTTTGGCGACAGCTATACGTTCCGTTAGGGGCATACTGTTTCTTTTTTCTAAAGTTTAGTTATTATAACCAGAACCATCCGTTGCGTATTTAGTCGTCTCCAAACAAAAATCGGCTTTTTCTCGCTTTTTTGCAAGCTCCTTTCGTCTGCGTATCGTATGAATGTTGTAAAGAGGCTGTTTTGGCAGGATTACAATTTGGCGGCAATTATATTTTTTCAAATAATTCTGTCAAAATCTCATAATTCTGCACAGGATCGTTTCCAACGCGAAACCCAATGGAACGTCGGTGGTTTATCCTGTTACTCTTCCGGCCACGCAAAAACAGCGGTGATGCTACCATTTTTGTGAATAGTCCATAAAATAAATACACAGAACATATTTAGGGGTAAAATAAACCAAGATGGTTTGAGCAACAAGTACACGGACTTTCTTTACAGCTATCAACTAAGGCCAACATGCAGCTCAACCAATAAATCTTGTGGATCAGCGTAAGCTGCTCTCAAAAAAAATTTTACGGTTTCAGACTCCTTTGGTGCTATCTTCCAGCTGGAAGATGTGTCAGTCGTCTGAAGAATGGATCACGATGTGGTCTTGTATCAGGTTTCTCAATGTCCAATTTCCACAATCATGTATATTTCAGGAGTTGATCCCTGCTTTGCTACATCTTGCTATCAAGGATATTGTAGGCCAACGGGAACGCCAGGAAACCCAGGAAATCCAGGAGTTCCGGGCAATCCGTAGTTCCATAAAATGTTGAAATAATTTATACCATTAGTTTGTTATACTATTCACAAGACTTTGTCAGACTTCAAAATTGTATACCTTGTATTTTGGATGTTTCAAGTGATTATTTTTGGTTAATTGTGCATATTTATCTGTAAAAATGAGATTAATACATATTCTGAATAAATATTGGAAAAAATTGGGAAACATTATTGGTAAAAATCTTGTTTGGGACTATCGAAACCACAATGAGCCGCACTCGCACACAATTTGCGGCTGAGGCGAATGGACTTTTTTCTTTAAATTTCTACTATATTGATGGTGTCTTTATTAGATTGAAATACATGAGGTTGGCCGAAAACCAATTCAGCCACCAAAGAAGGATTTTCGGGATACTGTCCCGCCGTAAACGGAATAGATCACAAAATGTGCCAATTGCAGATAACAAAAGAATGCGTTATAAAGACCGCCTGAATATTGTTCCATCTCATAGTCAGATAGAATAATCAGAAAGATAGAATAATCAAACAAAAATTTTACGGTTTCAGACTCCTTTGGTGCTATCTTCCAGCTGGAAGATGTGTTAGTCGTCTGAAGAATGGATGTGGTCTTGTATTATTTCAAAACACTTTCAAAGCTGTACTATTTTCATATAGTTTGCTATCAGCGTGCCGACTAACCATTAGTTATCAAATTGGGTTTTTTGTTTTTGTGTTGAAAAGTCGAAAAATCTGGGGGAAATCCAGGTAATAAGTGTTACAGATTTTAGTCCCAGTGATACCGTATATTTCAAAACACTTTCAATCTTCGATGTTCATTGAAAACGTGTGGGCATCCTCGTGTGTAACAGGATTACTCAATGAGTTTCATGTATTTTGCAATAGAATTGAAGTATTGTATTCAAATCTGTTTTCTCCGCGCGAAAAACAAAACGGGGGTTTAAAAGGAGTAAAGCGATCAAATACCATTCGCAGTCCACAATGTGGTTCCTGGCTCTCGTTTTCTTTTTAGAGCTATCAAACGCTCAAAACCCATGTTATGATCCATGTCTGCCGGAACCCAAATATCGTGTTTGCCACCAAATCTTCGCTTTCGACGCCGTTGCAAAGGTATGTTTCTGTGAAACAGGGTTTTTGTAACGTTTTTCTAGAGGATTACTGTAGCTACAAGCGTTCCTCATGACCTAGAAGACGTAAATATCGACGGCAGTGCCCGGTATGCCCCAGGAGTTCGTGAAGCTCAACTAGCTCGAGAAGAGCGCCAAGAAGAAGTGGATTTTCAGCGAGCGTTGGCCGCCGAGGCACCGCCGAGGAAAAAGAGACAGTCCGATCCTGCAGGCGGAATTTGGGACTGCATGGATATACCGTGCATCTGCAGCAAAATGCCAAGTAAGGAACATAAGTGATGATGGAAAAAAAAATATTTTTAGGTGCGGTTATGGTGACCAGTGCCACATGCAGGCTATCCGATGGAAGTTATTATCGAAAGGTTATCAGGAAAGATTTGCGTATGTACACTACTGCTGAAAGAAACTTGTGAGTTAAAGTTTTATGTCTGTCTCCCTGTCTTTCTCTCTCTCTCTCTCTCTTTCTCTCTCTCTCTCTCTCTCTCTCTCTCTCTTTCAGTCTCTCTATCTCCCCCCCTCCCTTTGTGTCACTTCTGGAAAACTTTCTCATACTGGGTTGAGAAAACACCAAAGAAACTGACAAAAAACTTCTTTGCCTAGCTAAGCTGTTTTACCAATTAGTAGAATATTTATTAAAAAATAATACATTTATTCAAACTCAAATTTATAAATGACAAGAAGCCAAAGCCTCGCTTCGTATTTTGGGCTCGGCTGTCTTCGGCCCCAAACTGTGATCGTGGTCTTCGACAACTTATGTAAGCGACCTTCACGAAGCGGCTTCCGGCCGCCTCAAACTGATAGTCACCCTATTCCTTCAAAAGCCTGATAGTTAACCTCTTGTCCTTCAAAAATTCCACATTCTCCTAAAAGTTTCCGTCAGTTTTCGGTAAATTCATTATTTCCAATTGTATCATGTAAAACATTTTGAACACAAATTTCTTAATCTAAATATACAATGGATCTAAATGTAGCGAACGTCAGCACAATATGCTAGAAAATTTCTTGAAGAAAATCTTTTAGAAAATTTCAGCCAGATTTATCGAAAACGAAGAGGCACAATGGTGTTGTCTAGCGCTCGTCTAGTTTTTCTTTTTTCTTGTGTGTCAAATTCGCAACAATCCTCCATTCATTTAAAAAAAAAATTCCAGATTTGCAAATGCCTTCAAAGCAGTGAGATCTGGAATCTATTGGAAACTCGCCGGCTTCCACGGCAATTATTCGGCATCTCCAGGAGCACATTCTGGACCTAACTTTCCTGGTTGGCACAGAGAATTTCTAAAAAGGTAATCCCTTTTGTATTCTACGAAACAGAGACGTTCTAGACTTGAAATTGGAATGAGAATCTTCCGTCTGCTGAATGGAACATACCCTTACGTGAACGTCGCCCTTCCCTACTGGGATTCATCCATGGATGACGATGTTGAAGAAATTTTTGGGCTTTCTCTCGGATTAAGATCCTACAATTCAGGTTTTCCTATTTGGAAAGAAATAGTTAATTCTTCGGATTTCAGTCTGGTTTTCCAAATATTTAATGGGCAGTGTGATCAGCGGACAACTTCTTGATGGATATTTCGGCCTATGGTCAGGCAGAAATGTAACTGCCCCTTAATTACACAAAAATGTGACTTTAGGGTAATACCACAAGAGATTTGGATACTTGGCCTGGTGTAATTACGTTGTTTTCTGTTACGGATGTGAATAGTATTGTCACTGACCCGGTGTTGAACAATATCTTAGCGGCTACTGCTGGAGATCCAGCGGTAAGAGAAAAGTTGAACACAATGGGTAACTTAGTAAAACGGGTTTTAAACTACTTGAAAGAATTGTTTTAAACATTTGGTTAAGACAACAAATAAGAGCCCTTTTCAATGCAATAAGATTGATCAAATGGATGATTGAAAAATACGCGAAATGTCAATTATTTTGTTTTCGACTGCGACAAGCAATTTTTTGTTACTGACAACGAAGTGTGGAAGACTCCAAAAACGGTTTGGGACGACACAATCGACAATGTCCCATATACTGTTAGATATAGAAATTCAACGTTGTTCCATAGGGCTTCAAATTTCTTTGGGATGTATCCAAGATAACAGTAATAATAGAAACGGTGTTGAAAATCGATTATCGATTTTTGGGTTTGAGTACTTTTACGACCTACGGGACACTGTAAGTTGCCGGAAACTTGAGATTTTTCAAGTTTCAAAATACGAAAACGATTGCAAATTCGGCACTGACAACCTTTATTTTTGTCCCAACTAAGATTTGTTAGTGCTGAAAAAAATTATTGAGCAAAACGGGTTCAAAAAAAATAAGAAAAAGTGAGTTTTCTCTAACAAAACAAAAAAGTTTGTTTTCTCTTACTATTAGTTTCACATGTTATTTGTTTATGTGTGACTTTTTCATTACTTTCCCACAGAGTATTTTTTTTTAAACACGTTTACCTCAATAACTTTTTTCACCATTAACAAATATTTGTTGGAACAAAAACAAAGTTTGTGAGTGCAATATTTGAAACCGTCTTCGTAGTTTAAAACTTGAAAAATCTCGAAATTCCTTCAAGTTACAGTGTTCCGTAGGTAATTAGCAGTAATCCGACCCCAAAATTAGACAATCAATTTTCAAAACTGTTTTAACAATCAAAGTTGAGCCCTGTAGGACGACGTGTTTATGTCCGACAGTGCGTCGCCCTCTCGGAAATTTTTTTTTTCAAAATTTTAATTTCGAGAAATTTAACGAAACTTTAAAAAAGATTGTTCACTGAACATATCAGGATTGCAACATTGTTTGTCTCGATTCATTATAGAATTCAAAATAACAAGACAGAGAAGACAAAAAATAATTAAACAAACACTTTTTTTAGAAGTTTTTTCGTTTTTGTTGGTTAAAATTGACTCTTACAGACTTGTCCGCCAGTGCCTACTTTCAACTTGGAGCTCCTCCATGGATACGTTCATGTTTGGGTCGGAGGCAATATGCAGTTTGTGACAACTTCAACCAATGACCCCTTGTTTTTCCTCCATCACTGCTTCATAGACTTGCTTTGGGAGAGGTGGCGTCTTTTGCACCAGGTAGTTGTATCATGCGCTACCATTCCTCCTATTTAGACTCGTTTCCAACGCGAAACTCAATGGAGCACGGCTGCTCTATCATGCTATGCCACCTCTCATAGAAAGACATCAATCATGCTCCCGTTCTTGTAAGGATAAAAGTTTTGAGATGCAAGAAAGACGAAATCTTAGGGGAAAGATAAACCAAGACGGTCTCAGTAACAAGTATACGGACTACTTGTACTCCTACCAGCAGAAACCAACTTGTACTCAAGCAAACAAATCTTGCGGCGGCTCAGCGTAAGAAAACAATTTTTTGTAAAACTACCTTTTGCAGATTCCTCTGGTGCTACCTTCCAGCCGGAAGATGCGTATCTCGTCTGAAGCAGGGATCTAGATGTTCAATTATTTCAGGTTGGTTCGAGAAAGAACAACCAAAACCTTGCTTTAGGCGTCGACCCATGCTACGCATCAACATGCTCTCGGGGATTTTGCACAGCTTTTGTCATTGGACCAATTGGGCCTATTCTTCAGCCCAATTTATCCCTAATATCAAAGAAACTTCAGTGATTTTTTTCTTTTCTTTAACAGGTTCAAGTTCGGAAGTGGGATCAATTATTTGTTTTGGGATCGAAGTTCATAGTCATTGTATCTGTAATTACTGAATTGAAAAAACTGTGCATAAATGTTTTCTGTTGTTTATTGTACGTTGCCACAATTACAGCTGAACGTGTTATAGCGTTTTAGATTAACACAACTTTTTTTATTTTCAGTCTTAGAATGCATAATGACAGTGTTATATTCACGTAGGCTGTTTGCTACCCATTGCAGAGTTTTAGAAACCAAGAGCAGCCTAAAGAAACGTAGATCATCCGGGAACGCCAACCGACTTGCAAGAAACCTCTGACTAATTTCCAGGCCAAGTAATTGCGAATCGTGGCGGGAGCGAATGTAGAACCTTCAAGGTTTTGTGTTATGATGACTGAAATTAACATTTTGCAAATCTTTCAAAGATTGAATTAAATATGTTTTTTTGCTTATATGTCATGAACTCGTAAACTTTTGGTTCGAACCTTGAATAAATTTTTTCGTTTTCTTTGATACAAAAGCAAAAATAATAACATCGCGAAGATTCGAACCAAAAAGTTTTTACCTAGCAGTCAGACACTCTACCAGTGCACCCCAAATCATATTATAGCACCAGGAGATCCGGCCCGCCTACGGCGGTCCTACAATCTTAGGGCGTGTAGAATAAGCACATCAGTTAAGTTTGTAATGATACAAGGAGTAACGGCTCGGTCCTTAGTCCTACGTAGGCGGCCTGCGGCCGTTCAAGTAGGCGGCCTGCGGCCGCCGAGGTTCACGGTCTGCGGCCGCCAAGTTTCACGGCCGTTCAGGTGGGCGGCCTGCGGCCGCCGAGGTTCACGGCCTTCGGCCGTTCAAGTAGGCGGCCTGCGGCCTCCAAGTTTCACGGCCGTTCAGGTGGGCGGCCTGCGACCTCCAAGTTTCACAGCCGTTCAGGTGGGCTGCCTGCGGCCGCCGAGGTTTACGGCCTTCAGCCGTTCAAGTAGGCGGTCTGTGGCCGCAGAAGTTCTACTGAAGTTAACGCAACCTATTCTAATTTTGCCCATTTCCCCTTAGCCAGCCGTCGAAGGGCACAGGAAGTTTGGAAATGGACAGGCCGACCGATAGGCAAATGAGCTAGAAAATAGGAAATAGCACTCGGAAAGAGAAGAGTTTAGAGCAGCTGAGTAGGGGATAACATGCAAACAAACACAATGACACCATTTCCCAAATGTGGATTACACGCGCTCCGGCCACTTTTGGGAAACGAAATTGGCAGTAGGATGGGCACCAAAAAATGGCGTTTTCTCGAAAAGCAGATTTTGAAAACGGTTCCTAGAACTGAAATGTTGAGGCACACTTTGCGATATAGATTTTTGCGATATAGATTGAGATTTGACTCGGTTCATTTCATTTGGCCACACTGATGAAAATCCATTCTAAGTAAATGACAAATAAACTGAGAAAATTGAGATATCAAATTCCAAGGAGTCAGATACATTCATCTCTTCGAAGGGTATAAAAAATAAGGGGCAAAATCGAATATCGAAATTTCCCTAGATTCATGTTAAAAAACATTCCCCACATTTGTTCGGAAGGCATAAAAGTTTCTTTCTAAATTGAAACCGGAATGTTATCCCCACCTTTTCACCTAGTCCATTCTTTAGAAAGTGTTCATGTACGCGTGTTGCATTCCCCTGGGAGCTCGTTATGCCGGAAACAGCGGCGAAGCAAAGGAGGTTTTATAAAGATGCATCACGAGTTTCGCCGATTACCTCCGCATTCTCACACCTTTATTTCAGAAATGTCTTTGTTCCAACCTTCTGTTCAACTGCTTGCTGGATTGGCGGTTCTTCTGAATTTGGGCGCTATTGTCATAATCACCAAGTACTCTTCCAAAGTAATGGGGTTCTACAAGTGGATGCTTGTAATTTTTGCTATCTACGAAGTATTCTACGCTCTGGTGGTTCTCCTTAGCGTTCCGGTATGTTTAAACTCGTATACTCTTTGCCAATCCAACGTCCCTTTTGTACACCAGGGTGTTACTGCCGCCAAAACCTATTAATATGATGAGACCCAGTTGGCGAACACGCCCTTTCAGCTATGAACTTAAGAAATAATTTTTCATCTTGCTTTTTGGCATTATGCCAAGAAGCAACGACAGTTATGACACGTTTTCTCATTGAGTGGTGGGGAGACTCCACGAACAGAATGACATTTTTCGTCTTCGATTGGTCTGAAACGTAAAATTTGGATTATAGCTGTCGCCAAAATGAAATCATATCTAATTGCGGAAACATGCAAAGCGTGCTCTGTCGATGACTTATTAGCCAACAAATTTCAATATGAACAGAGGATCCCTGGAACATTCTAATATTATTGGAATGATTCCAATTTGGCGACAATTTGGCGACAGCTATACCTAAAACCGATTGGTCCAAATATCGCTTTGATTTCGAACGTTTGAATTTTACAAAGATGGGAGGATGACTGCATCTGTAATAACTTCCTTCAAACTGGTCCAATCAAGATGCAGGACGGCTCATGTTGTTGTTAATTCTGTGCCGCATAACAAAGCGCTTAACCGTAAAAACCCGTTTTCGCCAAAAAGCTTTAAGGGTTGTAAAAGCATGTTGTTCAGCACAAAATCACCAACAAAATGAGCCGTCCCGCATCTTGATTAGACCAGTTTGAAGGAAGTTATGATAGGTCAAGTTATCGTTCCATTATTTCGCTGTGTATTCAAAAGGGCGAAACCAAATTAATTAATTTTTTTTGGGTTTTTTGCAATTCAAATTTTACGTTTCAGCCCAATCGGAGGCAAAAAATTTCATTCTTTCCGGAGACTGTTTTCAGACATCGCGTCTCATAACGTTGATTTCTTTTGATTGATTGTGACCAAAATGGATACATTTTTAGACTCATAGCGTGTACGGCTACAGTTGGTTGATGTTTTCTTACGGAGGCCCTCTCCAAAACTCTTTAGCCATTGGACCTAGGCTATACTGCACTTTTTATGAGATCTGGTGTGGCTTTGTGCTCGTTCTGTTTTTGTACCGCTACATCGTAATCTGCTGGTGGGGAATCCATCAAAGAAATTTTTCACGTTTACCTTCAGTCCGGAGTTTGCTGAGCGTGTTCAAACAAGCTCCAAGTGGAAAGCTATTCTTGTTTCTATATACATGCTACATTTCATCCAGTGTTGCGTATGCGGAATATTTGTGTGCGCTCAAATTGGAATGACACAGGTAAGAAGATTCGTTCCGCACATCTTTAAAATAACCAAAGAAATAAATTTTGAAAAATTAACAAAGAGAAAACACATCAAAATTCACAGCTAGAGCACAGCCAAGGCGATTGCTTAACCTGCACCACACAGAGAGCCACAGAAGCAGCTAAAAGCATAGTCTAAGGGGCAGGAGGCACCACAGCTGAAGCCGATAATAATGCGCGAGCTACGGTTAGAACGACTGCAAGAGGCCACATCTAGCTAAACGATAATAGCCACAACTGTACTTATAGTTAGAGCCACAACAAATACTCCAGCCATAGCCACATCTCGAGACATAGCCACTAGTAGCTACAACCAGAGAGAGGCGCAGGCAGAGCCACAAATTGAATCACAGCTAAAGACAACACCTGGGCGCTAGACTTACGGTCATAAGTAGCACTTAAAAATCCACAACTTCAGCTACAATCAGAGACCAAACTATAGAAAATGTAGAGCCACAGCCAGTAGCACGATACAAGCAACAATTAGAGATGCAACCTGAGCCACAACTATAGCCCCATCCAAAGCAGAAACTAGAAACACTCCAGAGCCACAGCCATCACTCCGTCGTCACAATTAACACAAAAGTCATGGGCCACGGAAGCCGTATTTATGTGTTTGTTTTGTATCAGCGTAGGTTCACGTGCTCATTCTCGGCCGTAGCGCGACTGAAACGTTCTCTGCGGCCACAGGCCGCTTCTCGTGGCGGTCATAGGCGGCCGAATTGAGCGACCGAAGGCTGGGCGTCGGCGTCAGTGAGGAGGATGCGCATAGGCTCGCCCACCCATTGAAAAAGATTATTATTTCAGAACATGACTTCTTATGTAATGGAAAACTACGGTATCGCGAAGGAGAATGTAGGATACATCACTCTCCACTATAAGGTTTGTTATTTTTCTAACGAAATCCACGTTTTTCAGTCATTCTTCGGTGCTTGGGGTTTGTTTAATCATATGATACTTCTTATCGGCACAGGGCTTACTATTCCCTACTGTGGGACCAAGCTATGGCTCAAGATTAGATTAAAGCATAAACAAGCCAACTCATCGGCAAAGCTGAATAAGCAAATTTTCACCACCTTGGTCTTACAGGTTTTCTTGTAGGTATTATATTAGTAGATCTGTTTCAGACAATAGTTCCCCTTCTGGCTTGTCATGTTCCATCCATCATCATTTCTTCATTTCCTTTGTGGGAAGCCAACGTGTTCGGCACTTTTCCCACCATTCTCTCGGTTTTCACCACTTTACCGAAAGTCATCGACCCCATCCTCCTTCTCATCTGCGTTGCTGACTACCGACGCCCAATTTCTAATATGTTTCGGACGCTATTTGGTAAGCTACTGTGTTAAAAAAGGTGATTACAGTTTGTTCAGGAATCCCACCAATTGGATTGATCTCCCCGGCTCCAACAGCAACCCTGGTTTCGAATACATTGAATACAGTCAACACTTCTGAAGTGACCCAGAAATGAACTGCAGCAAACAAAACTGTGAATAATTGTGAAAAATTATAACTTTATTATGAGTACTCCAACATAACCTTCCAAAATATAGTCATAAAAATCAAACGGAAAGTATATTTAGAAACTGTTTTTAGAATGACTATCATGTATTGGCAAAAGAGAACAAGAAGTGAGAGAGTGCAGGTCACGAGGTAACTTACTCTGAGGCAAACAGGGGAAAACATAAGCGGATTGCATAATTTCGGAGTTTCAAACTGCGGCGGATTTTTCAATTCTGTTTCAAAAATAAACTTTAGTCATTTGAAAGGTTTTCGGTCGCTTCAAAAGATAAAAGTGAATGGAAAAAGTGCAAAACGATAAAGAAATTTGATCTATACCTTTCATTATTATCTATGTTCACCTTTTCTACGATGTATAGCAAAATTTCATCTGAAATTAAAAGTTAAGCGTTATACTCCTCGCCAAATCTACTTTAGCCAATTTGGCTGCATACACAGCCTGAGTATCCTATTGCACGCTTTACTCTACGTACAACAGCAAAACAATGGGACGTTGCTCCGAAATAGTTTTGGCACGAACTATATAAAAATGAACGAGGTTTTTGATCATTATTCCTGGACAACAACTCAACTTAACCTATTTTTGCATGTAATTTACATTCAAATATACTGAATCGACTCTTCTCCACTCCTTGTACCAGAGTTGTTTAAAACAAACGAAGTATTTTTCGCGTCGTTTTAAATTTCCATTTTGTTGTGGTTGATATAATTTCTTTTATTTGTTTTTTTTCTAGCGTTTTTTTCCAAATTTTACAGGCCATGTTTACCATTCTCCTGTTCTTGGTCGTTTTCGCAATGGCTGGGTGTCCATGCGAAAACTCAAATCCTCCTCAAAGCGGAATTCGACTGTGGCTTGATCAAATGAAGGAGTGGAATGAGAAGACAAAGGTTAGATAAAAATTAAAGTTAACAAAAAAATATTTACAGAACATTCAAGTGCCTCTTGGCAAACCTCATTTCCTGACGGAGATTCAGCCGAGTTCGCCAAAGCCATAAAACGAATGCTTAGCCTGCAGTTTCACAATAATGGATTTGACAGCAATTGTGGCCTTCAATAAATTAAAAAAAAAGTTTGCTTCCCTCTATATAAAGACACCAAAAAACAAACCATGAAACTCGTCCAATTCAGACAAAAACACCTCTAATCCGTTTCTAACTGTTTTGCTGAACAGGAATTCATCATTCAAATAGAGGAAACAGCGAGTTCCGCAAACTGATTGAGACTTTCCCCCCTCTATAATCGAACAGAGTTTTTAAAGTTAAACTTGTTTCAGTCAGCATGTTCATGTTGTTGATTGCTTTCTTCTGTTTGAATCTTGTATCATCGATGCCTTGCCATAACGAAACCGATGGAACAAATGAAACCAATGGAAGCAATGGGACAGAAGCACACAGTTGGCGTCATCAGCTGAGAAGCTGGAATAACGAAACTAAGGTTTGAAACTGCGATTCTCAAATTTGCAGAATTTCAGGATGAGCAAGTGTCCCACGGAACACCTCATCACTTGACGGAGACAAACTCCACAGGCTCTCCAAGTTCTCCACCAAGCTACGAATGACTGATATCATTCTTTGATTTGCATTTTCATTTGGAATAAAAATAGAACTGGAAAAATGTGTGTATGTGTGTGTGAGTGTGTGTGTCGATCGAGTTGAATGTTTCAAAACCCCGTTTCCTCGCCTTATCATCAAAACCGAAGAACAGCGAAATGTACATAAACATACACAATACGTTTCCTCTCTTCTTTTCCTTAGCAATTGTTTTCAACGAAAAACGTTTTACAGATGTTAAACATTCTAATAATCATCACATGCGTGCTCCTTTTGCTGACGAACCCTGCACAAAGCACAGCACAAAATAAACCTCCCAGTTTTCTGGACCAATTAAAAGATTGGAACGCAGAAACCATAGTTCGACCCTTCAGAAGCTAGATGATTTGTGGTTTCAGAACATCAAAGTCGCCCTCGGCGTTCCACATTTTCTGACAGAAACTCAAGAAACATCTCCGCCGTCTGAATGATAAACTCCTCCCTACCTATCCCTACTTTGGCCAATTCTTAGAGTAGTCCATCCATTGACAATGCTGATGAGATTGTTTGTGATTAGAATATCAACATTAGAACAAGAACTATCACATGAGCAATAAATTCAAGCCAGCATTTGTCTCCCGTCTACTTGATCAGGATTTCTCCATGGGTCAATTAAAAACCGACGGATAGAAATAAGTATGAAAGTAATTTGAATCCTGATAAAAACGGCAGGCAGCGTATCCTCAGCCGTGAGAGCGTGAGTGAAAAAAACCCGTTCAGTTGGATGCTAGCCGAGTTATGATTCACGACATCTTAAAAAGGAATTGTAGTATTGCGACCAAGCGGATGATGTTTACTTGGTTTTCCAGATTATTCGTTTATTTGGCTCCAAATGCGGTAAGGGAAAAGATCATGACTGCCTTAAATGGACCGTTAGGGGCTTTTTCAAATTGGAAATGGGCGGTATGCAAATCGAGTCATTTAAATTGAAACCATTTTCTCGAACACCGCTCCAGCCAACGGTCATGCGCAAAATGCTTGCCAAGTCCTCATTAGCATGCGATTTAGAAAAGGCCCCTAATTAGCCCTTTAAGGAAGGGAGGTTTCTATCAGTCTTATCGTGGGTGTAGCTTCCGACGAAAGTGCTTGAGTTATCCAAATACTTTTCCAAAATAATAACTTTATAATTCACTTAATTACAGTGGATTGGTGACGGGAATTCCATTCACTGTTGAAACAAACCGAAGTATAAACCGAGTGGCATATGTTAGACATTAAAATTCAACTTTGTTATTAACGAAGTGTCTCAAAAAACTTCTTTTTTTATCAACCTTTATTAAATATTATAATATGTTGTTTGCACTACACCATGAAGTGAAGCACGTCTATTTGCCATCGTTTAGTTCAGCGTGGTAAACTAAAGACCACTTTTTATCATTAAAAGACAAATAGATAACTTTGTTTTTATGAGGATACCGTATACTTTAAAGCAAGGAACAAATTTTGTTTTTATCTGTTGCTTAAATTTTTAGAGTTATCAGTCACAATGTCACGAATGAAACAAAACAAACAGCTTTCCACAGACCGAAAACCTCAAAAACTCCTTTATCACAATCGTCTGCTCCAATCAAAAAAGTATAAATATTTGTAGTATTTTAACTTTAAAAACACTTTTTTTGTAATTATGAACGGTCCCGCTCGTTTCTTTGCCAACTACATATTGCTGATATTTCAATTTTCCTGGAAACTTTTAAAGCAGTTATTTTTTATTATTTTCAGAATGCTCTTTAGTATTCTAATTTTTCTCTACCATATTGTCCAATCGGATGGTCACCCGTGTTTCAAAGATAACATCACAGAGCCGACGACACTTATTTGCAATCAAATTCATAGGTGGAACGAGAATACAAAGGTTTTGTCATTTAAACAAAATTTTAAATTTATTTAAATGAAATTTTAATTATGGAAAACCCAAAATTTTCAGGGTATTCAAATCCTTCTCGGCAATCCTCATTTTCTTGTCGACGTTGAAATAAACGTGGACATTGGAATTTCTCTGTTTCGCCAAAGTAGAATCTCTACCATTTATGAATGCATGGATATTCCATGCATTTGCGGTTATATCAGCGGTTTGAAAACACTTCTGTTGGGTAAAAATGAGATTTAGGAGCCAGAATGTCCGGAGCAAACTGTACCATGCCTGATGGAAGCGTATATTCCAAGGGCAGGAGAAAAGAGATTCGCATGCTGACTGCGTCCGAGCTGAAATTGTAAGCGTCGTTCATTGTGCGAGTTGCACTTTAGGTCTAACCTAAACGGTAAATTAATGTTTATGAGTTTCAATCTACGTCCTTTGTTGTCGGACCAGTTTTGAATGCCTTTAAGCTCTCAGACATAGTCAAGTTTTCAGAAGTTTTAGAATACTAAAAAACACTCCTCCGAACCAGGATTTCTGCGTGCCGCTGTCTTAAAAAAAACAAGGTGGACCTTAAGGGCATCGTCAGGGTCCTTTTCAGAATCGCATGCTAATGTAGACTTGGAAAGCTTTTTGCGCACAACCGTTGGCTGGAGTTCGGAAAAATCATTTCAAACATACACCCAATTTTCAAATAGAAGAGGCTTCCGACAGTCTCTTTAACATTCAATTGAAACATTAGCAATTCGCAAATTTCGTTGTTTGCAGAAAAAATCACACTTTCATAGTGCCCGCCAACCCCATTTGGGAGGTTTTTGGGAATTAATATGATTATTCTAATGCTGATATTCGAATTACCCATTATTACATCAAAATAGTGTGCTACAAATGGGGCGTGGCCTAAACTGACGAAGAGAATCGTTTTAACGAGTGTGCTTCAGAACACCTATTCGAAAATAGGTGTTCTGAAGCACACTCGTTAAACCGATTCTTGATGTCTGTTGAATAGGATTATTTTACTAAATCTGAAATAAAAATTAAATATAAAAACTTTATGCACTTTCGAATAGTGTACATTTCAAAATTTCCAAAGCCAATTTCTTGCCACAATTGTCACAATTTTGGACAAAGGCGGTTGTAAGCATCATGTTAATGCAAGTTGAAATTTCGTTTTGCAATGGAATTCAATCAATGACAGTTTATAGCAACTGCACCATGCGTCTAAGCTCTCTCACTTTAAAGGAACCGTCATGGGCTTTTTCGAATTGGAAATGAATGGTATGCTAATCGTGTCATTTCATTTGAAATCATTAGCATGCATTTTGGAAAAGGCCCCTGATGAGCCCCCTTAAACTAAAATAGTTGTAGTGTTGTGAATGAAATTCTCAGAAAATATAATCTAAAACAGTTTCTGGAAACGTCACTCACAAAACGCCTCTTTTTTTAGATATACTCAAGCCTTTCTCTCTGTTGTGCCAAACATTTACAATCAACTTTCGACGTACCATGGTGATCCCAGGCAGTCCCCAGGAGCACATGCTGGACCAAATTTCCTTCCATGGCATCGTGAATTCTTGAAAAGGTTTCTTTCCACAACAATTCCATATTTCTTCAAGGCTTGAAATCGGAATTCGAACAACTTCTGTCAAAGGAAAATACCCTTACGTAGGGCTCGCCCTTCCCTATTGGGATTCATCCATGGATTATGATATTTACAATCTTCTCGGGATTTCGTCAGCTTTTTCTAGTTAGTCGAGTGATTTCAGTTCAACAACAGAACATTTCAGTCTTTTTCTCAAATTACTTGTTTGGAACTATCAAAGATAAAGTGCTCGCTCAAGTGACCGATGGAATATTCCCCTACTTTTCAGGAAGAAATGTAATTATATGTAAACCAATTATGAAAATTCGTTAAGGGAATAACTAAAAGACAGCCGAACCAGTGGCCGAGTACACTTCAATTGATGACAAGGAGCAACGTCGATGCAATAATTAGCGATAAAGAAGTAGATCATGTTTTGGCTGCTTCTGCAGGTGATCCAGATGTAGGTTTTGTTTCGAAAAGTTTATTTTTTCAAGATTAAATGACAATTTTCACACCTAAAAACTTTAAGATTCGACTGGCGATATTTTTTTTTTCGGGTTTTTAAACCAAAACATGTTACATTTTAGGATGTTTTGACGATTAACTGTTTGCAACTTTTAGTTTGCAATTTTGGGAAAATTTGTATTTTGAAACCAGAATCCGGAAAAAATCAGAACATTTAGAACAGTTTCTCAGTTGAATTATTTTTTTTGAAATTGTATAAAAGTTACGGATTTGAAAACCCATCTTATATTTGTGTTTCTTTTGAGTTACTTATTTGAAACCCAAGTTTAAAAAATATGTCTATGCTCTTCTTATTCAAAATAAGTCTTTTTTGATACAACCGTTGTAATTGCGTTTGTTGAGAAAATTATGTCAAATTTCATACGTTTTAATGCGGTTCATGTAAATTTTAAATAAGCCCTTAAAGCAATCCACCTTGCTGGGCTTTTAGTCTTTTTTGTCATCGAATATGTCATTGATTAGAATGTACACTCTTTAGTATTGCCCCGATATCTCCGAGGGCAACATTGAAGTCATCCATGGCAATGTTCACGTATGGGTTGGAGGTCACATGTCTCTAATCACGACTTCTACAAATGACCCACTGTTCTTTCTGCATCACTCTTTTATGGATTTCATATTTGAGAATTGGCGCCAATCCCAGCAGGTGGGTAACCTGAAATTTAGGCCGATCCGGGCCAAAACGTGCCGTCGGGCCGGGCCAGACAAGGGCAGAGAATTTTTTTCAAGTCAGATGGGCCTGGCCAGGCCCATGAGAACTATGAACTCAAAATTCTTCAGCTCTGGTTATTCACTGTAATAGAAACCTTTTTACTTTCTTCTAATTTTTGAAGAAAACTGCCAAACTAACAGTTATAGTTGTCGCCAAATTGGAATCATGACAATAGCAATAGAATTTACCTTTCATGCTCTGTTGACATTGGAATACATAGTATTATCAGTCGTCAACTGAGTATGATTTGCACGTTGCCGCAATTATCATATGATTCCCGTTTGGCGGCAGCTATATGAGCTGTTTCCAAGGTTCTTATAACAACAGCAACTTGCAGTAGGGGCGTAATGAAACGTAAGCAACGGCAGCGATCCGGCCAGTCTGCGAACGACAAGCGGCTGGCAATAAACATCTGGTAAATGGGCAGGTCAATTAATTACAATTCGCGGTAGGACCTAATGTACTATCGTTTAAGGTTTCAGTCAAAACCGGTGCCCGTTTATCGGAAAAACTATACCTCTTTTTAGACCAGAGTCGAACGAGAGTCCGAATGGAACACGGGTGACCCTGACGAATGTTACGCCCCAGCTCATCAACTGAAAGCCATTATGGTTCCATTCACGTAATTTTTTTTAGGAAAAACAAATATCACCTTGTGTTAAGATCTCATGTAAATCAGGACGGGCTGAGCAACAAGTACACGGACCTTTTGTATAGTTACGAACCTAGATCGGCCTGCAGTTCTAAAGTCGCTTGTCCTTCAGAGTGAGTTTGACTTTTTTGTATATTTTTTAAACGCTTCACTTCAGATTTTACTGGTGTTCACTAGATCTGGGGAGATGCGTTTCTCGCTTAAAGCCGGGTTCCAGTTGTAAAACCGTTCGAGGTACCTACTTTTGTTAAAATTGCCACAAACTGTACTTTTAAGGTGTTGACCCCTGCTACGCCAGCAAATGCTCTTTTCTATCCAAGTGTCAATAACAAGAACACTTCGTTGAATTTTTGTACGTAATGCGATAATGAAGCTATTTATTTTCTTGACTTTGTTTTTGAAAATCAATCTATTCTTCCTTATGTTCAGCGAATTTTGTAAAGTCACGCGTTGTTTGACAAAGTATTTGGGCCTAGAAGAGCAGGTTTTTTGTTTTCACTTCTGCGTCGCTGACCGAAATTGTATTTCTTGATCCTTTTCGGCAACTTTATCTTTGAGTTTTATGAATAAAAAGAAACCATTTTCCAATTTTTTTCAAAGTTTTAATCATCGTCTAAGGAAATCTTTTCAGAAAACAGACGTTTATGAATTTCTCTGACATATGTTTTTGTTCCTGACGTCAAAGAAATCATGGTTTGCTGTTTAAAAACTCGGTACCCGTTTCTACTTTCAGAAGACATCTTCAAAAGTGTATCTGTATTGTTTGTTAGTCACAATTTTACTTGTTTTGTCAATTTACATGTGTGTTATTTTCTTGGTAATCGGAAAGACCAGTTCAAGGCTCCGGTTTTCGGAACACATTGCACCCTCAGCGGTAAAATCGAACATTTTGTAATTTATAGCTGCACTTTAAGACCACAGAACAACCCCTAAGATCCCTACATACCCAAGGGTTCAAGAGGACGAGGAAGCCAAACCCGAACTTGGTATTCTTTGAGAACCAAATCAAGGTTTGGTATGATCACACTAAGGTAAGACCTTAAACGTAACCTTAATATGAATTTCTTTAGTATATTCAAGTCCCTCTTGGAGAACCTCATTTTCTGACCGATGCAGTGACGGAAAACGGAAAAATCGATTCGAGATTTGGTAATTCGTCAATTCATGATTGTATGGATGTCGAATGTGTTTGCAGTTTTATAGAAGGTAAGTATCACTGTCGCCAAATTGGAATCCGGCCAAAAGCGACATGCAGGCGAAAATAGCATGCAAAAAGAGAAGATGCTGAGAAAAAGCGGCTTTTCTCGCCGATTTCCGTAAGGTGATGGTTACAGATCCGTTTAGTTATCCGTTGTTAGTGTTTATTTTGAATACCCGTTTGAATTTTAGTTTGAATCCCAGTTTTTTCAAACTGTACCGTTTAAAATGCATTTTACATCGAATTTTCAATTCAAACGGGAAGAAAACAGAAAAGAAATGCAATATTTACCAAATTTTCGTAAAGTTTGCGACCTTCCCATGGACAGCGACAAAATGGCCCCTGACTATCCCTTAAACTAGCGATAAATAAGGTTTACTGAGCGTCAATTTAGATTCTATCGTTCGTATTCTCAACTTGTTATTTAGATGCTTTGTTTTCTGGAGATGACTGTTTTCTTCCGGACGGAAGTGTTTATTCCAAAAGAAAGAGAAAGGAAATTCGATTGCTTACAGAAGATGAGCTGAAATTGTGAGTATCTAACTGGTTTGTGGAAACATAAGCAAATAACATATGACTGTTTTTTAAAAGGTTAGCTTCAGATTTACTGAAGCATTTTTCGCAGTTTCTCCAAAAATCTACAAGTTTCTGGCGGATAATCATGGAGAGGTTGAGTTATCACCCGGTTCGCATTCTGGACCCGCCTTTCTACCGTGGCATAGAGAAGCCCTGAAAAGGTTTTCAACTTTTAGTCTTAAATAATTGGTTTTCAAAGGTTTGAAATTGGAATCCGCACATTCAGTATTAATGGGACATTTCCATATGTAAATGTAACAGTCCCCTACTGGGATTCTTCAATGGACTACGATTTAAGAGATCTCTTTGGTGTTTCGCCATGGAGCTCAGGTATTTCGGTTTTTCTCTGCCCGAATACTAGACAAACAATAGTTTTCTTCACCAACGAACTTCTCGGTCATGCCTACAATGGAATTGTTTCCGACGGGATGTTCGCCAATTTTTCAGGACGTTTCGTGAGTTTTGTGTCAGCTTGCTGAAAACTTGTTTTTAAGGGCAATGTCTTCCGAAAAATCGATGCTTGGCCTTGGGTGATCCTTCGTGGAGCCCCGACTCTAGCTAGAAGAAGAAATGTGGATGCAATTTTAAATGACCCCGTTTTGGATAACATTCTAGCTGCGAGTGCAGGCGATGAAAGGGTAAGAGTCTTGAATGAAATAGGAAGAAATGACTTTTGTATAGTTGCCTAGGTCATGATCTAAATTGTTTTTAACATCAAGAATGCTTGTCTACTATGAAAAAAATCAGTTAATGACCCGTAAATATTCGTAGGAGGAATCACTGATTCTCAGTGTGAAGTCGTAATTTTGATGAGAACGAGAAACGTATTATTTTCTTTCCATTTCGCGGTGGAACTTTTCGCGGTGGGATACAATGACAGGAGTTTTAAAAAACCGCCAATTTGTTTTTTTTTTCGAGAAATAGCCCATAAACATGATCGAAACAAATTAATCGCGGTCACCCGATTCCTCTGGAAGAAACCAATCTTTTAATATACATAATGTAATTTTTCAGCACGCTCCAAGCTCTGAGGGGATTTTAAGTATAAAAAGTTGTTTGTGGGCTTATCGAAAAAAGGCTCGTCATTGAGGATATAGGAACTTAAACAAGGTGTATTTTCTAGACGTTATATAGTCCATTTCCAACAAAGAATCGACGACTTTTCAACGACCTTGATGTCTACCCTTATTTAACCACTGCTATATCGAAACACTGAAATGAAAAGAAATTTAACAAGCGAAAGAGCACAGTTAAAGAAAAGTGCGCAGACAATTCAGAAATCTCGGCGGGACCAAATGTACCTGTCCTTTAGGAAAATCTCTTTTTCCTTGACTCTTTTTTGGAAACGCACTATATAGAATTTTTATTACATGTGTACAAGTAAACTTATGTAACTAGTTTTGGCAGTTGTCCCGCATTCACGTATGTTATGATTAAAGGGACAGTCAGGAGGTTTTCAACTTGAAAACCCCAAAATTTTTGGTACAAGAGTAGATTATCAAAAGACAAAATTGCACTCAAAACTTACAGAGATGCCCACCTATTCCTGAATACAATTTGGAGATGGTTCACGGCGGAGTCCATGAATGGGTTGGCGGCCACATGAGCATGATTGAAACGGCTATTAATGACCCTCTGTTCTTTCTTCACCACTCCTTCATGGATTTCCTTTGGGAAACCTGGCGAGAAAAATATCAGGTAAGAATATGAATTCGGCTTGAGTGATTCACGCTCAGACCAGGACTGAACGAGAGACACAATGGAATTCGGCTGGCGCACCAAATTGCTATGCACCTGGACATCAGCTAAAGGCAGTGATGCTACCCTTCAAGTAATGACAAGTATTTTTGAATGTTCAAACTTTTCTTTCAGATCCCACGCAAATCAAGACGGATTAAGTAACCGATACACTGATTTGTTTTATGACTATGAACCACGACCAACTTGCAATTCAGCATCTACTTGTCCATCTAAGTAAGTGTTTATGAAAAGGTTTTTAAAAGATGGCTTTTAGGTACTATTGGTGCGCGATTCATCTTGGGCGATGCGTATCACGATTAAAGAAGGGAACACGGTGTCAAATTTACCGAGGTAGGCTGGAAATCGAGTTTCCGTTGAATTAGTTTTCAGGCGTCGACCCGTGCTACAAAAGCAAATGTAAAATCAACTTTTGTCGTTAAGGCTTAGATGTTAAAATAAAGATTGTTAGGAAGTTTTTAATTACAAAGTAATTGAAATAAACTAGAGAGAGAGAGAGAGAATAGAAGAGAAACAGAATTGTAGAGGGAACACAGAGATAAAAGGAGAGAAGGCGAGAGGTTAAAAGAGAGAGAGATGCGGAAAGATTGTAAGGCAGAGAGGCAGAGAGGCAGAGAGGCAGAGAGGCAGAGAGGCAGAGAGGCAGAGAGGCAGAGAGGCAGAAAGGCAGAGAGGCAGAGAGGCAGAGAGGCAGAGAGGCAGAGAGGCAGAGAGGCAGAGAGGCAGGGAGGCAGAGAGGCAGAGAGGCAGAGAGGCAGAGAGGCAGAGAGGCAGAGAGGCAGAGAGGCAGAGAGGCAGAGAGGCAGAAAGGCAGAGAGGCAGAGAGGCAGAGAGGCAGAGAGGCAGAGAGGCAGAGAGGCAGAGAGGCAGAGAGGCAGGGAGGCAGAGAGGCAGAGAGGCAGAGAGGCAGAGAGGCAGAGAGGCAGAGAGGCAGAGAGGCAGAGAGGCAGAGAGGCAGAGAGGCAGAGAGGCAGAGAGGCAGAGAGGCAGAGAGGCAGAGAGGCAGAGAGGCAGAGAGGCAGAGAGGCAGAGAGGCAGAGAGGCAGAGAGGCAGAGAGGCAGAGAGGCAGAGAGGCAGAGAGGCAGAGAGGCAGAGAGGCAGAGAGGCAGAGAGGCAGAGAGGCAGAGAGGCAGAGAGGCAGAGAGGCAGAGAGGCAGAGAGGCAGAGAGGCAGAGAGGCAGAGAGGCAGAGAGGCAGAGAGGCAGAGAGGCAGAGAGGCAGCGTGCAGAGAGGCAGAGAGGCAGAGATGAAGAAAGGCAGAGAGGCAGAGAGGAAAAAAGAACAGGCAAGAAAAACATTAAAAGAGAGGAAGAGAGATGACTCTAAGATTCATTGAGCATTGCGACATTAAAGGTTTGGAACTATATTCAAAACTAGTCGGGTACGCGCGCCTACGGCGCGCACTCTCCTGGCTTGCGGCCTTCGGCCGCTCAATTAGGCGGCCGGCGGCCGCAACCACACGCGACCTTCGGCCGCTCAGTTAAGCGGCCTGCAGTTTTCTTAATTCTATGATTCCGTTCCTTCCTGCACACTTTCCTTTCCTATCACACATCCGGTTTGGCTCGCTTTCCTTCTCGTCGTTGTTTGCGGTATCTTGTATGCCTCCACCCTTGTATACCGCTGTGACCGTTATGCTAGAACAAGAAACCGGGTTTCTTATCACAAACGCTATAAAACCACAGGGATTTTCCAAGTGTCACTGGTCCTCCGCCACTTCTCCAGTCATGGTAAGGCCTCTCCTTTGAAATACTCTTTTGCTTTACCACACCCAGTTGATCTGATTTCCAAGGGAAAAATTTGCTTTTCAGTGGCAAGGAATTCATAATCATGTCATCGCCGCTGCGTACGTCTTCTGCACCGCTATGGTGGCCGTGAGCATGTTCTGCATCCACGACATCGTCAGCGAGATTGGATCTTTCCAAGCCGAAATGGAGAGCGACCTCACGGCCTTCAAGGTGATTTCTTGATATTACAATTCATACTTGGTGTTCAGGGATACGCTGACGATGCCTGGAAAGTCATGATGAAACCACTGAGGGAGTCGATGCCTCACCCTGTTGCCATGCTTCTTCGCCAACGTCGTGGTGGAAGCTACGCCACCGGTGGAGGCGGCGGCGGTGGTGGCGGTGGATACTCCGCTCCTCAGGGAGGCGGCGGCGGCGGAGGAGGCGGCGGCGGTTGCAGTGAGTACTAGTTTGCGATCCCAAAAGAATGTTTCATTTAGACTGCGGCCCTGCTGCTTCTGGTTGCCCTGCTGGACCCCCTGGACCTGCTGGTCAGCCTGGCCAGGATGGAGAGCCCGGACAGCCTGGACAAGCTGGACAAGCCGGAGGAGCCGGTCAGGCTGCTGACAGCGGTCACGGAGGCGGTTGCATCACTTGCCCTGCTGGACCACCAGGACCCGCTGGACCCGATGGAGGACCCGGACCCGCTGGAGCTCCTGGAAACCCAGGACAAGACGGTCAGGGAGGCGGCGCTGGAGCTCCCGGACCTGCCGGACCCCCAGGACCACCCGGACCCAACGGTAACCCTGGAGCCCCTGGAGGCCCCGGACAGCCTGGAGCCCCTGGAACTCGCAGCTCAAGCTCTCCTGGACCTGCTGGAGCACCTGGGCCGGCCGGACCTCCTGGACCCGCTGGAAACGACGCAGGATCTTCTGGACCAGGAGCGCCTGGACCCGCTGGACCTGCCGGACCCGCCGGTAACCCCGGAAGCCCTGGACAGCCAGGAGGACCTGGACAGCCTGGATCTGACGGAGGACCCGGAAGTGATGCAGCCTACTGCCCTTGCCCGGGTAGGACTGGAGCCGTTCAAGGAGGCGGCGGCGGTGGAAGCAGCATGGGAGCTGCCGCAGGAGGCGGAGGCGGCGGATACAGCGGCGGAGGTGGTGGCGGAAGCAGCGGAGGAGGCGGAGGAAACGGAGGTGGCAGCTACTCCGGTAGAGGAGGTGGTGGCGGTGGCGGTGGAAGCTACGCCGGCCGCTAAATCAAGTGAAGATTTCAATGAAACCTTGCATTTCAACACTTTGTTTGTTCCTCATTGTATCGGTATGCGGCTCGTTTAGAGTTTTTATATAGTTTGGCGGTTAGGGATCATTTCTGGTTTGGATGTTCCGAGTTGTTCACAGCTCGTTTTGGTCTTTTGCAACTATCCCTTTCATAATTGTGCGGTGCTTCAAAATGATAATTTTAATCGATAGTTTTCATCAACCTTTTTCTTGTTTTTGAAACGGCTACCAAGACTCAAACAGTAAAGATATCATACCATGTTGTGTTGAGACATAAAAAAATCCGCAGCACAAACAGGAAAATTGCAGGTTAAATCGCAAATCAATTAGCAGTTTTTTGTAAGGTTCGAACAGACCAGTGACAGAAGAAAAGCTCCTTTTGATGGCCTTCCTATTACCCAAATTTGAACAATTTTCGGGCCACATGTGATTTTTGTTCCCGGGTTACGGCAGTTGAAAGTTGAGTACGGTGGAAATTGAAGCATTACCTCAAAATTTTTTTCTCACAGGAAATTCCATTTTGAAAACTCTAACATGTAATCAAAAAAAACAATTTCTTGACAAGTAAGAACGTTATTGCAAGAAAAAGAACTAAATTTTGGATTTTTTGCAAGTTCTACAAAAAAGCTTTCAAATTATGTAAAGGGCTAATTATGAATCACCATATTTTGAGATCATTGTACAACTTTGCTTTGTACACCTAGAAAATCGCTTGATACACAAGTTTTCATAGATGCGTTTTACAAAGTATGACTTTTTTGGTTTCAGCATGGTCAAGAGCAGATATTTTGCTTCAACCTGAACAGATAGGTTCCACAAAGGCATAATGGCGAAATAAGTGTTGGTTAAGATATACACAGCCAAAAGATTCGTCCGTTCCAACAAGACTGTTCTCTGAAACCATTTTCTTAGGTTTTCCCTGCGGACAAAAGCGGACTACAAAATAAAAGAAAAATAAGCAGATAGAACCATAAAAATGGAGCAATCAAATAAAATGCGTTGTTTTTCAATTTGGGAAAAATTCGGGTTGTTGGGTTTAATTTCAGGCGCTATAGATAGAATTAGAGACTTCTCAATGTGGATTAGACGGGGCACCAATTGCGCAGTGGTAAGAGCAGCGGAAACGTGATAGCCGAGGGTTCGAGTCCCAGGCAGTGGAAGTTCATCTGTGATTGAAAGTCAACAAAGACACACAAATAAATATATATGTTTATTTTGTTTGCTTGTTTTTGTAATAAAAAAAATCCAGAGATAAACCAAACCGAGGAAGAATACTTTTGATAGCGAAATAAACTAACGTAAATGACTTTTCAGGCAAGTAAAGAAAAAGTTCTCAACGAAAATCGTTCAAATTTGGTATAAGATGTTTCATCCGATCTTTCAAATTGAGTCCAACAGCGCCAGAACATTGTTGCCTAAACTTGGGAGAATTGGTTCGTGCCATTACTGAATTGCGTTAGTTTGTAGAAACTGTGCATTCACTTTGGCCATAATCCGCATCCGGTTTCTCTCGCCGTGTCCATGGTATCTTAGTTGTTTTCGCCTGTTTATTCCACCCCTGACCGTTACACTGGGATGATCTAACTGGTTATGCAACATCCGCCGATGGTATAAAACCACGGGTGTCTGGGCAAAGTCACTGGTGCCATTTCACCAACTCCATCAGCAATGGTAAGCCCATCTCATTCAACCTCAACAATGTTCTACTCAAAGGCGCAGAACTACCACAACCCTGTTATCGGTACTGCCTACGTTATCTGTTCAACCATGGTCCTCATGAGCATGTTCTGCATCCACGACCTCGTAAGCCAGATCGGATCTTTCCAGTCGGAGATCGAAAGTGATCTCGCCAAGTTCAAGGTGCAAATGACACCGTTTGAATCGTTTGATTAAAATTTAAGGTTTACGCTGATGACGCTTGGGAGAACATGATGAGCTCAAACAGACAGTCGTTCCACCCGGTTTCGGTGATTCTGAGGCAGCGTCGTGATGGAGGCTACGCCACAGCTGAAGGAGCCGGCGGTGGAGGCGGAGGCTGCAGTGAGTACAAACTACAAATGCCAAAAGAATGTGTATTCAGACTGCGGACCCGCTGCTACTGGCTGCCCTGCTGGTCCACCTGGACCTGCTGGTCAACCCGGCCAGGATGGAGAGCCGGGACAACCCGGACAGGCCGGTAACGCTGGAGGAGCCGGACAAGCTGCGGAATCCGCTCACGGAGGTGGTTGCATTACTTGCCCTGCCGGACCAGCTGGTCCCCCTGGACCCGATGGAGGACCCGGACCTGCTGGAGCTCCCGGAAACCCAGGACAAGATGCACAGGGAGGCGGTGCTGGTGCTCCCGGACCCGCTGGGCCTCCTGGACCACCCGGACCTAACGGAAACCCTGGTGCTCCCGGAGGACCTGGACAGCCTGGAGCACCCGGAACTCGCAGCTCGAGCTCTCCTGGACCTGCTGGAGCACCCGGACCGGCCGGACCTCCTGGACCCGCTGGAAACGACGCAGGATCTTCTGGACCTGGAGCGCCTGGACCTGCTGGACCTGCCGGACCCGCCGGTAACCCCGGAGGTCCTGGACAGCCAGGAGGACCTGGTCAACCCGGAGCTGATGGTGGACCAGGAAGCGATGCTGCCTACTGTCCTTGCCCTCCCCGTACTGGAGGAGTTCAGGGAGGCGGTGGTGGAGGAGACGGCGGAGCTGGTGTTAGCGGAGGAGGCGGTGGAAGCTACGCTGGCCGCAAGTGAATCAGTAGACTCAATAAATCTATTAAAGAAAACTTTTATTTTGAAAGACATTGAACGAAAGCAGTTAACGGCGGCGAGTTCCATCCTCGAAGAAGATTCCTCCGTCGATGGCGCAGTACTTGGGACAGATTCCTTGGTTTCCAGCCTGTCCATCACCTCCAGCGTCTCCGGGAGCTCCGGGGTTTCCATCAGCTCCGGGCTGTCCATCGGGTCCAGGGGGTCCCTTGGGTCCAGGGGCTCCTGAATTTGATCATAGCGGCAGTACAATATTTTCACTTACCAGGAGTTCCGGGTCCACCGGGGTTTCCATCGCTTCCAGGAGTTCCAGCAGGTCCGGCAGGTCCAGCGGGTCCAGGGGCTCCAGGGGCAATAACTCCAGGGTAGGCGTCAGATCCAGGGGCTCCAGGGCGTCCATCAGGTCCAGGGTTTCCACTGGGTCCGGGAGGTCCCTTAGGTCCGGGAGGTCCAGGCTGAGCAGGAGGTCCGGGAGGAGGAGCCTGTCCGTTAGGTCCAGGGGGACCGGCAGGTCCAGCAGGTCCAGCAGGTCCGGGAGCTCCACCAGGGCAAGGCTTGCAGGGAGGAGGAGCCATGGGAGTGCAAGGGGCCTGAGGAGGCTTTCCAGGGGCTCCAGGAGCTCCAGGGCTTCCAGGCTTTCCGGGTCTACCGGGCTTTCCGGGAGTTCCGGCGCCTCCGGGAGCTCCAGGCTGGCAGCAGCCTTGGCAGCTGCCTCCATTAGAGTTTTCCTTAGGGGTGGGCGCAGGCTCCTCAACCTCCTCGTCGTTACCGTATCCAGCCTGACGACGACGGTGGACGGCACGGGCAGTTCTGTTGGAAGAAGGCAGGTTGCGGATGTTGTTCACCGTGGAGTAGATGGTTTGGGCAGAAGACTGAAACGAACCGATTTCAAAATGGTAAGTTGTTGAACTCACCTTGCAGTGAAGGATATCCGAAACCACGCTTGTCTTAACTCCCTCGATGTAGTTGTAGACCATAGGGAGAGTCACACAGACCGAAAGAACAGCGACCACCGAGAAGGTGACAGCCGAGTAGGCGATGAATTTGTAAGCCTAAAAAAGGGTAGAATGAAAAGTAAAGGCGGAAAAGTACCTTAAGTCTGATCTTCTCGTCCATGGTGAGTGGAGCTGTCCTTCTCCCCCAACACCCAGCTTATATACCCCTCGCCCAACCTTGGGTGGAATGGCTAGTGCCTTGTGTAAGCTAACCAAAGCGACGTAAAACTCAAAATAAGCAGTGGCGCGCAGCTTTTGGTTGCCGGAGTAATAGTTCGCTAAGCATGTACCTATCGTAAAGACGCTGTGACCAGGAGTCAGAACACAAATTACAAAGTGAATATAGAATTTACTTTTATAGGACCTATGTAGAATCTTGCAAACTTTTCCTTTCTTACTTTTTTTTTGAACCGACGCAATTGTGGGTTCCTTAGAAACTTACATGTGGCTTAGCCAAAAGCTAAAAAAAATATTTGAATTGGCAGAAACTTACTGTTAGGGCCGCAAAGGCGGGCGCCGCGCTTTGTTAAGAAATGTTGATTTTTTTAACCGCGCGCACCCAAACGCATATTTTTCTATTTTCAACTGCAGACTATGATGTAAATGTTACAGAAAACGATGGTAATGTTTGTTTTGCAAAAACTCACGTATTTCACAGCGAAAATTATGTTTTTGCACTTTTATGACTGCAAATTTGAGTTCAGACTCGATTCGCACGATTTTTTGTTGATTCTGGCAAAGAACAGCTGAACAAAACACAGAAAGACAAAAAATAAAATAAAACAGCATCAACTTTACATTTTTTTGATCAGCGTTTATGTTAAAGTTCATTTTGTAATGAAACCTTCTGCATCGTTAAAGTTCATACAAAGAAATGTTTCATGTTTAGAAAAAGTAGGCTCTTTTTTCTATGGTTTAACAATTACCTTTTAGACGGGAAGTGGAGAAGTACCCTTAGAGGGACCGTCAGGGGCCTTTTCAAATTGGAAATGGAATGTATGCTAATCAAGCCTTTCCAATTGAAATTATTTTTCTGAACACCGCTCCAGACAACGGCCGTGCGTAAAATGCTTGCCAAGTCCTCATTACCATGTGATTCTGAAAAGGCCCCTGAAAAGTCTTTTAAAATACCCTTAAAACTGAAGATCTTTTCAATCTTCATTAGTGAACCCTTGCCTGTTTTGTTCGTTTTTTTTTCACAATTCTTCCCAAAAAGGACAAGGAAATCCTCCTGGCAGTTTCAACTTAAGTGTTTTCTCGTTTGTTTGTGTCATATGATTTACCAATCACAATGTCGGTGTCTGAATGGGGAAATAATCTGCAAACAAAACCTGGCTGAAAACAAAATGAAAATATTTCAGAATTGCAAACATTTTATCGAAACACCACATATTATGGAATATTCTTTAGTCAAAAAAAATTTCTCTTTTGTGGGTTTTACATTACTAGATCGCACTTTGGTCTCTGTTACTAATAGCACACGCTCCAGTAAACTGTTAAATATTAAAATTATCTGTTCGGCTTGAAGGTCCAATCTCTTTCCATTTTGTTTTATATTTTGACTTTACTTAAAAAGCTGTTTTTCTACGTTTTTTGTCTGGGGATTGCCAACCAGCTTTCCTTTCCGTTTTCACAGAATACGGTCAAAACCAGTGAAAAATATGTTTTTTGCTTAATTGTCTAATCATTTTTTGTATCTTCTCGTAGAAACTTCAAAGTTAGAGTTCATTTTAGACGCCACACATGCAGAACGCACTTTCCATCCAGCACAATCCTCGGACGTTCTTCCATCCTTTGAGCCGCTGAAACCAGATATCTTTGGAAATCTGGGCATAATATTTTATTGAGTTTCTCAATAATCTGATTTTTCCCTATAATATGTGCCAAAGCTTCAACAACCCCCTCTCTTTTCTTTTACACCTGAGTTGCTCAAAGAAAAACTCTTATATTTTCGCACTGTTTTTACAGTTTTTTGGAACAATCAGAAACATCCAGTTTGTTTTCAACGGAAAACCGTTTTTTAAAGGTTGTTTGACGCGTTCGGATGCAATGATCAGTAATGGCGTTCTATAAAAAGAATTAATTTCCATATGAATAATTCGTCTTGCACTTTTCAGTCGTTTTTCTGGTTAATGCAGCCTTGACCTGATAAAAACATCTTTGATTTGTATCTGTCACATTCAAACGATGGCCTCAAATGTTTTGCACAAACCTATCAACACCTTAAATCTTTCTGTCGCAACCGGCGGTGTGGAATCGGTTGCCGAAATCGAATTGTTTTTCTCGCAGTAACATCGACTTTCCATTGAAAAGACCATTGTTTTGATCAAACAGATCAACTGTTGGCGTGATCAAGAATCTATACACGGAAGTAATGAAAGCTTTATTTTGAAAGTATCTAGCGGCGACGAGTTCCGTCCTCGAAAAATATTCCTCCGTCGATGGCGCAGTACTTGGGACAGATTCCCTGGTTTCCTGATTGTCCATCGGCTCCCGCGTCTCCAGGAGGTCCGGGGTTTCCGGGGGCTCCAGGATTTCCGTTGGGACCAGGGGGTCCCTTGGGTCCAGCGGGTCCTGAAACGACTTTTTCCTTTGAACGTGGTTGTTTACTCACCGGGAGTTCCCGATCCAGCAGGGGCTCCGTCGTTTCCAGGAGATCCGGGAGGTCCGGGAGGTCCAGCGGGTCCAGGGGCTCCGGGAGTAACAGCTCCCCCGTAGGCATCCTGTCCAGGAGGTCCGGGAGGTCCGTCAGGTCCGGGGTTTCCAGAAGGTCCGGGAGGTCCCTTAGGTCCGGGCGGTCCAGGCTCAGCGGGAGGTCCAACCGGGGGAGGCTGACCGTCAGGTCCAGCCATTCCTTCAGCTCCAGGAGGTCCGGCAGGTCCAGGAGCTCCAGGAGGACAAGGCTGGCAGGGAGGAGGAGTGATGGGGTTACAAGGGGCCTGAGGAGGCTTGCCGGGGGCTCCAGGAGCTCCAGGGGTTCCAGGCTTTCCAGGTCTACCGGGCTTTCCGGGGGTTCCGGCGCCTCCGGGAGCTCCAGGCTGGCAGCATCCAGAGCAGCTTCCTCCATTGGAAGCTGGGGGGCGAGAACGGGGAATATCGCTTTCTCCTGGCTTCTGAGTTTCCACTTCGGAATCGCTGTCATATCCAGCTTGACGGCGGTGGTGGACAGAACGGGCGGTTCTGTTGGCAGAAGGCATGTTGCGGATGTGGTTCACAGTGGAGTAGATGGACTGAGCCGAATTCTGAATTCACTGGTTTTCTCAATTAAACACTTCAGATGCCTACCTTGCAGTATACAATTTCCGAGTTCATGTTTCTCTTAACTCCCTCGATGTAGTTGTAAACCATCGGGAGAGTCACACAGACCGAGAGAACAGCCACCACCGAGAAGGTGACAGCCGAGTAGGCCACAAACCTATAAGCCTGAAATGAAACTCTTCAAAGTTGCGAAAAGAGCGCTGACCTTGAGTCGCAGGAGTTCGTCCATGGCGACCTGTCCTACCAGTTGGTCGACAGGTTATATACCGGTCACTTAACCTTGACAGAATACTTTTCCCATTGTGTAAGCTAACGAAAACTTAAATGCAACAGGTGCGGCGCCGCTTCTGACCGTTGTGAAGGTAATAGATTGTAACAAACTGTAGTTCAGTTTTTCCGCCTCGGCAGTTACGACGCATAATGTTTTTAATGATACTTAACTCCGTTTTATGCTTCATCGTGTTTTATAGGTTGCTTTGGCCAGTTTTTTTTTGAAACATTTTCATTTCCTTCCCGACCCAAAATTTTGCCTGGTTTAAGACGCCTCTAAGAAACGAGCAGCCTTCATATCAATGACATAGAAAAAAGTTAGATTCGCTGAAGACTTGTGAAAAGCTTTCCTAAGTGATGAAATCCTGAAACCTCTAGAAACTTTTGGTCCTTGGTAATTTTTGGTTCCCTTTACTATAATTTGAACTTGGATACGGTGTAAAAGCAAAGTTAACCAAAAATCTAATTTTTGAAGATTTCTCGAGTTCTCCGAAAAATATTCAAAATCTGAAACGGCTAGCTATGATTGTTGAATTGCTGCGATTGCTTTGCACAATTTTGCTTTTTACACCAAAGAAATCGGAGAATACTGAAGTTCTCAAAAATTCGTTTGAAAAGTATGACTTTTTTCGGTTTCGCCCAATCGAGAGCAAATTCGGCCTCAACGTGAGCAGACAGGTTTTATAAACGCCATCTCATTGTTTATGAAGTTGTCCAAACATAGGCAATGCCAAAAATCGGATGGTGCATTCGAACCCGGGTCGCGGGTTTTGTAAACGAGGGCGTTACCTGTCTGCCACGGTGTCGGTCCAGCCCTGTCGGCAAGTTAATTCCAAAGCGCGCCCAAGTTGGCAGAGAGTAACGTCGTCGCTTACAAATCTCGCGACCCGGGTTCGAAGCCGCCCTCTGATTTTCGGAGTTGCCTGTTTTGCACAACTTCAAAAACTATGAAATTATGGCATTGCGTTTATAAAAACCTGTCTTCTCACGTTCAGGCTGAATTTGCTCTCGACACACACATACACACACAAAAAACACACACACACACACACATATACACACACACACACACACACTCACACACACACACACACACACACACACACACACACACACACACACACACACACACACACACACACACACACACACACACACACACACACACACACACACACACACGAGAACTGTTGTTCCAAAACCGAGCAGACTTTCGTATAATTAGTAATTGCAGTGTACAGTAAAAATATCGTACCATCACTGCCCGTCTTCAAAATCATTCAATTGAACACGATATCTAAACTAACTACCGATAAAATCCCTTTATGGTATTTCTTTTCACCGACTCACTTTCCCCGCCGCTGTTATTCGATTTTGCGGCGCCACTTTCGGTTTCACTGCGAAAACCGATTACAAAACTATGCGAGAACTCTATCGTACAGTTTATTAGGTAAACTACTTTTAGCGCCGGCTGCCATCCTCGAAGAAGGCTCCTCCATCGGTGGAACAGTACGTGGGGCAGATTCCGGGCTGGCCAGGGGGTCCGGGCTTTCCATCGGGTCCAGGGGGGCCGGGGTTTCCGTCGGGTCCAGGCTTTCCATTCGGTCCGGGAGGTCCCTTGGGTCCAGCAGGTCCTAAACCAGTTGTTATTACAATGCAAGACAGCCCACTTACCAGGGGGTCCTCCAATGTAGCTCGGCCTTCCAGGGGGTCCGGGGGGTCCTCCGTTTCCAGGGGGACCACGTGGTCCAGGGGGTCCTTGAGAAACCACTCCAGCATAAGCGTCCTGTCCGGGAGGTCCAGGCTTTCCGTCTGGTCCAGGCTTTCCAGCAGGTCCGGGAGGTCCCTTCGGTCCGGGAGGTCCAGGCTTTCCAGGCCCTGAGGGATAAGAAGTTCTTCCTGGAGTTCCTTTGGGACCTCCTGGTCCCTTGGGTCCCGGAGGTCCGGGAGGTCCAGGCGGGCAAGGCTGGCAAGGCTTCGGAGACGGTCTGTCTCTTTCGCAGTAATGAGGCGCTTGGCCGGGAGCTCCAGGCCTTCCTGGGAATCCGGGCTTTCCTGGCTTTCCAGGGGTTCCCGGGTTACCACCGGTTCCGGGAGGTCCAGGGAGGCAACATCCGGAGCAAGCGCCTCCAGGAGCCGGACGACCAGTATCGCTTTCGGTTCCAGGGTTCATCGGCTCCACTGCCTCATCATTACCAGGGTAGGCATCACGGCGGGTACGGTTGGCAGTTCGAATGACGTTGATTGAGTTTTGAATTGTCCTAGCAGAACCCTGAAAACAAATTACATTTAATGGGGCGGTAAGGGCTTGTTGACTCGCACCTTTCTCGTTTTTGGCGGTCTTTTAGCCAATTAGAGTGAAATTTGGCTATTTAGCATGCCTTCTAAATACCGGTCACGCAGGGCGTACTGCCCATGTACGAATCTATAGACGGATATCCTTTTTTGACGACTTTGAAGCGTATTTTCTCAAAAATAGTAAATTTTTGACCCATACTCATATGTATTTTCACTATCAGCAAATCTCTATTTATTGAGGAAAGTTGTAAAACCCGCCTGACTTTCCCTTTATGCGGTTTTGGTCTGTTTAAAAATATTAAACCGGAAATTTAAAAGACCTGGTCCCGCCGCGGCAGTTGGCATTTTGTCAGAAATATTAATCTCAGCCGTTTTACGTCCGTAGGCTTTGTTCAAAAAGTTGCTTGTTTTCGAGAGAAAAACACCCCTTTCAGAGGGCCTGTTTTTGGCGAAAAAAGAAAACAAACACGGACTTTCAGCCCAAAATGGGTTCAAAAAGGCCCCCTTTTACCACAGACAAACAATGGCACGAACCTTGCAATAATCGATCTCCGTGTGAACACTCCTCTTCACATTCTGGATATGGTTGTAGACCATAGGCAAAGTGATGACCGTAGTCAGCATGGCCAACACCGAGAAGGTGACGGCCGAGTAGGCCACGAACCGATACGCCTGTAACGATAATTTAGCTTAAAATCAGAAGTTTGAATGAAAAACTAGCCCAAAATTCAAAACTTTTGAAATCTACCTTCAGACGGAGCACTTCCTCCATGGCGGCTGACGGCGGTAGCCAATGACCACTTTTATATCAACAAACTAGCCTTGGCGCTCGGTTACTGATCGGGGCAAATCTAAACTGTAAAACTGAAATTACTGGAGTTGCTGCGCAACAGAGAGGGAAGCGGTGATGATATCTAAGGTTTTTAGAAGCAAAACACAAGGAGAAATTCAACTGATAAAAGATTTTTGAGGAAAATTCACATGCTCACGGTTGCAGCTTTCGTGGATAAATTGGGAATTGCTTGAAAATTTAGCAGTTAAAAAGTTCGTCTATTCTGATACCAAACTGAAACTTCTGGAAGCCGAACTATCACCAACAAACTTTAAATTACTGGGGCCTTTTTTTCGGAAACAGACCATTGTAGCGATTTCGCTCCGTTCTTTCCAGTCTTGTTTCCGTTTTGTGCTATTTGTTTTGCTTGCGCGTCTTGAAACCACTGCTAATTGAATTAACAAGCACGAATTATCTATGGAGTATCTTAACGGTTTCATTTGCGTTGTTTCAAGTTACATGGAACAAGTTTTCCATTTGTACAAGTTTTCATTTCCGGTATTTCGGACATTTTTTAATGATGTACATGCAAAACGTGGTGTGTAAAAAAGCAAACTTAGCATACAAAACTTAGAAAGGTTTCCAAAGAGTTTTGATCTAGATCGAAAAGTCAAAATTGTTTTGTTTTGGTGTCAAAAATATGTTTTATCAACGTATATTTTTCATTCTAAGCTTCTTAAACCAAAAAATGATTTTTTAAATTTTTTAAGGGAATGTTATCTTAACTGTAAAAAAAATCTGCACAGGTTGAATCGTGCTTCGTACAGACCAATATGGGCTCAAAACCTTTTGCAATGACGCGTTATCCCTTCCTTCTATCCGTGGCTCTAACTTTTCTTTTCTCTTCCCTCTCTGTCTTTTTTCGCTTCCTACTTTTTGCCTCCACCTCTCTCTCTCTCTCTCTCTCTCTCTCTCTCTCTCTCTCTCTCTATCTCTCTCTATCTCTCTCTCTCTCCTTAAGTCTCTGTCCGGCTGTCGCTTTCAAATTCTGAAACTCGTTTTCTCTTCCCCTAACTGGATTTCTATTTTGCTCTCTATTTTTTTAAATAGTTTCTCCCTCCTCTATCTCTCATTCTCTCTCTCTCCCTCTCTCTCCCTCCTTTTTTTGGTCTATTTCCTCTCAACATGTTCACGGTTCTAACAATCTTTATCACCAGTTTTATGCAGGTGTCCTTGGTTTGCGGGGCTATAACTTTCATTTTCTTTGTTGACAGTAATGTTGTTTGCTTTGGTGAAAAAACCATTTCACGAAACTTATTCTCTAAACAAGAACAAAAACTAAGTTTTCGGTCTTTTTCACGATTCGTTGAGAGAAAAACATTTTTCTGTTTGGAAAATGGATTCAATAGCAAAATTATGTTTATTGACATTTGCACTATCAGCGCCGGGATCCATCTTCAAAGAACACTCCTCCGTCGGTGGAGCAGTATGTGGGGCACACGCCGGGAGGTCCAGGTGGTCCAGGGTCTCCCGGTTTTCCAGGCTTTCCAGGATTGCCATCGGGTCCTGGCTTTCCATTGGGTCCATTGGGTCCTTTGGGTCCAGGAGGTCCTAAACCAAACATTTATACAAGTTTCTTTTTAATGCTTACCAGGTTGCCCGCCCAGGTAGGAAGGCCTTCCATCGGGTCCTTTGGGTCCGGCAGGTCCAGGAGGTCCCCTCGGTCCAGGTGCTCCAGGAGGCGTTTGTCCTGGGGGGACATCGTTTCCAGGAGGTCCGGGCTTTCCATCCGCTCCGGGTCTTCCAGGAGGTCCAGGTGGTCCTTTAGCCCCAGGTGGTCCAGGCGATGCAGGTGGTCCGGGGAACCACGTTCCGGGAGGTCCAGGCGGTCCGGGGGGTCCCTGGAAACCTGGGGGTCCTTGTTTTCCAGGAGGGCATGGCTTGCAAGGCGGTGGGGTTCCGCAAGGTTTACCCGCTGGCTTTCCAGGGTAGCCGGGGTGGCCAGGCTTTCCGGGTTTTCCAGGAAGACCTGGTTTGCCAGGGTTACCATTTGATCCCTTTTTACCCGGCAAGCAACAGCCGTAGCACCTGGGTGGCGGCGGTTGTGGTGCGGTGTTCTCAGGAGGAGGGGCCGGGTTCTGAGCCCCTTCTCCTTCGTGAACAACATCACTTGCCGGAGGCACTTCCACCTCTCCATCGTAGGCATCCCTGCGGAATCTTCCCGTCCTGTTAGTCTTGGGCAAGTGCCGAATCTCAGTCACGGAATTGTGGATAGTGTCCAAAGAGTTCTAAACAAACCAAATTAAAGGAACAGTCGAGGGGCTTTTCATTTCATTTTCGATCAGCTGCGGTCGGAAAACATCCCAGTTAACTATTCTAAATTGTCTCGCACCTTTCTTTTTTCCAGCGCTCTCCCAGCCGATTAGAATGAAATTCGGCTCATTGACATGCCTTCTAAATACCGGACACGCAGGGCGTACTGCCCGTCTACAAATCTGTAGACGGAGACCCGTTTTTAAAGACTTTGAAGCGTTTTTTCTCGAAAACGGTAAATTTTCGACCCATAGTCATATAGATTTTCAATATCAGCTTTTTCTTCAATTGGGTCAATGTTTTAAAACCCGCCTGGCTGTCCCTTTTAAGGGCTCGTCAAGGGTCTTTTCAGAATAGCATGCTAATAAAGACTTGCATTTTGAACACAACCGTTAGCTTGAGCGGTGTTCGGAATAATTATTTCGTTTATAATGGCGCAACTAGCATACGGCTCATTTTCAATCAGAAAGGGCCAGTGACGGTCTTTTCAACAAACAAATGAACACTTTTCCCACCGTGCAGTAGTCGATTTCCGTGTGAAGGCCCTTCTTCACATTTTGAATGTAATTGTACATCATAGGAAGAGTCACACAAATGGTCATCATGGCCACCACCGAAAAGGTGACGGCCGAGTAGGCCACAAACCGGTAGACCTGAAATACAAACTTCAATTTCAAAAAAGAAATAATAAATCACCTTTAGACGGATCCTATCGTCCATGGTCGACCGTCGAATCGACGGGTTGGTCGCTTTTATATCGAAATGTTAGCCTTGGCTATGGGTTACTGGTAGGTTACTGTATACTGTAAAACTGGAATTAGGTGGTTGCGCCGAAAACAGAGAGAAAGTAGCGATAGATACTTCAGATTATCGGCGATGAACGATTGCGAGGGGCCAGCTGACCGACGGCGGAGAATGTGGAAGTGAGAAACAGGCCAATATGATATGAAAGGGTGGGGTGAGGTGAGGTGGGCTCAGCCCGAGAGTGGAACTGCGTCAAATGAAACTGTAACGAATCAGAACTTTTCCCATGCTAATGAACCTGCGTCTCCTCACTTAGCATTCTATCTCGCCCACGGAGTTCTAATTCGACACAGTTCATGTTCCATGCAGTTCGATTCTCAGACTGAGCCGTGAGGTGAGGTGAGGTGAGGTGAGGTGAGGTGAGGTGAGGTGAGGTGAGGTGAGGTGAGGTGAGGTGAGGTGAGCTGAGGTGAGGTGAGCTGAGATGAGCTGAGGTGAGCTGAGCTGAGGTGAGGTGAGGTGAGGTGAGGTGAGGTGAGGTGAGCTGAGGTGAGGTGAGGTGAGGTGAGGTGAGGGGAGCTGAGGTGAGCTGAGCTGAGGTGAGGTGAGGTAAGGTGAGGTGAGGTAAGGTGAGGTGAGGTGAGGTGAGGTGAGGTGAGGTGAGGTGAGGTGAGGTGAGGTGAGGTGAGGTGAGGTGAGGTGAGGTGAGGTGAGGTGAGGTGAGGTGAGGTGAGGTGAGGTGAGGTGAGGTGAGGTGAGGTGAGGTGAGGTGAGGTGAGGTGAGGTGAGGTGAGGTGAGGTGAGGTGAGGTGAGGTGAGGTGAGGTGAGGTGAGGTGAGGTGAGGTGAGGTGAGGTGAGGTGAGGTGAGGTGAGGTGAGGTGAGGTGAGGTGAGGTGAGGTGAGGTGAGGTGAGGTGAGGTGAGGTGAGGTGAGGTGAGGTGAGGTGAGGTGAGGTGAGGTGAGGTGAGGTGAGGTGAGGTGAGGTGAGGTGAGGTGAGGTGAGGTGAGGTGAGGTGAGGTGAGGTGAGGTGAGGTGAGGTGAGGTGAGGTGAGGTGAGGTGAGGTGAGGTGAGGTGAGGTGAGGTGAGGTGAGGTGAGGTGAGGTGAGGTGAGGTGAGGTGAGGTGAGGTGAGGTGAGGTGAGGTGAGGTGAGGTGAGGTGAGGTGAGGTGAGGTGAGGTGAGGTGAGGTGAGGTGAGGTGAGGTGAGGTGAGGTGAGGTGAGGTGAGGTGAGGTGAGGTGAGGTGAGGTGAGGTGAGGTGAGGTGAGGTGAGGTGAGGTGAGGTGAGGTGAGGTGAGGTGAGGTGAGGTGAGGTGAGGTGAGGTGAGGTGAGGTGAGGTGAGGTGAGGTGAGGTGAGGTGAGGTGAGGTGAGGTGAGGTGAGGTGAGGTGAGGTGAGGTGAGGTGAGGTGAGGTGAGGTGAGGTGAGGTGAGGTGAGGTGAGGTGAGGTGAGGTGAGGTGAGGTGAGGTGAGGTGAGGTGAGGTGAGGTGAGGTGAGGTGAGGTGAGCTGAGGTGAGGTGAGCTGAGATGAGCTGAGGTGAGCTGAGCTGAGGTGAGGTGAGGTGAGGTGAGGTGAGGTGAGCTGAGGTGAGCTGAGCTGAGGTGAGCTGAGCTGAGGTGAGGTGAGGTGAGGTGAGCTGAGGTGAGGTGAGGTGAGCTGAGATGAGCTGAGATGAGCTGAGCTGAGGTGAGCTGAGATGAGCTGAGCTGAGGTGAGGTGAGGTGAGACACATTTGACCTTTTTTATTAAGTTCTTTATTTTAACCACGTATTTATAATCTACTGGTAGGCATCTGATAAACAGCTGTAATCCTATTTACTTCTCTTATTCCGCTTAGAAAAGCTCCAATTGCCGTTTGAAACAGTCTAAAAAACAGTAAATGCGTTAAAATCTCAAATCACCGGTCGTGAGTGGCCTCTCCAGCAAAACAAATCCTTGGCACCCCTTCGGTTTCAATCGGCCTCGCCAACCATTCCGTACTGAACCCAGCCTTTGCTTGAGCTTTGCTAAGGTAAGAGTAGGATCCACCGAGAAGTTCGTTTTTAGTCAGTTTGGTTCTGAACATGTTTCCTTAAAAAATATGTTATTGAAAATCTACCTAACAATTTCAGACGGAGGGGCAATTGTCTGATCGTTCATCATATCTCGAATAAGTCTAGTCATCTTTTCACGAATTTCCTCGTCTTCCATGTTGTCAACAACCTAAAAATGAAAACTTGGGCACAGTTCAATGAAAAAGTAAAGAAAATAGGTTTTCAAGATTTACGAGTTAAAGGCTGGCAATGAAAACTTGCCTGTGAATTGAAACTAACCGCTTGTCTTTGATGTTCAAAACACATTTTGGTTTCTTTTTGTAGAGGTGATAAACTTATAGAAAAGCTGTTTATACACACATACCATACACACACATACACACACTCACACACTCACACACTCACACACTCACACACATACACTCACACACTCACACTCACACGCTCACACACTCACACACTCACACACTCACACACTCACACACTCACACACTCACACACTCACACACTCACACACTCACACACACACACACACACACACCGGTTCTTACCTGATGACCTGCTCCAGCGACCCAAGCCATCAGCGTGTTCGGCTCCCACGCCACAAGCTAAAATATTCAAAACGGTTATTACAAGAGTTACGTCAGACTACCTGAAGTGTAGTCATCTCTCTTTCAAATGGCTCCACTTCCTTCCGTGCCATTCCCTCCACTGGCAAGGGGGCAATAGAAAAAGTGTCTCGGCTCCAGAAGGGCTTCTCCCAACGGAAGAAGATTTTGCAGGAACCGCCGAACCCTGAATCAATCCATGAAGTTTGCAATTGTTTTCGAAGACTACCTATTTTTTCAATTGCCTCCTGTTTGTAAGCCGGCAGATGAGGAGTGAATAATGTTTTGTAAAATCTTTTCAGGTGACCCAGGGAGCAGGTCACAATTACGTGATCTACTTCAAAGTATTCTTCTGAATCCCTTATAAAAATCTTGGTTTTGGGTCCAGAGTAGTCAATATTTTTCACGAATGTGTTGAAGTGAAAGTTCGCCGCGGGACTTTTGTCTTTGAGGTTATCAAGAATCGCCTAAAAGTTTCGATGCATGTTTTAATCATTGAACGAATTACTCTGTATCCAAGTTTTGTTGTAGTGTAGGATTCACACTCTGGTTCATCTCCGCCGTCTTTCCAGTGTTTCAGGACACTGAGAGATAACTGAAAACGGGATGAAAAGTTGCAAAAAAGCGGACTTACGTCAGACCAGTCGGCCGCCCACTCAAACTCCCAGTAGGAACGATATGATCGAGAGAGGGCATCGAAGACTAGTTTTCGTTGACCAGAAATATTCTTCTCCTGAAATATCGTGATGACCGTTTTATTTTTAATCTTTGATTTTTTTAAATGATATGGAGTAGATATTTTGTAAACTTCAACTTTCTGGAACCATTTTTTTGTGGAAAAAATGAATTAACGACAATAAACAAAAAATGTTGCTTTAGTTTTTTTTCTGTTTTAACCCGATGCTCCAGTTACAAGGGATTGTTTGCGTTTTCAATTGAACTACCAATTTTTTCGGTAGTTATTATATTAAAAAGTAATGTTTGAAACTCAACAAAGAAACTATTTTTTCTAGCAAGACTTCAAATTCAAGCCTGGCAAATGGCCAATTTTTTTCCGCCCGGTACTGGCCGAGACAGATAATTTCTAAAAAGTTTTGACGACGGCGGATCGAAATTGGGCCATTTGTCTTTTCCAGTTCCTTTTAGCGACTCGGCCAAGGAAAACATTTAAAAATATATATATATATATATATTGGGCAGTTCGAATTTAAAATAACCATTATTCTTTGTACATTAAAAACTATCTTTTCCAAAGGAAACAATGTAATAATACCAACTTCGAAAATAATTACACAAAAAATAACATCAACAGTTCACGGGCCACCCGGCTTTTAAAATTTCTCAGTCCGTCCCGGGTCGGCCCATGCTCACATAGGCCTGCCATGTATTCGCTCAAGCATTGCCGCGCTACTTCAAATAAAATAAACTGCCAAAACGTTTTTTTACAGCATTTTTCAAACTATTCTTACCTTCAGAAACCTTTCATAGTCTTCCATGTATAACTCGTAGAAAGAGTAGACCCGTCCCATGATTTCATAGTTTTCCGAGAAATCTCGATAACGTCTATCAAGTGGGGCGATAAATTCACGGAACAGGGCAATATCTTTCCTAAAAAGTGATTTTCTTTACTTTTGATGTATTAACAAACGGATCAACTGGCTGATTTCCATAGATGAAGACAGCCTCGTCAATATGAGCTGTATCAGAAACAGGATCCGATAGAACTCCCAGCTCCTTTGCAATTTGGTAGATAGGATTTGCAGAGCCGTTGACAAATTGGGCTCCCATTTGGAGATATCCACCATCTGAAAATATCACCTCTTGACATTGATAATTAAGTTACGGTAAGGAATGGGGTGAATTCGTCCTCCGATTCTATCGGATCCTTCAAGAACCACAAAGTCGACAATTCCTTGCTCTGTTAATGCCTTGGCAGCTGATAATCCAGCCATTCCGGCTCCAATAATTGCAATCGATGGCATTTCTTCTAAACTTTGGAAATAAAAAGGACCAAAGGGGCAAAAGGGCGCGCGATTTCTCGAAGACTACGCCGGCGATAAGATAAGCACACAAACGAAGGCTTTTCATCCACGCGTCTGGAGAGATAGATGATATGTGTACACTTTGCTCAAGGTGTAAAAATCATTCCGACCGCTAAAGTATATAGAACTCTATGTTTTCTATCTCTGTGTTCTCGAAATTTTACTTCAAGCCGTGTAGTATCCCAGCAAATCGCGTTGTTGCACAATTGTGAAAATATAAACCCTACGGGGTTTTTCTGAACCCGCCAGGTATTCAAACAATCGAAGAGATTCTGCGAGGAATCGCGTCTTTAAAAGAACATTCAAGGGTTTTGCCGGTTTGGTTGCTTTAAAAACGAAGAAGAACAATTTGCTTGTCAAAAAATTTAAAGACATTTTCACATATACCATTGGAAAGCACCTGACTAGTTGTTTGGGAAAATGTTTTGTTCGAACACAACCTTTGAGAAACTAAAAAAACTAGAATTTTTTTCATTAGCAGAAAACTGTCGATATTTTTTTGATTTTTTAAAGCCTGTCAGATTTTTTTTGAAACGGACCAAAAACGCTTCCTCAGACAATTTTTCAAGAGCTTTCCAATGTTTTATGTGAAAATATCAAAATTTATTTCGGGTCCATAATTTTGTGCTTTTTGACAAACGGCTTTTTCAATTAAATCAGTTCCTATGAAGTTTCTCAGATGAATGTTCCCATATTACTCCTGAAGCCCAAACATGGCTTTTAAACTAGCAACAAATGTTTAACTCTATTTATTTCCAGGGCTGTATATGCACCAGAAGGCAAAGCCCCGGTTGGCGGCTTTTTCTGTATTCGGTAGCCTTCGGCCGCCTCAGGGTAGCTTTGCGACCTGGGATCAAAGCGACCTTCGGCCGCATCTAGGTCGTTTTGCGGTGTTACGTGGATTACGTGATCGCTCTGGCCGTGTACCAAAGTGCGGCCGACCAATCTGGCGCCTCGTGAAAGAGCGGTTCCCGGCCGCACTTTGGAACCCTCCCCTCGCTTTACGATCAGCACTTTCTCCCACATGTAAATGCTCACTTTGCCTGTTACTGACATACAGAAACTAACAAATGAATTCTGGGATTTAGCGAAACTTGAAACCGAACCCCATCGAAAACGAAAATGATGCCCCTTTAGCAGCATAAGTTATAGAAACGTAATTTTTATTAAACCAAAATATGAGCACAGCATTTCTACAAAGAAGTAAATTGTCAACAAACTTTTTCTATACGTATCTACTAAATTCTTCTGTGGGACTGGGACTAAATTCTTCTGTGGGAAATACCTCATTGTGACAACAGAAAACACCACAAGCACGACATATGCTCTTTAAATGTTTGTAATAGAACCCTGAGAGAAAAATGAGAGGAATAACCAAAGTCATGAGGCAGTCTCCGAGGTAGAAAGGGATTAGTTGCACACTTGTTATGTCGGGGTTTGAGATGAACATAATATTGAAGAGACAGCGAGGTAGAGCCACGAGGATGAGAAGGGCGGCAATCTAAAAATTGGTATAATTCTATTCGAAATGAATTTGAACCGATGTTCTGGTGCTTCTTCTGAGCTCACTGCTGAATACAATTTTGGCCGAAATCACAGTTTCATGTGGAAGACATCGTTCGATGACGAAGACTAAAGCGATGCTGCCGAGGTACAGAAGGATCATTGTTATGACAAAAATCATGTCCAAGATGTAGGCTAATTTGTGGTCATCCTGGAAAGATTGTATTTATAGCAGTACTAAAAATGTTACATGGGGAAACCCCTTTTTTCTTTGCGCATTCCCGAACCGCTTCAATAGAGGGAAAGGACCTTGTGCAATTGATTTTTTAAATCTTTTTTAAAACAACTTCATTGAAAAGATACCGTTGTCAGGATTTTGAAATACACTCCTTTTGAATTTTTTGAACTGCATGATGTGCAGATAGATGTACGCGGCATAGAAAGGCGAGAGAGCGCGGGAAATAGCGAGACGCAGGATTACGCGCTATTCAAATGCCATTTTCGGCAAAACTTTAGCCGCTTACAATTTGGTTCGTTTTTCTCCAAAAACAGAGAATAGCATATTTTCCGAATCAGGTGAATAAGATGTACTCGTTTAGCACAAGTGATAGACTTTTTTCTATTTTACTTTTTAATTTAAAAAAAAACAGTTTTAGGCGGTTCTTTCCCTTTTCACAAGAACTTACAAGGCCACAAACTACATGGTGCTTTGTAGAATTTTGGTTTAATGTTGGCTATAAAATTTTTTGCTCCAAGAGTGTTAGTCCGTTGAGATTAATCTTCATTTTAATACTTCTTACTCTTACTGCAACTGGTGTTATTTCGAAAATCAGCGGAAATGTATGAAGACTGAAGTTTGCGTGTACTTCAGTCAGAGTGAACGGAACATCTTGAAGTGTAATCTGATTTTAGCACATTAGAAACTGTGCACTTTTTCATAAATGAGCTGATGATTTGGGTTCAATTAGATCTCTTTTAACACAAAAAAACGAATGCAAAAAAGACCTTAAACGAACAATTTTTTTTTCGAAATTATGCATTTTCACATGCACCTTTTTGGAAAACTTTGTTACCTTAAAGTACGTAAGCTAACCTTTAAATTTAACAAAATGCCAAACTTGTCACAGAACTTGTTGTTTTGAATTTTAAACAAAAATGTCAGATAAACTTTAAAAGCTTAAAAACCCAAGTTGTTACGAAACGTTATCCAATTTTTCATTTTCATTCGATCCTGCATGTTTTCGTAATTTTATCCAATTTTGTTTTCTGCCGTACATTTTCCCCCAACGAAGCAGCCTTATAAAATTATTTTTCATTTTTGAAAACTTGCATATGCCCACTGATTTCTCAAATTCTTGGCCGTTTTGTTAAAGTTTATAAAACTAGAAAAATATTAGCATAAACAATGTGACTCACAATTGCTTCAACGAAAAATGTGATATTTTGTAGGTCCAGATAAGTCATCTCCATCGCAATTTCTTTGATTAAATTATGATATTCCAGGGGGAAATTGAGCCATTCTTTTATATCATGTGAAAAATGAAAACATATCAAAACGATGAACGGAGCAAAGATTACGCTCACAATAGCAATTACTTTAAGTGTTGGGATGATTCTGGAAGTGAACATTTTTAGACATAAAAACAAACACTTACTTTAGATAGCGCACTGTTAGAACAATATAAGTAATCAATGTTGAGAACAACATGTATGTTTCAGCCACCTGCAGAGCGAAATAGAAGTAAATGAAGGTTGTTCCCTGGCTGTCCATCATCACGATAATGGTTCCTTTTTGAACAACTTTTATCTAAAAATAGAACTGTACATTCTAAAATTCCTCTTTTGGGCTTTTTTTTTCAAAATAAAGCAACCCCAAGCACATGAATTAAAAACGCCTTTAAGATTTGAGCCGACCCGACCGAAACCGTGAAAAAAAAAACAGTTTTGCTGAAAATTTTTGAATTTCCCAATGTGTTTCCATGTTAATTTTCAGTTGCCTGGTTAGGCGAATTAGATAATTTCAACGATTTCAGAAACTAAATTATTGTGTGGAAAATTCAATTTTCAGGAATATTTGTAATTGAGGTAACCTCGAACTTCCATTAAGGAAATGGTTAAGCTCGAAATCCTGAAAAAACTGTCCAATTTTTAGAGTTTCTGCCTATTTACATGAAAAATTTCAATTATGGAAAAATAACGAATAAGAAAATATCTAGGCACCTCATGAAAATGGTCAGAAGTTCACAATGGGATTATTGGACGTTAAACCCAAATTGTCAGCACCCCCTATAATATTTTTTAACTTTTAAATTAATCTTTCAAAAAAATTGAATGTAACAAAGGGTATCTTTTCAACGAGAAATCAGTTATTCAGCCAAATACTTCGCAGAAAATTTAATCCAATTTCGCTCTCGATAAAAGTAAAAAATATTAGCGTGTTGAGCTAGATCTTTTGCATAATTGCTGCTATTTTGAGTGAAATCATCTATTTTGAAATTGATTTTGCATTATAAAAATACTTCTATACTGTGTATTTACAATGCAATTTGCAAGAGTTTATTCCAAGCTTCCAAATTGACAAAAATCTATTTCAAATCATATTTTGAAAGTTATTATTCTGCTTTTGCAGCCCGCTGTGCAAAAAATCTCTATTTTCATACGCCTTGTAATTTCCTCATCATTTTCTTTGCCACTTACCGGTTTGCACAGAAATAACAAAATAGCAACAATGATTGTATTCCCAAACATTAAATTTGTAATCGGTTTTACAAATGTGAACTTTGCATGAACATATTTCGTAGAAATCAGTAGACATAGCAAATTCAGTGGAATTGCAATCCACGGGATAATAGAATAGACGACGGTAACAAAACTGACTGCATTCATCGCTGAAATTGAAGGAATGTTTTTTGCAGAAAATCCATAAAAGCAGTTGAAAATAGAGGATATCGCGTGCACTCTTTTGCCGTAAATGTTGGCGGATCAGTGCAATCCGCACAACAAAGATTTTCGCAAGAAATACACATTTTATGTCAACAAAGAGTGCGAGAAATGATAAAAGTGAGATTTGGTCACGATTAGTGTATGGTTTGTTTCCTGGAAACGGCACAGGAAATTCAAGGACCGGGCCGACCTGGTCCCGCCGCGACAGCTTGGTGCCAGCGCCTTGGCGACTAGCCAAGTGCTATTGACAGCCGGTTCGCCCATTTAATTTTTTAATTTGTATTTTTTATCTGTTTTCTTTGTTATTTGTTCTTTTTTTGTTAGAAAATATTAATAAAATTTTGTTAGCAAAGGAAAACTCCATTACATGTTAATTGGGATGCTTTTCTTAAGTTAAACATGGAAAATATATGATTTTTTCTCCTTTCTTTGAACTTATTGTTGCATTTGTCTCTATTTCTGTATATAAATTATGTTTAAGGTATTTTGCCGCTACCAGCCTCAAGGATGAAGAAAAAAAGGACAAGGCGCCCCACGCCAGGTATTTTTATTCGATATTTAGTTATGTTTTCCTTTCAAGGACTACCTGGCTCATTTGTTCGCCCCGCAAGAACCGCAGCAGGATTCCCTTTCCTCCCACCCATCACCTACGGATCCTGTGAGTTATTTTTACTGAAAAAAGCAGCATTTTTGAGGAAAAGCGCTTTTGAGCGTCTTTTGTGATTGAAAAGAGGTAAATATTCAGTACAGACGCGTTTGTGGGCTGGAAATTGGGGCCGGACCCGGCCCCAATTTCTGGAGGACGGCGAGGCTGAGGCAATCCGTGTTCTTTCCAGATACAATCCTGCCTCTAAAAAGTCTAGGAAAACGTAATTCAATCCCTGCGAAGTCCCTATTTTATTTTTATCACATTTTATTGTTACCATATTTTTATATAAATACATATTTTAAATAACTTTGTTTTTAAAATACTAAAAACTGTTAGAAATTAGGAAATTGAAGAGTTTTGCGATGTGAAACGCATTCGCTGTTGCAGGTAACGAGTAATTACGAGATTGGTAATGCGGCGGCGGCCCCCCCGCAGTGATGCCCCCGTGGCCAAATGGTTAGTACCGCAGACTCATGACCGCGAGGTCGTAGGTTCAATACCCACGGCCGCCAAATTGCTCTTATCCAAACGTTCCATTATTTGCGTGTTGCTTATAAACCCGTCCATTGGAAATATACTATAACGGAGGTGGATGTTCTCTCAGACACGGGAAATTGAGGGAATACCTATGGCAACCAGATAAGTAGGGTTCCTTCTTCTATTTACAACAAGGAACAGCAAAACAGAAAAGAAATTGTGAAGGAATATTTCAAAAATGTTGTATGTGAAATTCACTGCCTAGCTCAGCCTAGGCAAGGGCTAGAGTGGGATTACACTTTTTAAAGGGCAACAGATTAATAAAACGCCGATTATTCAAACCATTATTTCAATTGTGTTGAAAACTTCCCTTCTGATTAATTTTTTTTGCGAATCCATTTTCAAAATTGGTTGCAGGACGTTTTGACAATCTTTGCGAAATAAAAAAGTTCGTTTCTTCATGAACGGAACTTAATAAAAAGAAGTTTATGGTGCATTGGTACAGTCAGAGTAGGTGCAATCATAAAAAAGGAAAAACTGATTCAAAACAAAAAAATTAACCGATCAAAAACTTTATAATGGACAACTATCATTTTCCAGGAAAATAAAAACTCTGTCACCCGAAATTCGCAATCTTTTAATTATTTATGTGATCGTCAATACGCCTTGCGTGGGGCATAACTCAAACTAATAATCTATTTGATCCAACGTGTTTAATTGTACTATGCGAAATGGTCAATTCACCAAACTTTTAAAATAGAAAATCGGGCGTGAGCAGGCGCCAGAAGCGCCGTTAAATTTAACAGAGTCATATTTTAGCTGTGTTTGAAGCCATTTGAGATCAATTTTACGATTCGTTATCATACGATCTCAACCGACTAATTACGCTTACAGAAGACATTTTCAATTGAATTGACAGAAATTTCGATACAACATTCCTTCAAATTACTTATGTTTGCTACAAAACAATTTTTTCAAGTGAAATTGTGGGAACATTGTGACAATGGTTGCTGCTTAAAATATCGTACACTATCCTCCTGAATGTTGGATTAGTGCATTCGTAACTTTGAAAGTTGAAATTTGCTTTAATAGGCGGTTTTAAAGGATGGCCGAATCATTAGGCACCGCAGAGGTGGCCGCGGCGTGGTATTCCGAAATGGTAAGAAAATATGGTCTTCAATGCTCGCGGGCGCATTTTTCTCCTTTTCGACTATTTGAGCAAAAACTATGGGATAAAATTGCATGAGAAAGCCAATGGAAGTGCTCTTTTGACAAATTGCGCGCAGCGCGAAGCGCTGCGCGGTGGTTTGGTTCCTCCGTCAGTTACTGCGGGGTCAGCCAAAATTGTTGAGTGCATCTTGCCGAAATCACGAGATATATCTGTAGCATAGATTCTCAAAGACCTTTTCTTTAAAGTACAACCACATTAACTAAATATAAAAATAAAATGAAAAATTCACCCTTGCACAAAAACATTACAAACGATTTTGATGTTTATACCACTCCTATTTAAGTATGGGGATATAATTAGCATATTTTTGGCTTTCTTTCAGTTCTCTCAAGTGTTTTATTGTTTTAAAACAACTTTTAAAACAACTGTTTTAAAATGTTTTAAAACGTTAGGGTACTCATAAATCGTCCGTATTCAACCACTACTTTTTGCTTTATTTTAATAAAGAATATAGAAAATTTCATCCATGTATATTCTTTCAAAAATGGGATTTTCGCATTCAAGATAAAATCTGTCCGTTGTTTAGCAGAGTATGTGCCCCAGATCAAACGGCCCAACCCACCCATGGCGGCTATGAAAAAAGCGGGTTCAAATTCGGGCATTCAAGGCGAAATATCTCGCTTCGTTTTAGATAAAATTTTAAACTGTAAAAAGGAAAAGTTTAAGTTATGGACTATTAAAAATCCAAAAATTGACTTATAAAATAGGGCCTGCGGTCCCTACGTATCATTTTTGCACACCCGATTTTCGTCTTTGCCGCGTAAAATTAGAATATGCAAATTTAAGTTTTTGTAATCGCGTACCCAGGGGTAATTTTGTATGAGCTGCTGAATGGTGCTATTCACGCTTGCCCGTACCTACCCATTTTCTAGAAAATTTGAAAATCTGGGGTGGCCGTATAATTATGCATGCTAATGAAGGCTTGGCAAGCATTTTGCGCACATCCGTAACTTTGGAACGCCGTATGGAAAAATCATTTCAATCGGAATCTCGCAGTTTGCATACGCTTCATTTTCAATAAGAAAGGCCTTGGTCGCCAATTTGTTTGGACTATGCGAAAAATCGACACAATCCTCAGCTTTGTTTCAAATTGGATTTCTGTGTGAAAAAGAGATATACAAAAAAGAGGGAATGATTTGGGTTGACTTGTGGTGCGCGTTTTACAATCCTCGAATCGACACAATTCTCAGCTTTGTTTCAAATTGGATACAATAAATACCTGTTGTTCGAAAAAAGGCAAATAATGTTGTGTAAAAATCAGAAATTTACTTTTTGTGACACATACTCACATTTTTCTCGGAAAAGCGTGAGTTGCGTAAAAGACATCAATACAAACTAACAAACTGAAAGAGGCTGTGGCTTCCAAACGAACAAATGATGCAATGTTAATTTCCTCCATTTCCCTGAAATGTCCACTTTTTGAAACCATTTTAATTGCGGTAATTGCTGAGCAATTTCCCTATAATTTCGTTTTCGCTGTAAACATATCATTTATGTCATCTCAAATTAGAAAACCACAGATCTCGATCAAACATATGATTTTTTGAACGCTGCAAAATATTTTGGAATGTACATTTTTGTAAAGGTTCATAATATCTTTATTCTTGTCACAACACAACTTCAACTAACGAAATCACAAAACAATTGTTTTTTCTTCTACAGTGTCTTCTGCTTTGATGAGCCAATCAGTCTTCTGACAAACTTCAAAGCGGAACGGACAACAAAAGCTGTGCTGAATACAACAAACAAGAGAAGGAAAACAATATCCATGCAGTAATATGTGAACATTCCTAATTCGGCTTCAGGAAGGTTGAAATGCTGAAAGTTACACAGTTTTTTGTATTTGTTTTGTAAAACTACCTTATGCAAATTTCCGTTCTCAATTGCAAATTCAGTCCATTGAACGAAGTTGTCTTTGGCTTTGATGGGAGTTGAAGCGAGCATCTTGGCGATATGGTGGGATTGTTTCAAATAACTGAAATATATTGATTCATATACAAGAAATCTAGAATTACCGAGGATTGAGCAAGATTTCCTTTAGTGCAGCAGTCAGCTCAGCATTGGTGAAAGTCAGCTTGTTCAGTTGGATTCCGAGGCCGAGACGAACCGCTGAAATTTTGGCTTATGAAGAGGCAAAATGAAATTTCAAGTTAAACTGAGGAAGATGCATTTCAAATTTTTTCACTTAGTTAGATTTCAAATTCAACCTTCAATCAGGTACATCAGAATGAGCCAAAGTTGAAAAAGCCCTGACTGTCCCTTAAAGAACGCCAAAAACACATGGCTTCCGCAAATTGACGTTTGATTTGCAAATGTATTTTGTGTTTCAACTGAAACCTTCAGTCAGCGTAAAGTGTGAAATTATCTTTCTTCGCCAATCAATGATAAAATTTTGGCGAAAAGAAGTTCCTAGTCTTTTCGAAAATGAGCATGCCAATTTTCTGATATTGATTTTCTTACATACAACGCTAAAAGTTTCCTAAACTGATGCTACAGATTTATGGTTTGTTTCCTAAAAACAAAAAAAAACACAGGAAATTTAAAGGGCTGAGTAACCTGGTCCCGCCGCGGCCGTTATTCGATTTTAGCCAAGGCTCATTTTAGCAGCCGCTTTACATCCAAAAGATGCAGGGTCCGGCTGCGTACTTTCGTTTGTTTCCTACTCTGTTTATCTGGTGATATGAGACCCGACCGTTGGAAACAAACTATATCGACATACATATTATTTGTTTTCAATCACCAATAAAGTAAGCGATCAGTTCCAGACAGCCAAATATTTTCTATTAGTCTAGGATAGATTAGATAATAAAAATATAAACACAAATTAGAAACTTCCAACATAAAACTCAAACACCAGATCAAACGTCGTATATCACTGTTCAAAGTTGTGCGTTTTCAAATCTTAACGACTGCTTGGATTATCTATAGGACTCTCCGCCATTTTTCACAAAAGAATGATTGTTTCACGTAATCTTTGGCTAGACGGCTGTAAAAACCAACGAAATCAAATTGCGCGGAAGTAGCGTAGACACTACGCGGCAGATACTCATTTCCGACCCCGTCACTGCTAGGTTTGCAAAAAGATAGCAATAGCTCAAATAGGGCAGTTCCAAAAAATCTATAAAACAAGAATAATACTGACCATTTCTTGCGTTGAAGCCTTGATCAGCAAACAGAGGGATCAGTACGACAGGCACACCGGCGTGAGCGAATTCAGTGAAAGAGTTGAGACCCGCGTGTGTGATGAAACCATTCACTTTGGGATGGTCTGAAAACGGAATTGAAAATTAGTTTTTGAATTGCCCTACAGAGCAAGTCAGTTTGAGGCAGCCAATCGACAAACTTCATATTCGTGGCGTTTTTGAAAATTGCCTCGTCTCCGTGTTGAAGGGTGTATTTCCAGATAAAAGTTGCATCGGGGAGCGATTGAGCAGCTTGGGCAATGGCATGTTTGGCTCGGGGAGGGAAGTTTTCAGCAGGGACCTGAAAATTAAAGTAAAATGTAGATGAAACGTTGTGTACCTGAGTTCCGAAAGAAATAATGACGGCTCCTTCTGGCTTCAAGGAGAGCATTTCTTCGAATTCCTGAAAATATTTAATTTTACATGATGTGATTATATAAAAAAATGAACGAAGCTTAGATATTTTGAATTATACTGTCCGCAAACCCTACTTTGGCGGATTTTGGAAATGAGTGAGATTTTTCTGATGTAGATATTCGAATTATCCATATTACATCAAAATGTTCGGCTACAAAAGTGGCGTGGCCCATTTTTGTCCGCAACAGGATTGGCCAGGAGTATAACTAGATACAACGATTTCGAATCGGAAACCTTCCGATTCAAAGACTAACATGTCCAGCTTGATACATATAAGTCAGGTGGGCGTTTTATTTCTTTTTCGATAGGAAAAAAGGCTTAGTCTCCGGAAAATAGAATTAGAATAAATTTTGGTACCATAGCATGCCTTGTAAAAACCGGACACGCAGGGCATACCGGCCATCCGCGCAATCTTCGGATTGTAGGACTTTTTTGGATACTTTGAAGCCAGATATATCGAAAACGGTAAATTCACGATCTATAGGCATAAATATTTTCATGATCAGTGAATTTTTCTCTCTCAATTTACCCAATGTAAAAAACCCTGATTGTCCCTTTAAAATGGTTTTACGTTTCATCAAGTTTTTGTTTGAAATATGGTAACATAGATCCCGTTTGTAGACAAAAAGGCGAAAAATGCATACCTACAATAGAACATGTGCTCAAAAATTTAGAATAACGTAAGAACAGGGACTTTACATTGACTCGTCGGATGAAAATACATTTCAGCCCCAGCATCAAATCGGTCTCTAACAATTTTCTGTTTAGGGAATGCCGTCGAATGTGAGCCGTCATGTAAAGATAAAGTTTTCTTACTTTTGTGACAGCCTTAGGCTTCTTCAGAGACACTCCTCCAATGTAGCGAATTTTGTGGCTGATGGTCCTCGGCATTTCAATTATCTCATTCGAGTTCACAAAAACGAGATCGATGTCTCGAGCTAGTTCTTGAACTGGAGGAAAATTCAGCCCAAAATACTTCTTGGCTAAGGCATTCTGAAAAAAAAATTATTTCTAGCAACTTAACAAACATACCCCGTGGTAAATTTCAAGGTTATTGGCGATCAAATAGTGGTATCCAATGCGGTAAAGTCGTTTTATCTTCGAGATGAGCGAGAAATCACCGTCATAGTGGTCGAAGTTGTCTGAAACATTAGTTTTATTAATTGTACGTGGAGACCTTTTTCGCATTCTAACAAGGCTTTTTGGGTTTTCTGGTTGTTTTGGACTTAACATCGCTTGTAAACCAGTAAAAAAGAAAATGAATAGCAAACAAAACATTTACGCAAAAATGGGCGAATCTAAGTTACAAAATATACACTTTTTCGACCCTGTTTTTTCTGAAATCGCGTATTACGAGCAATATTTTTTGAACTGTAATGCGAGATTCGTGGCTTGCAGCAAAAATATACATATAGGTTTCTGTAATGAAAAGTGCAAAACAGACTGCTTACGAAAATATACTAAAGCGCGAGAAATATGTAATTGTCCACTTTTTTTGTTATTCCAAAGATTTGAAGGCTTTACGGGCTAACTCATTCGATTTTACAAAGTCTTCGAAATTGATTCAGGTGTTGCAAACGAAAAATCATCAGGATTTGACGCAGTTCGGCGCCTTTTGCCAAAATGAGCTAAATCGGGAAACAGATAGGAAAGTTTTGTTAGAAAATATTTTGTTGAAGTCCAGAAAAGTTTCCTCCGAACAGACAAGCATTAACAACCAAATTTATCCTCAGGGTCCAAATAACAACTGAGAAAAGTGCCAATTTGATTGCAGAAAACCGCAATTTTCCCTGCTTTTACGCTTGTCTGTTCACAGAGGAACTTTTTCTGAACTGCAACAAAAACATTCGCCAAAACAACTTTTTAAGGGCTTTCCAATGGTGTTTACCTCAGTTTTCCCGTCTTAGTTAAAAGCGTTGCGTTGAACGCCTCGAATTGTGTTGTTTAGTTTGCTTCCCTTCAAAACTTACTTGCAACACAGCTGACAGGATTCGGCAGTCCCACGTGCTCAGCTTGAAAAGGAAGCAAGTTCGTAGAAGTGTACGACATAACGGTTCTGATCCCCGCAGCCCTCGCCATCATGAATCCGCAGTAGTCGTAGTCCGAAATAAGAGCCGCATCGTAGTTCCCCTGCTTAATAAAGGTGACAGCGTTTCCAGACTCCAAACCGACTGAAAATTAGGTTTTGAAGAATTTGAAAAGGATTTAACTCACTCTCACAAAGTTCATAGCTTACACGTTGGAAAAAATTGAAATCCACGGTGGTTTGCGTCTCGAACGGCGTAGTCAAATGGCCTATATTCATCCAAGGACTTTTCCCGGGGAAGCCGTAACTGGTTGCATTTCTGGCTCTGGTAACCCCTTGCCATTTCACAGCCGTGTTGAATTCACCCACAACTAGGTCCTGAAAATAAATTTATTTTGATGTTTTGGCAAAAGAAACATTTACCGATGAAAAGGAAAAACTTACCACTGTATGTCCACGGTCGACGAGTGTGCTCACAAGCGAAGAAACAAAGTCGAGGTGACTTTTCCCCACAAGTGTTAGTTGAACGAGGATGTTATACGATAACGTTACTTGAACGAAGGACAAGAAGAAAAGGAGTTTCATCTGTGAAAGTTTCGACACTGGATAAATAAATGAACACATTGGCACGTTATATACATAAGGGCCAAGGTACAAAACGCAGCATATCGCTTTTTTCTTCGCTTTCGAAGAAATTGGGATCTGTGGTCGTTGTCCTGGGCTATAACTGTTCCTCGAGACAGCGGTTACGTGCGAAGTACAGCGTGTTAAAGTTAAATCTAATGTTTTCAAAATAATCCTTTCAAAAATGGTTTTTTTGTCCTTTTCTTATGTTCGATAAACTCTCAACAACATACGCAAATCGTTGAAATGGTATGGAAATTTTTACCCGAAGTAGTGACGCGTCATATATATGGAAAATTTTCAAATTTCGAAACAAGGAAAGTATTGAAAGAAATAAACGCAGCAGCAATCCATAAATTTTCGAAATGAAGCCACAAATAGTTTCATGATAGCGGTGTTTAGGTGCATTGTGGACTGAAAAATAGTCTCCTTATCATATTTGTTTTTACGCAACTGTTTGTCGTTTTCTTACGTTGTGTTGGCGAGCCCAACTAGCTACCTGCGTACTTGCCCTCTACATATATTCTTTACCCTTACCGCAAATAATTCTGGTGATGTTTTGATTCTAGATGTAGAAGCGGCGGAGAAAGCTTTCTTTTCATTTTTGTTTGAATACTGTATTTATCTTTGACGCACCTACGTGCGTTTTTCCAAAGATGAACAAATGTTTTTATTTGTTGTTTTAAGACAACATATATAAAACACCATGTCGTTGGGACATAGAAGTTGAGCATAGAATTTTTTTAGTTTCATTTGGGCTTGGTAAATAAACAAAAATAAATTTATTCCGTACATTTTTTGCTTAACGGGATACATTACCGCGGGTTACTGTAGCGCACCGCGCGCTTTTGTGTCTCGCTTCAACTTCAGCCAATTTTCAATTTCAAAAATAAAACAAAAAAAAACAATCGATGGTAAATTCGATTAAAAAACAATGGTTCTAATACTAATTTCGCTCCACTAATAGTGCTTCCAATGTTTGAGTCGAGCATAATTGTGAAACACAGCCAATTTGTATTCAGAATCCCAGATGAAACCCTTTGTCCATTGAACTCTGTGGTTGTTTCAGTCAAAAAGCCTGGGTTTTAGTGACGGAACTCTCAAAAAACCATCTTTTCGATGTCAATGACCCCGCTACGACAGCAACCGGACATACATTTTCAGTAGAGGAAGTATTTCGTACAAGGTGCCGAGCTTACGGGAATGGTATCTATTTAATTAACTGTACAAAACCTTTTTCTCGTACGGGGCCAATGGAAAATTTGAATTGAAAGTTTATTTCTAGAGTCATGGAAACATTTAACGGCGAGTTCCGTCCTCGAAGAAGACTCCTCCGTCGATGGCGCAGTACTTGGGGCAGATTCCCTTCTCTCCGGCCTGTCCGGCGGGTCCGGGCTGTCCAGGCTGTCCGGGGTTTCCGTCCTGTCCGGGCTGTCCGTCCTGGCCGTTGGGTCCCTTGGGTCCAGGAGCTCCGGGCTGTCCAGCAGATCCAGGCTGTCCGGGCTGTCCGGCGGGTCCCTGAGGTCCGGGGGCTCCAGCAGGTCCAGGCTCTCCGGGGACGATGGGCTCGTTGGGGGCGTCCTGTCCGGGCTGTCCAGGGGCTCCAGGAGCTCCAGGGTTTCCAGCGGGTCCGTTGGGTCCCTTGGGTCCAGGCTGTCCGGGGGCGGCGTCGTTTCCAGGGGCTCCAGGGGCTCCAGGGGCTCCAGCGTCTCCAGCAGGTCCGGGGGGTCCGGGAGGTCCAGCAGGTCCCTGAGGGCAGGGCTTGCAGGGAGGAGGAGTGACGGGCTCGCAAGGCTGCTGGGGAGGCTTGCCAGGGTTTCCGGGGAGTCCAGGAGCTCCGGGCTTTCCGGGGCGTCCGGGCTTTCCGGGGGTTCCGGCGGGTCCAGCGGCTCCGGGCAGGCAGCAAGCGTCGCAGCCTCCAGCAGAGGCGGCTCCTCCAGTGACCCCGGCGTCTCCGTATCCAGCCTGACGGGCGGTCCTGTTTCCAGCGGGCATGTTCTTCAGGTGGTTGACCTCGGACCAGATGTCCTTAGCGGAGCTCTAAAACCTTGAGGTCTTAAGGTAAAGTGCTTTAAACTCACACGGCAGTAGTTGATCTCGTTGTGCATGGTCCTCTTGACCTGGTGCACGTAGTTGTACACCATGGGGAGGGTGACGCAGACCGAAAGGACGGCGACCACCGAGAAGGTGACGGCCGAGTAGGCCACGAAGCGGTAAGCCTTGATGCGCTGTTCGAGGTCCATTGCAGAACGCTGCCAATTGCCCTTCGGCAGCGCTTTTAAACGACCAGACGACCATGAGAATGTCTGATTTCTCTTCGGAAATCACACTATCTCAACGTTTCCGTTTTTGAATGAAAAAGAAGAAATACACTGCGCTTCTTGTTTCTACGCACTGCCTCGGCCAAGTGAAAGCTGCGCGAACTGGAAACGCACTTGGTGAGCGACATTCACCTGGCGATAGAAAAACAACTGTGATAAGGAGACAAAGGGATGCCTACAAAAACCACAGATCCTTCCAATGCGCAACATCTTCCTCTTACAATTACCATCACGATTCTCGATTTAACGAACAAGTGTATAGTTCAACACTCTGAAACAATATAATCGCCGCCCATCGACCTGTCAGCAAACGCAAACTACATGCACATCTAGCCTAAAGCGTAAAAGGTGACAGATCTATAAGTTTGCGGGTAAGCAACATAATTGTTCAGGCGTGATTTGTGAATTTTACAAACAAATGTTTTGAAGCACACTGCACTTTTAAAGTTTTTGTGGTAAGGATAAAATACATAGACAGTCTTGAACAAGTTTTTTGTTTGAAATACACTTCAAGAAATCAGTAGATTTATAGCGAATTTAGGGATGAATCATTTACTATATGTATTTTGATTATATGGGCTTGTTAGAAGCCTTTTCATTTTATAGTTGCCGCCAAACGGGTATCACAATTATATGCTAATCTATAATCAACAGAGAATACTGGGACAAAATTGGCATGATGCCCGTTTGGCGATAGCTATATTTTCGATTGGATACTAACTTTTTAAAAAATATGCTAATTTGGCGTGCACCCCCCTTTCCAGAGCTATCTCATCCAATTGCAATAAATTTCATCCCATTAGTATGCCTTGTATAATCCGGACAAACACCATCAGAACATATTCGACAATTGAAGTGATTTAAATAAAGATCTTTCGAGCGTTTTACAACAAAAATGTGTGACCCGGAGTCGTACAGAGTTTTATGGTCAGAAATTTTTCCTCTCTCAATGAAGTCGGGCCAAGTTTCTCCACTTATCCTCTTAAAAAAGGTCAGCAAAAGCCCGTGGTGAGAATAAATTTTTTTTTAGTCTTTTTTTTAGACCTATTACACGTGTGTGCCGACGTGAGGACGCGAATCGTCCCGATGCGGCCGTGAGAACCTATTGAGGCGGCCGTAGGTCGCTGAACCCAGAAGACACTTCTGATGCTTCCCCTACTAAGTATTGGTTACTCTATATCCTTTTGGCCTAGGTGTTCAACAAAATTTTTACTGATTGGCGCCTAAACCCACGTCAGGGAAGCCGTGTATGTGTAAACACTTGTTTCATTTCTTTTCTGATTAGAAAACTATTTCTATTGCACAAATCCTCCACAATTATTTTTGAGTGGAACATTGTTTACCACCATTTATTAAAGAACATATAAATTATCTCATAAATGTATCTGCGGCACTATAACAATAACTCTGCAGTGCTGTTTTGGTATCACAGGACGACGTAAAAGTACTGCACTACCCGGGAAAGGGTCACTGGGAAATGATTACCTAAAACATGGGGGAAACGTAAGGTTAAGAAAGAAAAAGGGGAAAAGTCATGGTCAGATAAGCAAAAGGGCATGTATCCGTATGCTGTGGTCACTGTCCGGGAAGGGACGACTAGAGGGGGTCGATGTGGATCATCCGTCGAAGGAAAAACCCAACAAGCTCAACAAGACTAAGCTATATACACAACACAATGGCACAAAGGAGGAGGGTAATGCATTATTTCTATGCCAGAACTAGAAACGGAATAAGTGACTACAAGACGGTGTTGCTGCGGCGCTTTCTCTCCTCATTCTCGCCGTGGAGTTTGTACAGCAGCTCTCCCAACTTGTCTACCTCGTGTAGGTTATCAATCTGAAAAAAAAAATGTTTGTGGGGTTTCCGACCTCTTCTTCAAGGTATGTTAAATCCTAAATAACACATAATGCTATAGGAAAAAATTATGAACCGAGAATGTCGATCTTTATGATTAACCAAAAAAACGTTTACATTCTTGTGCCTGTTCCAAACAACCGAGCGCTTTCTTAAACTTAAAGGGACCGTCAGGGATCTTTTCATTTTTATTTTCATCGGGTACGGTCAAAAATAATTATGCTAAATTGCCTGAAACATTCCTTTTCCGAGTAACCTCGTCCTTCGAAATTAGACTGTGCATGTAGGCGCTGCGGCCATCCGCAGAATCTGCAGACGGTCGGCGGGTTTTCGGAACTTTGAAGCCAGAATCCTCGAAAACGGAGATTTATGGACCCTATGTTGCATAGCGTTTTCTGATAAGCTGATTTTTCTCTTTCACTTGAGCCAGAGTAGCAAAAGGTCCCTAACAGCCCCTTTAAAGGCAGAGGCCCAGGAAAATGAAAAAGGACCTGCCCATGACGTAGCGTAGGCGAGAGTGTGTCATTTTTAATGGTGAACTTCAGAGAGTTTTATGATTAGCATGGACAGGTCCCCCTCTTCATTTTACGTGGGCCTCTGCCTTTAACCACAACCATATCGCAACGTTTTTTCTCTCTTCAGAAACGGGTCTGCCATTTTTGCGTTTGGCCGAGTTTCCCAGCTAAAGATTATAATTAAATTGCTTTTGAAAAGTTTTCCGAATCAATGTTAATATTTTGCAATCGTTTCAAACGGAAAATGTTTTTTTTTCATCCGTCTCACCCTTCTGCTTCTGAAAAGTATAACCTTTTGCTTTTAATTGTTTTGAAAGTAAAACTTTTTCCCAAAAAAGGTGTTTTAGCGGGACTTTAGTTTGAATAGCGGGTCAGTCTAGCGTCTTTCCAATTCAAAAAAAATTTTTAAGAAGTTCTTCCACTATAAACGAAAAAAGACAAACAATTCTAGAAAAAAAGTTTTGAAATGAGAATTTAAATGCTTTTCATCAACTACAAAACGTTGACATTTTTTTTACGTGGTCCAAAAATGTTGACGATATAAGAGTCATGAGCCATTCCAAAACTCAATCAGAACTATTTCGTTTGTTTATCCAAAGATTAAATCAAAAAATATCCTTACAGCCAGTTTTATACTTTTAAAAATAGTTGTTTTCATACTGATCTTGAATTATTTGTGTTTGGCCCTCAATTCAGAAGTTCCCTAAATCATCTGCAGATTTGTAATCTGCTTATTTGTGATTCGTGGCGTTTTTTCAACCCCTTATCGTTTTCCTTACTATAGTCTAGTAGATAATTGGAACTTTTTCTTTCTGACTGCTTCACTAAACCAGCTGCATTGCAGATTCAATTAGAGGGCGTGAATTGGGTGCAGCGTAAACAAGAGAAAAATGACTCACCAGCCATCTGAAAGTCGTCCAAATCATATCCATCAGTTTTCCATCGTCGATTTGGTCAATTCGGACGTTGATACCCTGAAATTTCAAAGTGTTTGAAAAATATGAATAATATGTAAAATTTGAATTGGCCAAAGACTCACTTTAGGACTGATTCTAACGAAGGGAATGTTATGGGCATGGCATCTGTCCTGGGCCATTTCAACAGCTGTCAAATCTTGACCAACAACCTAAAATTTCAATGTGTGAAAAAATTCTTTTTACAAACCTGTTCGAGAATCAGTGTGCTGAGGTGTCCCACGTGCTTTGCCCTTGCTGCCAAACTGCTTCCACTCTTATACTTTCTCTCGGAAGTGGCTGGTTCTCCAGTTCCGATCGAAACAACTCCGGAGAGAGTAATGCGGTTGTTGTTCTTGGAAAACAGATCGAACTCTTTGAAAAGGACGTTGAGAGGGTAGTTGGCAACGAAAGATCCATCAACACACTTCTTTCCATTGAGCATGAAGGGCTCGAAGTAGGTGGGAGCGGCACTGAAGTGAAAAGTAAGATTTCATTGTTTTTTTCTTCTGTACTCGGAAGAGTAAACTTTGGAATTATGAGATATCCGCATTTTTATGTGACGGTATTATTTATAATGTAACTTCCCAAATTCGCATTCCCTACAAACTACGAACTTGGATGACTTAATTTTCAGGAAGCCAAACAATTCGTTAATTGAAGGGCTTCTTTGCCAGAAATAAAAAATAATCTCCTTCCAGATTCAACTAGTACTAGTGTAAAAGTTACTATAGACCTTGAAGGGGCTTTTCATTTCATTTTCCATCGGATGCGGTCGAAAATTATGCGAATCAACTATGCTAACTGGTGTGGCACTCTTATCATTTTCAGAGTTATCGCAACAAATTATATGCCAAATAAGATTAAATTTCTCCCATTTACATGCCTTGCAATCGCCGGACACGCCGGACACCCAGGGCGTATTGTCCGTCATATAGACGGAGACCCTTTTTTGTCGACTTCGGCGTGTTTTTTTCTCGAAAACAGTACATTTGCGACCCAACAATAAATTTGTTATCCGTTTGCGACCCAATTCATGATCAGCGAATTTTTCTCTCTTAAAGGCAGTGTGTCATGTAAAATGAATGCATGTACGGGGTGACCTGTACACAGCGAACGGTGAAGCGAGAGAGCCATTTTTAGAGCAGGAAATGGAGAGAGCGGCATGCTAAGTTCAGTTCAAACATTTCGCGGGAAAACTTTGGGGAGCCAAACGTGAGTAATAAAAATAGGTCTTTGGCAAAATTTATACATTTTTCAAAACGTCTTCTATAGGGCTAATTTTGGGAAAATATTAGTTGAAATTCTGAGTAGGTCGAATATTGGTGACACACTGTCTTTTTTTCAAAAAAAAAAAAAAATCCGTCCGACTGTCCTTTAACCTTTTACAATAACATAAATTGATACATTTGTTTGTTTTGCTAGTTTTGGAAAAGAGAGCTTATCGCGTCTTTGAATAAATCATTTCATAAGCATATAACGTGCCATTTTAGTATTCTCTCCTTAACATGCCGTAAAAGTGACAAAACGATAATTACCTGCTGGCACGCGATGCATCCCTAAATAGGACGTCCTGCTCTTCATCTAATGGGGCACCGAAAGGTCGCTTGAACGAATAATTCCTAAAAGTTTTTAAAATGAAGCTCGAGTTGCAAACCATACCTAAAGATGTGAAGTCTAGCGGGAGAAATTGAAATATCTAGGGTAGGCACGGTAAGGCGTCGTTTGCATCCTTGGAGTGTCTCTGTGGGGAAAGTTTCGCTCAAAACTTTCTCGATGTTCTTCGTTTGTTGGAGGACCTAAACAAAATTTTAAAGGGTTTTCAAGAAAATTGGTTTTAAAAATATGCATTTGTAAACAAAACATTAGATGTGTAACTGTAATTCCAAACATTTGGAATTCCATTTTTTTTAGCTTGTAAGGAAGCTTAAAAATCTCGGAACTATTCACATTTTCAATGGCTAGGAACGCTTTTTGCATAATTATTTTCAGGTGCAATTTGTTGTGGTACCCTATCGGCATACTAACTTAATTCGTATGCCAATAGGGTGAAGTACGTATGCCAGTAGGGTATGAAATGCAATTGTTTTCTTACCTGGTCACCAAGAAGTCTAGACATTGTGGATCCCTCAAGGAAGATCTGGCGTTTCATATTCCAATAGAGATGGAAACAATCGCTGAGCGAACGACCACTGGCCAAAGAAAGGGCGAGCATAGATCCAGTACTTGTTCCAATGAGCCAGTCAAAGTAGTTCGGAAGAGATTCGTCTCCGAGGATTCTCTTGGAGGCAAACAATAAACAAACCTGAAATTTGCACGTTCACAAAATGTCTGATGAAGTTAATGACCACCGAGACAAGTCCTCGCATTCCTCCTCCGTCCAAGCACAATGGCAAGAGATCTGGAGTGGATCTCCTTCCTCGCTGAACTTTAATGGGAGCCTGAAATACTCAAACGTTTTTGGAAAAAGCTTGAAAATTGGCACCTGTTCGCACATTTCTTCGTAAATAACACCCGCATACTGAAGGAAATCTTCAAATTTTTCGGCACAGTTTTCGCAAACACTGCCGTTGTCCGTTCTGTCTTGAAGAGTTTTGGACCCGTAATCTTCTTCGTAGAGACAGGCTGGGTCGGCACCTGAAAATAAAGATTTGAAAACCCTCAAGTCAAAGCTTTGAATTTACGGGAGATTTTCAATTTGGTTTCTAATCTTTGCCTTACACACTTTGAATTTCATTTGCATATTCATATTCAGTAGACACAAGTACATCAGTAAGTTGGCACTAAATTTTCAATTTTATTTCGAAGGTTTAATAAAGCATTTTAAAGTAACATTGTGTTGCAGGCCCAAGATTAAATTGTTCAGTTTTCAAACCCAAGTCGTGAAAACTGAACATATTGAATTTCACAAAAATATTCTCTTAAATTTTCTGAAGAGTCTGAAATTTTGCCTAAAACCGAATGCCCCTCGAAACAAAAGCTTCCAAGCGAGGATATGCTTATTGTTTCCAAATTAATTAAAAAAACTCTATTTTGTGACTCAGTAACATTGTAAAAACTTACCCAAAGTTAATAGAAGTCTGGCTTCGGTAATAGTAGATTGGGGAGTCCCCCACACGTCATGTAACCTCGTTGACATCTGAAGGAGAATTGTTTTTTATTTTTAATTTTTTTTCATAGCTATTTTGTTATTTTATAAATTTTATATTTTATATTTATCTAGTTCAGTTTTTCCTATGTTTGCGTTCCATCGGGTTTCCCTTAGCAACACTGGCTCGTCTCCATTACGCCAGCGCACGCAGGGTGCGGTTATCCGTATTTTCGGGGATAAACTCGTAATCGTGAGGAGGAAGGCCGTCCGAAATTAGGGCAGGAAACGTTTACGTTTCGCGACCAAATTTGAATTCACACGTGTTTTTAAAAACGTTGCAACATTTTCAATGAATTTAAAGGGACCGTTAGGGGCTTTTCTGATTGAAAATGACCCATATGCAAATTTTGGCATTCCAGTTGAAATTAGTTTTCCGAACACCGCTCCAGCGAACGGCTGTCCGAAGTAGTCTTCATTAGCACTCTATTTTAAAAAGGTCCCTGACTGTTCCTTTAAGTTCACTTTAACGAGAGTTGACTGGGTTCGAAATGACCCGATAAAACTTGAAAAAGCTTATTAAAGCCGTTATTCCAAATTCAGAAATATTGAAATAGTTGCAAATTTTTACCTGAGCAATGGTGGCATTCTTTAAAAAGGAGATCAGAGAGTCGACCCGTTCCCGCTTCTTGTTGGAGCTCAGCTTGTGAGCACAGCGGTTCGAAGGCATCCTTGCCCAAGGCTAAATTCTCTTTCTTTTTACCACTTTCAAAGAGAAAAGAAACAATGACGAGAGAGGAAAGTCACGCGTGCAAATGAAAATGAGGGCCGATGAGGCAGGCAATTGCTGACGTCGTCGGCGTGTTTTCAATTCAGAGAGGGGCCGCTTACTCGGCCCAGCAGATGGGCTGGCTGGGAGGGCGAATGGGGGCTTATCGAGGACGGTTATCGCAAAATCACTCTTCTTTTTCTCGGACTGCGGGTCCATTCTTATCAGGATTATCGAGTAGCTCGCCTTGGGAAACTCTCCGAAATCACAAAAATGGGAAATCGAAGAACATTTGCGAAATGAACGGGGGAAAAGTAAGCATTTGATCTGAGAAGGCGGTTATTGACCTTTTGCGCCACAGCTGGTTGGCAGGTGCCTCACACAGCTAAGTTTTTCCAACGGACCAGACAGATTGCTATCGATCAGTTCCGCAGAACACGGGTGTTAGGAGTGTGACCGGTCGATTTCTATTTTCTTAGGGCGATTGCACTCAAACAAGCGCGAAAAGTGTATCTTTCTGGAAACGAGCTTCTTGGAAGTGAGCATTGAATGGCTGCAAATCCGTTTTAAATTGTGTCAGAGTTGAAAACGGCGCTTAGCTGGAAATTTCAGAAAGTGCAAAACCAATGGACTGGATGAAAACCAATGCGATGAAACAAAGTGGGGTCTTCGATTAGAATTCAACGAAGCAACTCTATTAACTTACTAAAAGTTAATAGAATTTCCGATAAGTATGTCATGAATTCTATATTTGTATATTCAATTTTGAACAATAATCCATAGTCAAAGAGTTAACGAAAACTGAATTACCAGAAAAGAAGCGTTCTCTTAAAGGCGGTTAAGGTACGTTTAGCGATGCACAAATTCCATTAAAAATAACGATTCAGTTCACAAATTGTGGAATATTTGCCCAAATAAACTGAAAAGCCGATATACAAGCAGAGAAATTTAAATAAATATTCGAACAGAATAATCTAAGTTAGTTTTTTTAGTCATTTTAACGTTTTCAACTTTAATTATTAGCAATAATAAAATCAAACACGATTAAAAAATGCTAAAACTATGTTTTTACTATCGCGTCAACAAAAATCTTTATTAGATTTTTGGCTGTAAATTACTACGACTCACTGTATTCGAAAAATTGAATTTTTTGCAAACGTGAATAATTGTTTATATTAAAATAAAGAAAAAGAATGAAAAATGTAAACAAACTGTTTTTACTTTGAACAATTGTGTATTTTCTAATGGTAAATCCTTTTCGTAAGGAGCTTCAATCAAAAATTATTTTAGCTGCGAAAAGTTGGCTCAATTTGGCGTCAATGAAAATGAGTGAAGTGGTCGTTCAATTTTTTTTTGCATTTTTTCTGTAGTAAATCTAAACAGTTTATGTTGAAGTATTCTAAACATTGTTCCAAGAAAGAATGTGGAAGGAATGTGCATTCACGAAATAAAATAATTTCGTGGTTTAAACAAATTAAAACAGTACAAAAGTGAAAGCAAGAACTCATTTGCCAAAAACAGAGCAACTCGAAATTAGTTGCGTGCGTTTCTTGGCTCGTAATGGGCCATTAAAGCATAGGCGGCCCGCCGCGAAAACGATTTTTGATGTGGCCCTCGGAGCCACGCGACATTCTGTCTCGCCAGCTGGGGAATGGGTTTCGCTCTACGTCTCTCTCGGCGCAATCTGTCATCTCACACTCAGCGGCAGTAATATAAACTGAAGACCAGTCATACTCGAAGAAACTTTTCCAATGCGAAATTTTGAGAATTGTCGGCCCAAAACGACGACTTCAAAACAGGAACAAATGGAATGAAAAGTAATGCCAATCGTAAAAGAAGAATCATTTTTTCTTCAGAGATGGAACGGAAGAATGACGTTGAAGAGAAATAAAAGTTTTAGCACCGGATGTCGAATAGTTGAAAAGCGCGCCTGGCAATTGTGCTTTGGGTGAGTCATTGTTATCGCAAACCGCAGTTTGTGCCCTTACGCCCTACGTCATGATTTTTGATGGTTAGCGTTCGTGTTACACGGATTTTTAAAGATTTCCGACTTTGTGAAAAAAAAAACGAAACGAGGCTTAAAGGCAGAGGCGAACGTAAAATGAAGAAGGGGACCCGTCCATGTAAATCATAAAACTCTCTGCATTTCACCATTGATAATGGCACTCTCTCGCTTACGTTACGTCATGGACAGGCCCATTTTCGTTTTCGTGGGCCTCTGCCTTTAAGGGGGGAAAAGCTGCTAAAACAATTTTCATGCTTTTGTGATTAAAATATAGATTTTAGTCTCACGATTCAGAAAAGTTCTCTCTCATGTTTGGAGCAAAATGAACCGAATTTGGCAAAATAATTGTTTGAATACTGTACAGCTCGGGCTTATTTCTGGTGGTCTCCTCCCTGTTAAAGTCCACATCATAGAAAAGTTTTCAATCATGAACACGGCATTAACTATCGCGTTTCTGAATTTCCTTTGAGTTTCAAAAGAACCAACCCATTGGAAGGGTACATATAAAAAATATTTTTAGAAAAAAACAATAACTGGTTTTTTCAAACATAAAAATTGTAAGCCAAAAAAAATTAGGTTAAAAGGGTAGCGGAGGGCTGACATTTTAGATTTAAAGGGATCGTCAGGGAATTTTTTAAAATTTGGATTTTGTTGTAGGCAAATCGAAATCAAATCCCTTTCCAATTGAAAGATTTTTCATTAGCATGCGGTTCTGAAAAGGTCCCTGGCGAACCCTTTAAGTTCGGAATGAACCATGTTTTTTACACTGCAAGAACGGGAAGGCAGTTTCACAAAATGTTTAAACGCTTCTACATAACTTAGTTCAAAAGTTTTTGGAATTAAATTCTCGAGAACGTATACTGTCTAAAAGATAGCAGTGTCTCCCGAAGACGGCAAAAGGAAGGCGTCCGGGGGATCCGCCAGCCGACTGGCGAGAGGATGCGGAAACAAACAGACTGAACAAACACATCCGGGACTTTGCTCTGTTTGTTGAAACTGATTCAGCCTCTAAAAGGCTACGTCGGGTTCACGGTGCACGCAAAGTTTCCAAGGGGAAACAAGGGTGGGGAAGCGTAAACAAGGCGATAACAGGTTATCTCGATACAAAGTCCGTCTATTATTGCTCGGCTCAATGATAAACGGATCGTGTTGGTAACTATAAGGCAAGGACAAATGAACATACAATTTTGTGATTAAACCATGATTACGTGTAACTATGGTTCGGTTCAAGCGAAATATCCAGAGTTAATGAATTTGCAACGTTTGATCCCGCAAATGCTTTTTTTTAAAAAGGTTTTCCTAGTTCACAAAAATAGGGGTACTAACCAAAAGTGGATAACATTAGTTCGCATATTTAACAGTGTAATGAAAACAAGTTTTTAAAATATATAAAAAAACAAGATGCAAACGCTTTCTGAGTTAATCTCTTTTGAAAAAGCCGCGAGAGCACGGGAATAAGCGGAAAGATTAATGGGAACACGTGCGGTGTAACAGCGATGTCAAAGTGCGTCTGATAGTAGCCGTTGGAACCTGTTTCGCGATTTGCAGGATGTTTAGCGGCGCGAGAAATGGTTGGAGAAAAAGAACGTCAAACACTGGAGCTTTGAGGCTGTTTCATGAACCGGAAACTTGGTCACTGGGTTGATTAGAAATCGTTTTAAGCACTAAAAAATAATAATAGACCTAGTAAAAGATGTCTTTCTAACAATAACTTTTTCAACTCATATGTGGTATCTCCTTTATAAAGAAAACCACAGAAAGTTACGGTATTCGTTAGCTCAAAGGGACAGTCAGGGGTCTTTTCAGAATCATGTGCTAATTAAGACAACAACCTGGCTTGACCGGTATTCTGAAAAATTATTTTATCTATTCAAACAAAACCCCTGACGGTCCCTTTAAATTGGAAAAAAAAAATTTTCCAAGAAAACATGATAAAATTGAAGAACTCTATTTCGCTAACAAATCGTTTCTTCACTAAAGAGCCACTTGCATAACATTGAAGGTTTCTAATGGAAGGGCATACAAATGTTCTCTGAACACTTAAAGTACAACCCACGAGTAACTTTGAGAACATCGAAAATTTCTCGTTCTGAAAATTGACGAGTGCTGAAAAGCGGAAGAAGGGCGCGTTGTTTCCGCCGAGTGACAAATGACCGGTGGCAACAATGCCACGAGTCTCGGCCGAATGGATAAGCTGCGGTCTGCCACTCTTGAGGTTTAGTCTTTGTTCTCCAAGAGCTCTTCAGTGGGTGGAAAAAGTTAAACCTCAAGGTTTCCAATTGCACTTCCTTCTTGGAGCGAAAAAATAAAGTTACTGGGTAAGGTACAAAGACACGTTAGCAGGGCAACATAATTCGTCAAAGTACGTTTCTCTCCAGACTGCCAAATAAGCCAAAAAAAATGTTTTATAAGTAAGAGTGTCATGTCGATTATATATTACTCCGTATTCAGAGGTGAGTCAAAACCAATTGTCTCATTGTGCGACTTTTCCAAACAAATGATGTCGTCTTGTTTTGACACTTCTCAGAGGAATAAGTCTTGTTGCAATCTCAAAACAAAAACAACATGCCGTGTATGAGTTTTCTGCGCTCAAAGGTAGCTATTTTATGAAACCATATGTTTTCGGGGAATCTGATGAGGATTGTATGTTTTAGTCATTGTTGCTACAACATCTAAACTTTAGAAAATAGTATAGACGAAAATTGTTGGTTTTTTTTCAATAAACATTGGATTCCACCAGCTGCTGTCTAGACAAAAAACGAGTGCGCTTGCACTTACAACATTTCGTGACGTTGCGTTAGGGCTTCATTACGCTAATGCACTAATGTAGTTTTAGAGGTCATTTCGCTAATTTTAGGGTCATTCAGATTTTCAATGCTAATAAGCAGTGTGGCATGACATTCTTAATGTTATATACAGGGTTACTACAACTTTAATTCATAGATATTTGGTTAAGAGAAGAATATATTTACCTAAACAGAGCGACGTAAATCACGGGGAAACGGTGGGATTCGTTTAGAAATAATACCGTTTTTGGGGATTTTCGCTCATTTAAGTGTAAATACGTTTTTCAATTGAACGAGTTGAACGATGCTTAATACAATAATTTAGGCTAAAATCGTACTGATTCTATAAAAATCGGCATAACACTGCAAAGGAAAAGTGTCGTTAGGGGGATACTAAATTGTGAAAGCGAAAATTTCATACAGACATGCCGTGGAACTTCGCCGAGAGGGGTTGGAATTCATTTGGGGAAAAGCTTTCGCTGTTTTCTACGACAACCACGTGGTGATCCATTGAATTTAAGCGTTCCCCCCGGTTTTCGTTACAACAAACGCAAATAATCTTCAGTTTCATTTCCTGCACTCAAAGTGTCTGAGAAAACGCAAAATCGAGAAAATTTATGGTTTTCTTGTAGGAACTTTTAAGTATAAAAAAGAAAACACAAAATTGTTACTGTGAATCAACGATTTCCTACGAGCGACAAGAATTTCCTCAATAGCAAATATATTTTCTCCGCATGCGCTCATCAACTAATCCCATTAGCAGTCAAAAGCGTGCCTTACGAGTCTCTCACGTGGTGGTTTCCGTGTAAACAAGAGGGTTAACTCGAGAAAAGGCCTGCTCTGACAGATGTGGAAAATGAAGCGGCCGTGGGAGTCAGGCGGATCGATTGGCCCCGGCGGCGGGGTGGACGACAGAGTTCAATTAGGGGAGGAATAAGTGCACGAGGTGGTTCCGCTTGTCTGGGGAGGACACCTTTTGGATTAGCATGCGTCACGAAAACCAAATCTCAGAAGTTATTTACATACCAATTTGATCTTGTTTGTTAATCACAAAAAATATAAAAGGTTGGAATTCGAAATCCGATTTTGAAGCATACATATGGCCTTTTTATTACTAGTGGCATAGAAAAGACCCCAGTTTCAAATTGGGCGCTTTCGTGGGACTTCGGACTTTTTCAAATGAAGAAGGCCAATAAAACGATTCTCTATGTTCCTATTTAAAGTTAACATTGTGGTTTAGGGTTAGTACAAGACGACTGCTTGTGTGGAAAGGGTTCCACCGGAAGGATCTACTCAATAATTCCGAGAACGTTGTGGGGAAATCGCGCCTTAAAATAAATGGAAACATTGAAATTGGGAACCATTTTCCAACATTTTTCGAAATATCTAGTACAACAAAACGGTACGTTACAAATGCGAAGTTTTGCCGAGGAGCCCCACCGCATAAAATTAGGTAAATGATCGCATGCAAGTTGAGATAGAGGAGAACCCCCCCCCCCCCCCCCGAGTTCAAAAACAATCACGCAAAGAAGACGATAGGTTAACGCGCGGTTGCTTTCTTCAACAAATGGGGTCGGCTTCTAGGATTGCCCATTTGAATCGCGTTTTTAATTGGGGGGTTGCAAAGTTGAACAAGACTTTGATAAACCATTCCGTTTCACGAAAAACTCAGTTCTCGTCTAACTCGCAGGAACACGATTTATATAAAGTTTCTGGTACTGGCAATCTCCCTATCTCTTTTTTTCCAGCTCTCAAGCCTCAAAGAACCGCCGCCATTCTAATATTTCTTAAGAATCAGCTTTTATTTCTTCCTAACATTCTATCCTTATGTGCCTAAAGCTGGCATGTAGGTCTCAGCCTATTAAGACACTGCTGGTGGTCGATTCCCGCTCGTTGATCTAAGCCAATCAGACCCAATCATCCCCTTTCTGGTACTACAAGAGTGTCTACAACACCAGTCTATACTCGCTTGAATGTGTTTCCTTATATATCTTTACCAAAATCGACCAAGGAAAACTCATCGACCCCAGTAAAAACGAAGGCCGGTTTACATGTAGCAGTAGGCGGGGTCTCGCGACGTAATTATTTGACCCCTGTTTGGGATCTCAAAAAATAATCGTTTTCTGCAAACCTTTCCCAACCAGAAGAGAACAATTCAATTGAGAAAACATATTTAGTTTTAAATGTACAGATAACGGAAAGTGATTGGCAGCGTCGATTACTTTCCGCAACCTCCGCCGCATGGGGAAGGAGGAGGAGCACATCCGCACGATGGGGGAGGAGGAGGAGGGGGAGGAGGAGGTGGAGCACTGGAAAACTCTGGTTTTAAAATGTAAAACTGTGTTATTACAGAGATCCCAAGAGAGAGACACACACAGAGAGAGAGGGAAAGAGAGAGAGAGAAAGAGAGAGAGAGAGAGAGAGAGAGAGAGAGAGAGAGAGAGAGAGAGAGAGGGAAGTGGAGGTAGATGTTGAATCGTAGAGAGATTCTGATTGAGACAATAAGATAGCTGGGAGAATTCGAGGAACTAATCAAAGAGCTGTCGTTTTTACGTGGTTGAGAGAGCTTCATAAAATAAGAGAGTGATATTCGAAACGAACCATCCGCAAGACGGAGGAGGAGGAGGAGGAGCACATCCGCAGCCACCACCGCCTCCAGAAGTGGGGAAGAGGAAGGCGTGCGACATGGCGACGGCAAGGAACATGAAGACAAAGAGGACTCTCATTCTGAAATTGTTAGTTTAAAAATTGACTTTAGATCGTGGGAAGAGATATAAAATGAAGAGGAGAGGCAGTTGACCAGCTGATGTTAACTGAGCCGAGAAGAGGGTTTATATAGCTCCCGAGGAGGCTGGTTCCTAATGTCACGCCTAAAAGGTGAAAAAGGAGACTGGTCTAACTCGTCGGCTGATTCGGTCCAGGCACCGATAGCGGCAGGTTTCATCCTCAGTGCCGCCGGGTGTCGCGCGTGGATAAACTTGACCGCGCGATCCAGTTAGACATAATTGGGCCTTGTTAGAAAAATGGTAGAGAACAGGAGTTTGGTTGTGATGTCTCGGATTTAAGAATGCTCTCTCTCTCTCTCGTCTGTATCTCTCTCTCGCTATCTCTCTGCTATAATACTTATTTTGGTATGCGGTTTTTATCACTCTTCGTTCAGATCAGTCTAAATTTGAGAAACCTATGATGACTGTCATTAAATATTCTATGTTTGATCAGTGTCTTCTCTATTATGAGTCCCTTACCACTTCAGTTGTAGGTATCACAAGCCAACGCATCGCGTTGCGGATTTTAGCTCTTTGGATTTTTTCTAAAAGTTCGTTCTGCGATTTGCAAGAAGCCGGCCTTCGGCCGCTTCAGTGTCGCTTTAAATCATACTTTGCCCTGAAAATCAACAGAAAGAACACCGTTTTAATATTTTAAAGAGGTCTTATTGTTACCTTCTATATTTTGAGCATATTTGCTAAGCGTAAAAAGCGTATTCTTTTGAAACTGCGTACTTTGCCCTAAGAGCGTGAGACCGGTTGGCTTGTTTCTAGATTGACGCTAGATTGGATTATGAGATTTGACGATTCACAGATTGAACTCGCCCTGAGAAAATTGTCGCAAAAGGACTCAATTTTGATTTCATTTTTGGAAGTTGCTGAAATGATTTGAAACTTAGTTTCAACTTTAACTTAAACTTGAACTTGAGTTCATTATCTCCTCCCCTCATTCCCCCTCTCTTCACTCTTCTAATTTTCCTTCATTCTCCCTGCTGAAACAAACTCACAATTTTCTTTTTTTTAAATCCAAATGTCGCAGCTAATATCCCATTTTTTCCAAGAGTCATTTGAATTTGGCGATCTTTTGTGCCCACATGGCCCAAGACATATTGTCCTTGAAAGAAGAAGTAGTAAACGACAAACCACTTCTAATAATTGGGAAGTCGTGTCGGTTTATGTATCATGGTGTCCGCCGCGAAACTACGCTACGTGTCTGCCTCTCCTAATTCCAGTTATTTTTTCAAAAACGTGGGCGTAACTCAGCAAAAACCCCACGGAAGGATGGGAACAAGAAAAAAGTGCGGCCGCAAGCCGCCTAACTGAGTGGCCGAAGGTCACAAATCTATGCGCCGCTTGCCGCCAACCAAACCGGCCGAAGGCCGCAAATCTTCACGACCGCAGGCCGTCCAGTTGAGCGGCCGGAGGCCGGGAATCCATGTGCCCGCAGGTCGCCTAACTGAGCGGCCGAAGACCGTAAACGTATGTGGCCGCATGCCGTCTAACGCCCATTCGGGGGCGAAGTCCCCGACGAACCGCAGAAGGCGGGCCGTAACTCCTGGGTAAATTAACAAAAAGTGAAGAACCTATTTGTGCAAAGTATCTTTCTTCCCAGCTGTGGAGAGCCGTGCAAGTTGTTCTCTATCCAGCCAAGAAAGCTTTGTAAAGTATTGTATGTTTTCAATGTACGGCTTCAAAACTACAGATTTGAAACAAACGAAAGTAATTATCCACTGTAGTTCCTAGCACCTTGCGGACGTAAAACAAAATGGGACAAATGTCACGGCAAAGTGACTCTGATCGAGCACAAAGATTTCTTGGGAGAATTGAGAAGTGACAGAATTGTACAAAATGGGCCAGTGCGAAGATCTTACCGGCGATGAGAACAACTGTGCAACGGTGTTACCAAGGTGCCTGAATCTATGAGGGAAAGTATAGGAGAATCTGGCTAGGTTGGGAGACGAGCAAGGGCCTTATATAGTGTATCAGAACTTTTCGAAATGCTTTGATTTGGCTGAAAATTGGTTTAGAACCTTCCGTTGTTCTAAAAGCCTGATGAAACCTTCGGGCGATATCTTGTTTTTCGACGTTTTCAACCTTTCACTAAGATTCGTGGAAACACTATAGCTATGTTTTCTTATTCTACGTAAATTTAAATTTCGTTTCTACAGGCATTTTTATGCTGAATTCAAAAATATAACTTTAAATGTTTCAATATGAACCACACTGCGCCGCGACGGTGTACTCTCTGTCGTCTCTCCACTTCCTCTCAAAAATCTTCAGAATCGTCTTTTTTATCCATGAAAGTGCTAATATCCCATTCCTTTTAAGTAATAATGAAATTTGAAGGTGTGTTTATTGCACGTCGGGTGGTCGATATTTGATTTGCATATCATAAACATGTAGAAAACGGCGGTGTTATCCACACTCATAGAATTCGATCCACTCCTGGCTAAATACCTATCTCCTCCGTTGTAAATGGCGGGCCAAGCTTCGCCTTCAACCGTGGCAGTTGGTACTCCACGTCCCATATTGTTGTTTTTGAAAAAGAGCACCTCCGCCTTCGTAATCTTCATGTTGTTGTAGTTCTCCAGAAGATTTCCATCCAAATCGAACACCGCTGCCCTATCCAGCCAATTGAACGTCTTGAAGTAGTTGTCGGTAAGCACTCCTCTAGCCACGGATGAAGTTAACGCTAGGAGGAGGAAGGGCGCGAAGGAAGACGACATCGGTTGTCTAATACGGGGGGGGGGGGGGGGATCTTCACATATTTATACTCTCTTGTCGGGAATAAATAGATGGTCGTCAGATAGATGATCTGAATCGATAAATGGCTTTGTTTGAGCATAAGGACTCCTTGGAGAATCGAAAATCGTACAAAATGGAACGGTGGGAAAGTCTTATCGGCGATGAAAAGTGCTGTTCATCGGTTTTTTTAACGAAAGTTTGTAGAATCTGGTAGGAGAAGCAATAGACAAATGGAAAACCCAGAAGAGGGGAAAGAAGTTAAAGGAAGGGATCGTCAGAGGCCTTTTCTAAATCGCATGTTGAATGAGGACGTACCAAGCTTTTTTGCGTTGGCTCGAGCGGTGTTCACTTGATTTGCATACCGTCCATTTCCAACTTAAAAAGGCCCTGACGGTCCCTTTAACGCGAAGTGAAGTGCGTTCAGGAGGTGCGGATGTTAAGACGCGAGATATTCAAAAGGTGTGATTCGATGTAAATGTGATGATATGTGGCTATGAAATTGTAAGGGAGCGAAAATTGTGATAATGAAAATATGAGGAGTCGAGGAAGTAAAGAATTTAAAAGGAGTGTAGATGTGGAGTTGGGGAGGCGAACGGTTAGGACGTGAGTAAAAGAGAAAGGTGAAAGTTGAGGAAAGCAGAGATGAAGAGGTTAGGAGATGAGAAGTTTTTAAGCTGAGGAATTGAGCAGGTGAGAAAATTTTGAGATCTTACAATTAGTTAGGAGGTGTGTAGATGAGGACATTTGGAAATGAGAAAGTGAGGAGGAGAGAAATTGACAAAGTGGGAACAAAGGTAGGAGAGGTAAGGCAAGGCGATGTGGGGGTAGGATGAGGTTCTCTCCGTGCTTTTTTTCTTCTTACATTCTCTCTCTCTCTCTCTCTCTCTCTCTCTCTTTCTCTTTCTCTCATACACTCTCTTTCTTCTTTCAGCATATCCCGCCCTATTATTTCTCGTTTGTGCGCGCTATCTCTCTCACTCCCCTCTCTTTTACTTTGTCTCCCCAAAAGTTGTTTCTCTCTCTCTTTCTCTCTTTTCCTTTTTTCATCTTTCTCTCTTTCTCTCCCGAATTCTGTCTTCTCTCTCTTTCTCTTTTTCTCTTCCACACTGTCTTTTGTCTTTCAGCATTTCTCGTCTTATTTCTCTTTTAATCTCTCTCTTTTCTTTTATCTGTCTTTCCTTTTTTCTTTCTTTTTCTCTTCCTGCCCCTCGTGTTTCTCGTTCTCTGTGTCTTGCTATTCTTTTTTGTTTTTTTTCTTGCTCAAACCCTTGGTCTCCTGTCTGATATTCTTCTTCTCTGTCCGTTTCGACTTCTTGTATATAAAAAATTGAAGGACTGGAATTTTTTTTAATGTCAAGGTTTAAAAAAAAACAATATACTGTATTCTTTTTAATCTCCGTATGACATTACTTCTTACACAATAAACACTTAGTGACTTCTGGAAAGAAACGAAGATCCACGATCGGTTCCAGAAGGGCGTAGCTGATAATCCAGATTGAAATGTAGTTTGCGTGCCTGAAATAAACCTAAATTCGAAATCCGCCCCACTTACTCTCCCGGTGAAAATGAAAAGAAAGGCATGATAATTAGAAACATATATGCTGAATAAAAGAAAACGGTTGCCACAGCTGTTTGAGCTAGCAACATTTTAAAAATTCTCATTTCTTTTTTTTTAAAGAGCTGCTGTGAGTGTTTCTTTTCACAAATTTTAGGATTTTTACGGCACAAACGCCAATAACAATATAAAGCAAAACGACAGTCCCAACTTGCACTATAGCGCTGACGCAATCTCTCCAAATAAACCTTTTGTCCCCATTTTTGTCATTTTTCTGAAAGAAAGTTAGTAAAGAAATTTAGGTTACAAACGTAATAGAGAAAACCCCAGACGTAACGGCATGGAACAGTAATGTTTCGAGTTTTCAGCAGTTCGTCTTTTATAAACGCGCACAATTCAGCTGAAGAGTAAAAATTCTTGAAACTGACTATTGTGGCAACAGTAGCAATTACGAGGATTGCTACTAAATAGTGGATAAAATGTTTATCAATATTTAGAACCTTGTATTTTGCCCTGAAAAGGAAAATATTTTTTTTGTCGAAGAAACTACCCGCAAATAGCAGAATGCCTGAAAATGAACATAAGGGCGTTTTGAAACATTTGGTTGATTATTAAAAATAACGTAATGTTTGAATGAATCCACTGTACTTGATCCCATTGGGACATAAATCCAGTGAGATATACGCAGTAAGACTGTTTATACATGAAAATGTTCTAAATGAGTACAAAATGTTCATGTACACACACGCGCGCGCATGCACACGCGCACACACGCACACACGCACGCACGCACGCACGCACGCACGCACGCACGCACGCACGCACGCACGCACGCAAGCACGCACGCACGCACGCACGCACGCACGCACGCACGCATCCACACACCCACACACCCACACACATACCTGAATTCCCAAAACTTCACAAACTGAGTGTAACATGTTAATGCACGAATTAAAAATAAGAAGCAGTCGGTAATTTCCGATAATTCGACTCTTTTTCGAAAGAAGGACATAGATGAATGAGCTATTGAAGAACAACATTTGTGGAAATAGAAAGCAGTAGACAGCTTTGATAAAGTCAAACATCGTTGTTTTTTTTTTTGCAAGATTTCTCTTGGTGGTTATAAAATGTTATGTTTTGGGCTTTTGCTAATTGCTACGCTACAATACAACAGAACAAGATTGATCAAGAGCGTAAACTGTACTGAAAACTTTTCTATGTTGACTAACGAAGCATGTTTCTTGTTTACAAATTGTGGATAACAACCATGGTATTTTTCTATTCACCAAACGGAAATTGGATGCAATTTTTATTTGAAAACAACAGTATGACTGATACTGACATATTTACAAAAATGTGTATTTTCGATGGGTATACTTTAAGTTGTCATGATTTCCGTTTGAGGGCAATTTCAGAAGCAATGGTTTCTTTAAAGAAAGGAAACGTTAAACATAACCGTGCCAAACAGAAATAGTGTTATCCTAATCGGAAATACGTTTCTTCAAATTATGACCACAATATTATTACAAAAGTTTACAACTTTACAATCTTGGATTAGGTAATGTAAACAATCTTTTTGGGAGTGCATGCGTCAGCAAACTGCTCTCCAAAGCTTCGTTCCAAAATCGATATTCTTCTACGCCCGAGTCTCACTAAAACCATTTTATGAAACTAAACATTACTGTCAACCTTCTGGCAATCGTCGTTGTTGGTATCTTTTAGAAATACTTTCCACCGTTGTTGGTAAAGTGACCGTAGTTCCACAGTAAGTTATATTCCCTTCCCGAATCGCCCTAAGACGTATTTATTCAATTAGACCTTGCATTAGTTTACCTATTAACCACAATATGAACTATTGGGTAGACGCAGCTGTTAAAGACCCACATCAAATTAAGGAACACTGGAGTCCAGAATGAGTCTGGCTGGATCTAAAATTAAGATTATTTGTAGTTTTCAGATTACGGACCTTGCTGTTGTACCACAGAACATTCAGGATTGCTCCATAGACGGTTATCACAAATGCTTGAATAAAAACGCGAAGTTCCAGTTTGGTATTTATTACGTGTTTCACCACTGATCTCTGAAACAAACTTCATTTTTCGCTTCGTTATGATGCGCAACATATTATAACCTTCATAGAGTCTAGTTTTAACAAAATAAGACCACGCCCCCTATTCTATCTTGGTGTAAAAATGGTTTTTTGATACAGCAGGATAATCTCATTTTTAATGCGTGACAAAATGAGGTCGTACGTGCTATGGTTGTTTTTTTAAAAGAAAGGCACAAACTAGAAATACTAAAACTTTTGGCACACACAATGGATTTTTAAAAATTTCGAAATTTTAAACTTTTTTTAGATGAAAATTTGCTGATAGGGACAGTAAGGAGGGTTTTCATTTCATTTTTGATAGGATACGGTCGGAAATTATGCGAATCAAAAATGCACACACCCGCAAATAAACACAGCGTTGCGCCCGACTTTAAATTTCATTACTTCTTTCTGTTAATTTTATGGTGTTTCAAATGTCGGCCTCATTTGAACTGCTTCGTCAACTTGCCCCCAGCTTTAGTTGTTACATACATTCAACGTCGTCGACTGATGCAACCTCACCGCGTGCTGACCAAGAACTAATAACTGAATCCCAGATTAAAGAGACAGTAAGGCAGGTTTTAAAATATAGGCAAAATTAAGAGAGAAAAATTCGCTGATCACGAAAATATATATGACTACGGGTCGCAAATGTACCGTTTTCGACACAGCCTGCTTCAAAGTGTCAAAAAACGGCCGACCATCCGCAGACTGTGCGGATGCCCAGTACGCCCTGCGTGTCCGTCATTTACAGACATGCTAATGAGGTGAATTTCATTCGTATTGAATGAGGTAGTTCTGGAAATGAGGAGGGTGCGAGGCAATTTAGCATAATTGACATGCAAAATTTCCGACCGTACCCGATCGAAAATGAAATGAAAAGCAGCCGTACCACCCCTTTATAGGGGCAGTAAGGAGGGTTATTCTTTTCATTTTCGATCGGGTACGGTAGGAAATCATTCGAATTAACTATACTAAATTGCCTCGCACCCTCCTCTTTTCCAGAGCTATCTGGTCTAATTAGAATGAAATTCGGCTTTTTAACATGCCCTGTAAATGCCGGACACGCGGGACGTACTGGCCGTCTACAAAGATGTAGACGGCGAGCCGTTTTTGACGACTTTGAAGCGGATTTTCTCGAAAACGGTCAATTTTCGACCCAAAGTCATACATATTTTCATGATAAGCGAATTGTTCTCTTTTGAATGAGCCAATGTTGCAAAACCCGCCTGACTGTCCCTTTAAGAGCTGATTTCGTTCAAAAATAAAACATTAACTTGCAAACCATTTTATTCTCGTGTGCTCAACTTTCTGTAGAGAAACCGTTATGAGCATTTTTTGATATGAGTGCAAAAGTTTTGTTTGTTTTGTGTTGTTTGTTTGTCTCCAATATCGAAAAAAAGTTTCTATTGCTTAAACGAAAATCTTTTTCATTCATCCGTTTAGCCAGGTTTAAAGGACTCGTCAGGGGTCTTTTATGAATCGCATTCTAATGAAGATTTTCCATTTCCAATCAAAAAAAAGGCCCCTGACGACCCCTTTAAAAGCAAAATGTAAGTTTTCTCCCAGATACTTTTTAACTAGTAATCAAAGGTATACTCCCGTACTCGCAAAAGCATCCGAAAAACGGGGGTATCCTAAAAATTTGCGAATTTTACACTTGGGTTAGAATGCCATTTTTCAGTAAATCTCATGTTTTTCGGTGTCTTCGGGCAATTCCAGCTGGGCAGAGCGCGAGTCTTAACGGAGGGGAAATTACTAACAAGGAAAGTGCACCAACTCGTCTTGATAGAATAGACCCAAAACGCTACCCAACACTGTTTTCAAAAAGTGCCAACTTGGCTCCGTTTTCGAGAAACTGATTTGCATTCTAATTATCACCGACAGCGGACAAAGCACAAGCATAGGAAAGATAGCCGAATGGTCTAAGGCGCCAACAAAAGAATGTTTGTAGACATGGTGCTGGTTCGAGTCTTTTTTGAGACAACCTTTTTGCTTTTCTTTGTTTGAACTACTCGCATCAAACTTTTGATTTTTTTATGGATTTTCAAGGTTTTACATTATTCGAGAGAAAAAATCTTGCATTTTTGTATTATGCTTCATAAGATTCATAAAATTGCTTCTTAAGGTTTAAGATTAATACTGCGTGAAAAAATGAGCAAAAGCAAAAAGGTTGTCTCAAAAAAGACTCGAACCAGCACCATGTCTAAAAACATTCTTTTGTTGGCGCCTTAGGCCACTCGGCTATCTTTCCTATGCTTGTGCTTTGTCCGCTGTCGGTGATAATTAGAATGCAAATCAATTTCTCGAAAACGGAGCCGAGTTGGCACTTTTTGAAAACAGATTTGGGTAGCCCTTGGGGTCCCAAACAAAGCCCAATCGACAGATTTCGATTTTATCAAGACGAGTTGGTGCACTTCCCTTGTAAGTTTATACATTATTTAATTTCCATTTTTCATGTTTTGAGCCTGTCTCCCTTAAAGCAAATGTTTTTTCTTGCATTTTCTCTTACATTCACTGAAAACAAATACAAAACCCAACCTTTTTTATAAAAGTCGCAATAGTCACACAATAACAAATCCCAATCACAAATAACATTGACAACTCTGCGTACATTTCCACTAGTCGCACCAATTCAGAAATTGGCAGGGATTCATCATACTTCCAGGCAAAACTAAAACTGTCCTTATATACGGAAAAGGGTAATTGAACCAGCGAATGTCGTATGAAATTGTGGCAAATGGTGAAGCCAAAGCTAGAGCGAATGTCACCCAAGCAAGCAATGCCACGGCAAACCAGATCTAAAATTTTAAAACTAAATTCTTTAGTTTTCGTAAAATACCAAGATTCTCTTTCCACAAAAGAGGCGTTTGCATTTTTTCTGGATTTGTAGCTTGCAGCAATCTGTTGAGAGCTAGCACCATTGTTAGAAAACAGTAGGCTACGTAAGCTGGAGTAGCAATAACTCCTAGTGCCTAAACTAACATACTGGGAAAAAATGGAAATAGTTGGAGGAAACGGGAGGCACTATGAGAGGCGATTCAGAGAGGGGGGAAATTTAGATATGCAGAGAGGAGAGAAGAGAAAGAGAGAGGGAGAGAGAGAGAGAGACAGAGAGAGAGAGAGAGAGAGGGAGAGAGAGAGAGATAACGCCTTACTTTTGCTAAAGTTGTTCCCAGAGGCATTTCTCCAAACGTGTACAGCCCTGTCACAAAGTGTGATCCACATGGCATCATATCTACAACTCCAATAGCCAGCATGAGCTTATACGATGGCAATTTGCATAGGAACGGGTCGCTTAAAATCGTCTGAAAATCGTTAGAAAGAAAAATTCGACTACAAGGATCCGACATTAACATTTCGGAAATTTATTACATAGTCATCGGCAATTGACCTTGGAAGAAGTGTTAATTAACCTGCGCATCTAAGAAGCTGGTAAGTTTGCGAAAAGCTAAAACGTAGACACTTTGAAGGCCACTTAGAGATGCCGTAATTGAAGCTTGACGGGCCGGGGGAAGGAGGTAGAGAGCAAATTGTGATCATTGCGGTTTTTAAGGGACAGTCTGGTGTTTTTGACTTGAGTTCATATTCCGTGAAAAAAGTTTGCCAAAAGTTTGCCAGATTTTCGCCCTTTGCGGTTTTGAAATCGTGTTGCGGTGGCCCGTTTGGTCAATAAGACCAAGTTAATCCAGAAAGTTTAGTTATTCTTTCTCCCATAAAAAAACCTTTGAAATAATATCCTAAATTACTTAAAGGGCTGGTCAGGGGCCTTTTCTAAAACGCATGCTAATAAGGACTTGGCTAGAATTTTGTGCATAACCGTTGGCTTGAGAGGTGATCCGGAAAATGATTTCAATTGAAATGATTTGATTTGCATACTGTCCAGTTTCTATTCGAAAGGTCCCTGACGGTCCCTTTAAAGGTACAGTCAGGCGGGTTTTATAACATCGGCTAAATTTAGAGAGAAAATATAGCTGATCATGAAAATGTATATGACTTGAGGTTGAGGTCGCAAATTTCGCGTTTTCGAGAAAATCCTCTTCCAAGTTACCAAAAAGGGTCTCCGTCTACAGATTTGTAGACGGCCAGTACGTCCTGCGTGTCCGACATTTACAAGTCATGCGATTGAGCCGAATTTCATTCTAATTGGATAAGATAACTCTGGAAAAGAGGAGTTTGCGAGACGATTTCGCATAGTAGATTCACATAATTTCCGATCGAATGTGATCGAAAATGATCATATTCGATCGTAAATTATGCGGCTCTTTAACTAAACTTACTGGCTCTTTAACTAAACTACCCCTAAATACCACTTTGATATTCTTCATGCCCCTCTCAGTAAAAGTCTTTTATCTTTTTTATTAAAGTAAAAATACCTGGAACATATGTATGTACAAGTATATTGAGACGATTGTGATTCCCATAATGACGGATCCAATGACTTGGGACACATGCCAACCTAGAAAAGTGATACATTTTCAACAAAGCACAATCGCAAACCACTGGAGTCCATGATACTCTGGGAATGGCTGAAGTAAGCCTTGTAACTGGAAGAAATCAACCTTAACGAGATGGTGCAGATCAGAAAATGAAAGAACTTTGTACAGTAGTAAATTCTGAAAACGATAGAACTTCGCAGGTTCAGCAAAAATTAAAAGTCGTTTTAAAGAGAATGTACGGTACGGATAACAAGTGGTACCTGAGCTGGCACGAATGGGAAAATGTTTTTGTTTATTAGCAAAGTGGCTAATGCCGCGGCTACAAAACCGTACCAGCGGGGAAAATAAAGTTCTGAAATAGTTTTGTAGCGTTTGTTTGTCAAAGAGGCATCTATAGTTTTCGTAAAGTGTGCAAAAAGTTGGGAGACTTTTGCAGAGATTTATCGAGATTTTGTTGCTAAAGTAAGAAGCTCCCAAATGCATGTTTATCGAAAGAGCTCATGAATTAGTTTCAGTCAGTTTGATCAAAGCAATCACTCAATTAACGAAAACTTCTACAAAGGAATGAATCATAACACGTCGAAAAAGTTAAATGTAACGTTTAAAACTGCGGTTTTCGCATTTTTCGACCTTTGACATAAAAGTTGCGCAAAACGGCAGTATCATCATTGGATTTTCCGTGTTGTGTTTTTGCGCACATTTTCAAAAATGAAAGTCCAAAAAACTTCGTGAACTTCCTAACGAAAATCGACGAAGATTTTCCATCGATTTGATTAGGAAAAAATTCAAATCTGGTTGGTCAAAAACATTTTTTTGCTCGAAACTTGAACTCAATTCAATTTCAATTCAAATGATTTATACTCTAGGGCTGTTCCCTGAACCGCCAGAATGAATCACAGTTGTCGAATTCAATCCCACGACGTTGACTTGGTATATCACATTCTCCATTGATTCAGCTTCAAATTCCTACTGGCCAAATTGCTGGTACAGCTCTCCTTGGGGGGAAGCAGCTTCTTCTCTTGTTCCTGGGACGGTCGGGGTACTGAAGACGACTTCTGTGATCCATTTGAACTAAACTTGACAAAACCCCTTAACTGTCGTTGTGATACATGGTGAAAATGTTTTTTGGCGGTTGGGGGCAAAAGTTTTTGAAAGGCACTTTTGAAAGATGAGTAATAAGACAATTGAACGATCGTGGCTGGACCAAATGTAAGTAGTCCTCTAAGAAATTCCCTGTTTTTCTAGTATCATTTTCGGAAACGCACTCTAAATGGAAAAGTGTATGGAACATTTAAAATTAAAAAAAACTAATTCTGTCTTTTTTTTAATTCTTTCCATTGTCTTTCACTTGTCCAGCATTTTTCAACTGCAAAACACTTATTAAGGGTATGAGGAAAACTGCAAATGAGGGCCAAATCTGTGATTGGACTGCCCTCCCTTGGCAACCGCCAGCACATGGTGTGGGAATCTAATCACGGGATCAAAGGACTATAAACTCTAATAAAAATTTTATTTGTCTGGCGTGTATGTACATTACATATCTTCTTATCCCATTATGTTCAACATTCCGCAGTAATCGGAGATCCCACTGAAATTACACTTATTGAAAGGAAATTGTGGGGGAAAACTGACCTAACACCCGCTCGGCTGGAACAATGGCACAACTCTCCAACCTCGCTTTTCCAGTTGATTTGCTTGGCACATTGATGGATGGCAATCCTGGCATTTCGGTCAGAGATATTTGGCTCACATCTGTAAACAATGTGTGTGCGTGTGTGCGTGTGTGTACTTGACTAAACTGACCCTGTCTTGTCGAAGCAAAAACCTCCCTTGTTCTTCTCTAGGAAACATTCTTTCACACATTTTCCAAGCTTAGCAGCGGCATCAACCAAACCCTGAAAGTTCAAAATGAACTTCTAAAGTTGAAGAAACATTTCATGTTTACGTGTAAACCATTTCTTTGTAGACAGAACACACAATCACGTCAACGACTTTCTTTGATTTTTTATACACTGCCGCACCCAATTTGCCGAACTGTCTCAAAAAGTGGATTTCATGGCGGAACAGGTCATTGTTTAATTGTTCTTTTGTTGAGTAATTGTCATCATTTTGTGTAATGCGGAAACTTCTATGTTCTGTTTTCTAGGGACAACGAAACAGCGGTCACAACTTTTCTCGTTGGGATGAAATGATCGCAGTCCTTTAGGAAACTGCAAAATGTTCTTTTTTGGGTAAGATACTTCAATTCATTCTTTTGTTTCGGCGATAACAATATTCAACATTTCTTCCAGACAGAGATCTGAAAAGCCTTTTAAAGTTGTATTTGTACAATGTTTTTGTGGTAGATCGGAAACATTTTCTGTGTTGTGCCTGATCGGCAAAAGTATTTCAATGAAAATTTAGAAAATCACCAATTTGATTTTAGCGAAACAGCAATTTTCCTGCTTCAAAACTTGCCTGTTTCTGAAGAAACTTTGTTTTGAACAGCAACAAAAATAATTGTTCAAAAGGCCGTTTTAGGGGCTTTTCAGTCGTGTCTGTATCCATGTCCAATTTTGGCAAACGGTGCTTTCAACACCTTTTTCATATATCCTTTTTCCTTTTTTTTCTTTTAAGCACCTTTTCTGTTTCAACACGTGAATCTGTCTCTAGAACAGTTCCCAATCGACGGAAAGTCTTTGGTATCACTTCTGAAGCCTTCAAATGACTTTTAGAATGGCTTAAAAAAATATGGGAATATACTTACTTCCATCAGTGTAGCATTTTTTCAAGCTCTGTGATTTTTTGAAAAAGTGCAAAATATCTTTAACACTTTTGGACTTTTTGGCTTTAAAGGGACCGTCACTGACCTTTTCATTTCAATTTTAATCGGGTACGGTCGAAAATATACTAAGTATATATAGCTGTCACCAAACGAGCACCGACTCTTAAAAGCCGCTTTTTCTCTGCGTCTGCGCTGCTCGCACACTATTTCCGCCTGAGTATCGCACGACTGCTGCATTAAGGCCGTTTTTGGCAGGGTGCTCGTTTGGCAACAGCTATATGCTAAAATGTCTGGAACGCTCCTTATTTTCCGAGTATTCTCGTTCTATTAGAATGACAACCTCGAAATCAGACTGGCTTGTAAACATCATGCATGCAGGCGTTGCGGCCATCCGCAGAATCTGCAGACGGTCGGCCGGTTTTGGGCACTTTGAAGAAAGAAATCTCGAAAACCGAGAATTTTGGACTCTATGTTGTACAGAGTTTTTGGATGAGCTGATTTTTCTTTCACATGAGCCAAAGTTCCAAAAGGTCCCTGACGGTCCCTTTAAGTACAACATTTTGTAAAAAAAAAAAAAAAAGGTTGTACTTAAACATAGCCTTAAAGGCAGAGGCCCACGTAAAATGAAGAGGGGGACCTGCCCATGTTAATCATAAAACTCTCTTCATTTCACGATTGAAAATGGCACTCTCTCGCCTACGTTACGCTATGGACAGGTTCATTTTCATTTTTCTGGGCCTCTGCCTTTAACTTGTCCTTACTTACCTTGACCGAACTGGAAGTGATGGTCTGCATGAACTTCTTCAGTTGGCTGTCGATGACATCTTCCACTCTGTTCACCATTTCCTGGTAATCATACTGGTGCACTTGCACTTTCTGCGCCTTCTCGATCGTTGGTGCGCATCTACAAAGTACAACTAATTGGTTGCTTTCGTGGTAAAACTAACGCTCGAAAGCGAACTTTGAAGCAGTTTACGAGTTCATCTATGAACTGGCGACGCCCATCGAAGCACTGTTTCAAACCGGCCACATTGGAAGCTACGCGGACTCCTTCCTGAATAGGGCATATTTATATTTAGAAAGGGCATATTGATGTTTTTTCCATTTCTTTTTGTAACAATGTTCGAAAAACAGAGCATCAGAAATTACAAGTTCAACAGTTCCTTTCGATCTTTCGCAAGTTTTAACCGTCTTATCGGGGGAACGTGTGCAAGAACGCGAATCGAATCCTGTTTGCCAACTTGAAATCTTTGTGTTGGCACGACAATCGCATTGACTGTAAAGACATTATTGATGGGAAAAGCGGAACTCGTTTTTTATGAATCACCATTTTGTGAAGCACATGTGCATACTGCCTACTTGAAAAGAAAAAAAAAGATGAATTTTTAAAGAGTGGTTTTTGCATAAATGTAGAGATTTCTGCCGAACCTTCCCGAACCTTCCGTATATCCAAAGAATGTGGTCATGGGACGTTCTTTTGAAAAATACTTGCACTTTTCAACCGGTTGCCAATTCTAATTTAGAAATATTATGTGAACATTGATGTGTCCACTTTGATAGGACTAATATCCACAATTAATTAACGTAGCCAATCAAGACAATTCTGCACATTGCCTTTGATATTGAAATATTGACTTTGAAAAGGTCTGCGGGTTACACAGACCAATCGAAATAGACGAGGGTTCAAATGAAAAATGGAAAAAAAAATTGCTTAGTTTTGAAGAAACACGGGCTTTAATTAAGAATTACACCATCAGCTTAAGAAACATCACAGATTGTGAAAATTGACATGACAGGTAGCAAATTTACAGTTTTTAAGAAAATACGCTCCTAAGGAGCCAAAAATAAAATCGCGTATTTCAAGCATACTAATGAGGCATTTTGCATTCGAACTGGATGAGTTTACTCTGAAAATTAGGAGGGTCAGCGGCATTTTTGCATAATTGATTTGCCAATTTTTCAATCGAATCCGATTTTAAGACAAACCTAAAAACGAATAGGAAAAATAATTCAGTGTCACAATCTGATTATGCTTTTGAAGCTTGCTTTTTTCAATACGAACAAATAAAAGTTGAATTTTAATTCCAATTTGCCTTAAGACATAATATGCATTTGAAAGGAAGAAATCAGTTTTGCTAAGCGAGTTTTCACCTACAATGCGTTGTACAGGACATTGTCTACTGTTCAATAAATAAAAGCCTAAACTTAGAACTTACTTCTCAGCACTCGAGTAGCGCACTTCACATCGTAAAATAGTTACATCGTAAAATACTAACCTAGTTGGTGATAGCTTGCCCCGTAAATTTACCATAGATTTTATTTCTGCATCGAAGGTTTTTACAAATGAAAAGAACACTATGTAGAATGAACACTATGTATGAAAAAGACTATGTATGAAAAGAACGCTATGTAAGTAAAGAATACTGTTATTTGGTTGATTGAATCAGAGAAAAAACTTTTCGTCACCCTTTTAAACACATTAGCTTAAAAATTGTGTGTTTGATGTTTTCCTTTAGAAGCTTACCCTATCTAACTTTGCCCAGCATGGCTCAAAACAGTCGACTGCTTCTCCTTTCGCCGATTCGTAGCAAGCGCCCATCTCCTGACACGTACATTGCCTCACTGTGGTCTGTTTCTGAGAACCATGAAGCACATCCACCGCCGAATTCGATAGCTAAAAACCGATTTCTTTATTTAAACAAAAGTCGTTCAAAGCTTGAATGCTTAGGCAGCTACGGACTATGGGTTGTTGGCCCTAGCCCTACTACAACCTACCACGCGTTTGTAATTGGTGCCTGCCTGAAATGTGATCATCTTAAGCCTGAAGCCATTCTCTACTTGCCATTTTTATGTAGTATTCATAGGTAGGATAATAGCAAAACCTACCTGATCTATAAATTTAACAGCGAGGCAGGTTTGGATGAGGAGGGCGAGGGCGAACAGCGAGCGCATTTTCGCAAAGAAAGGGACGCTCGACTGAAAAGGAAGAGAAGAACCGCGAAACCTGTCCGTCAAAACAGCGCCAACGCTGTACTATCTCTATTGTAACAGTTCGATGGGCTGGGCGCGGAGGCGCTAGTTCTATCAATGGTCAAAATTCGGAATGTCACGAAGAAAGACGATTTTAGAGCGTGGGCCGGACTGAAACAATAAAAGAACTGAAACATCTAATTTGCTGAATATAAGAATTTTTCTAATTTCTAAATTATTCATACTGTTGTTTAATATAAATGGATTGTTACATAACAAGCCTCCATAAAAAGGTTGTCCAATGTTTCACGCCGCTCTCTCCATTCCTATGGTGAAAATGGCTGTCTCGCTTCGGTATACAGATCCACCCGTACATGCGTTCATAAGATGTGAAAATCTTTTAAAAATTGAGCTCTATCTTAAAATTGCATTCTGGTACTGAGAGAAACCAACTTTACAACTGAAGCAGATTTTTAAGACTTGATATTTTTTTTTTTAACAATTACATCAGAGCCAACATTTGCCCAAACAGTGTTATATAGGCACCCAAATGTTGCATGTCCTTTGCCTAGATGACTTGCAGCGACAGAATCCCAAAGTCATTCAAAGCCAAGCCAAATATGAATTTAGAGATCTGTACACATGTATTCAAAATGGATTTGACGATTCAACACTTCTTCACAGTTGTGACACACACACACATACACACACACGATCGGAGAGATGCTGACCAAACTTGATAAGCTGATATTCAATAAGATTTTTCTCGTTAAAAAACGTTTTCTTTATTTTTCTGATAGTAGTGTTTGTACTCAATACCAGCAAATTTCCTAGCTCACTTTAAAAAATTGAACATGTAATAACGCTGGTTCATCCAAATGACTTAGCTTGAAACTGTTTTATGTGGTTATTTCATTCTGAAGGAAAAAGTGGAACCTGCGTTGCACGCCCTGGGATTTGGGAGTTGCTCCAGATGTTTTTAAGCTCTTGGTGTATGCGATTTCTTTTTGCAAACAAGCCAACAGTTTTTGGGTATTCATGGAGTTACTGATATTTTTGGTATGACCAAATGGATCACCGAAGATCAAACGATAAAACGACCAAATGGATCATCTACAGTTCCCGATCGTCTCAGGTCCCTAAGAAGAAGCTGCTTCCCCCAAGGAGTACTAGCAACTTGGTCAGGAGGCATTTATAGCCGAATCAAAGGAGCATGGGTTCAACCAAGTCAACTTCGTGGAATTGAAGTCGACAACTGTGATTCATTCTGGCGGTTCAGGGTAGATCCCTAGAGAACAAACCGTGTGTATGTATGTACTGACAATTTTGACAACAAGAGTTACCTCTTTCTTAACCCATTTTCCCACATTTGAGCGGTATGAGTAACGATATTTTTGAAACGAATAACTTCCAACGGAAGAACAGTCATACCTTGAATCACACTTCCTACACCGTTAACTTCCGGAATTACTCATACAGTTCTCTCGTTAAACACTGAGAAGACGAGGCCTCGGAAATATTGAAACCCGCCGAGGAAAATAATAATGGTGACCAAAAAATTTGTAACATAAAGTTCCTTCAAAAGCTACCATGCGAATACCAAAGATAACATTTTGCTCAGTTCTCTGAAAACCATGATTACGGTTTTGATAACATTTCGCTCTTTGGCTCGCAATTATGGCGTATTTTTAGCTCCAGCGTCACTCACTACGATGTTGTTGCTGTATAGGCAATTAGCGACGTCATGTGGAAAAAGTCAACAAACGAGCTCCGCTTTTGACACCAAGGCTAAAAATATTCTGGAAGCTTGACAACATGCGAAACATGCAACGAAAAGAATAAAAAGTTTACAAGAACATTGTTGTCGGGTTTTTCAAGCGAACGAAGAATTTTTCCAGCAACGCGCTGGATGCGTTTCATTAAAATAGTTGGTTGTAGTCATTTCAAACAAAGAAATAGGCGGAGTGAAATTCAACTTTAACTTGCCCTAATTGATTTGAAAGGAACGTGAGTGTTTTTTTTAAACAATATTGGCTAAATTAAGAGAACAAATGTCGCTAATAATGAAAATGTATATGACTATGGGTCGAAAATATACCGTTTTGACAAGTCTGACTTCAAATTGTTAAAATACGGCCGATCATCCGCAGGATTGTGCGGATGGCCAGTACGACCTGAATGTCCGGTTTTTAGAAGACATGTCAATGAGCCAAAGTTCATTCTAATTGGATGAGATTGCTCTGGGAGAGTGCGAGATAATTTTGCATAATTAATTCGCGTAATTTCCGGCCGTGTCTGATCTAAAATGGATTGAAAACCCCCTCACTACCCCTTTAAAGGGCTCGTCAGGGCATTTTCATAATTGTATGCTGATTAAGACTTGGCAAGATTTTGCGCACAAATGTTGGCTGAAGAGTAAATCATTTCTAATGAAATTGCTAGGGGTGCATATAATCAATTTCTAATTGAAAAAGGCTTCTGACGGCCCCTTTAACCGGATGTTATAGAAGGCTGCGCACACTGAAACTCGCTTTTTCAACGTTTGGTATAATCTATTCCCAACAAAAAGAAAAACGTTCCAATAGCCAAACGTCACAAACTTTCAAACTTGTAGTCTACGGAATCGAAACGCCAGGTTGCGAACGCCAAAGGGCTGGCAAGCAGAACTTGGCTGGTACACTCAGCGCTGGAAGCGCATCTGAGCAGCAACCCCGTATTTGTTCATTCCTTTTTAAGCCGAATATAAATGCTTGGTGAAAACTTTTCGGATGCTGCCCTTCTTGCATACTTGGCCAAGATATTCGGAAGGATCTGGAGACTGTGAACGGCCTTTATGATTCACCAGGAGGGTACGCGCGCCTACGGCGCACACCCTCCTGGTCTGCGGCCTGCGGCCGCACCGACACGTGGCCTTCGGCCGCTGAATTAGGCGGCCGCGGATTCATGGCCTACGGCCATTCATTACTCGTCCTTCGGCCGTGAAAATACCGTGAAAATACCGTGAAGCACGTGAAACTCGGCCTATGGCCGAACTCACCCTCCCTCGCTTGGGAAATGAACGCGTGGACCTACGCTGATACACTACACACACAGATTATAAGGGATTTTGTGTATTTTGTTTGCATCCATAACACGACAAAAAACACAATACACTTTGACCTGAAGGCACGTGGAGGGATCCTAACGGTCAAAAAAATATTCAGGTTTGGCTCACTTTTTAATTTAATAATAGTGCTTAAACATTTTGACTGCGAAGTTTTTTCGACCTTGCTAAAATGTAAATTACAGAGATGTTCTGCTCAATATTTTTGTTTCAATGCATTAGGCATTCCAATTATATTTTTTTTGAGATTTCATTAAACGGGCGATTTCGTTTTTGAAAGTTAAGTTTAAGTCTATTACATCCGTAAACGAATTGTACACTCGTGTCCATTTCGTAAACGAAGTGTAATCTTCTCAGGGCAACGTGCTTTAACTTTCTGTATTTCTTATAGTTCATGTCCAAATTATACTTGGAAAAAACTAAAGGACAGAAACACAGAATTGCATTAATATTTTCTTGTTATCGAACAAAAACCCAGCAATGGACGATTTTCCATTCAAATAGCGGATTTGGACGTTCCGTAGACAAGATGACATACAAAATGCCTAAAAGGTTAAACTACCTTTCGATAATTATACATTATAATTTTTCCCGAATATACCACAGTTTCAAGCAAAACATTTATGTACAACTTGTTATTGTGAAAACAGACGTGACTCTTAAGCTCAATCATAATTACAAACAAAACGCCATAAATATAATAATTTACATAACTATCTACTACTTCTGGGCCAAAACTCCGGGGAAGTAGGTGAGATCAGATTCCCGAATGTTGATGAAGATCGGCGATTTCTCTATCATTTTGGCCAACTCGGTTTCCGCCGCAGATGGAAAAATGTACATTGTGGATTCCTAAAACAAAAGTGGTTTTTTTTCGGTTTTTAGAAAAGAAAACTACCTTGGAAGCTACATCGACAATGCCGACGGAATTATCCAACAGAGTCTTGAGAAGGTCGCCATTCAGCTTCTTTTCAGCGAGTGAATTGCCCGAGGGAACAAAGACACAGACGGCGTGACTCGAGGCAAAGGAAAGCTCTGAAAGACAAGGAATAACAATGAATAGCAAAATTATTTTGTCAAATAAACTTTTTTTTAAAGTTTCCCCTATCTTCTGAAATATTCTTATCGCATCGGGGCGAAGTGCTTTCTCTTTGTGTTTTTCTCATAGTTCATGTTTAAATTATACTTTGAATACTGAGTCCTATTTCAGTGAAATGACAAAAACTAAAGGGCAGAAACACACAAGGGCATTTATAGTTTCCTTCCGTTAACGAAAAAGTCAGCAATGAACGATTTTCAATACAAAAACCACATTTTGAATGATATTTACTTACAATGACAATTTGACGACCAAAAAATTGGTTAAAGAGGCTTTTTCAGTTTAATTGTTTTAAAAATAGACTTACAAAAAAATTAATTTTGCTTAAAAATTTAGTGTAGGTTTCTATTGACCCGGATCTTAAATTCTTATATTTTTTGGTTCATATCAGTTATGGCTGAAGAAGTTTTCGTAGGAGAAGGTCAAAAGACTGTTAATTTTCACGTAATTTTTGAAGGAATTTTCTTTCGTGGCAATGAAACTTCTCAGAAACACAGACTGTCCCCAAACATATTCATACCAGAGAAAATTTCAGGCCGGTAGGTGAAAATATTTAGAGGTTTTGAGTTTTCCCTCGAACTTATTCAGGTTTGGGAAATGTTCACTTTTGTTTTTGAGTTTTAGGTAAACACCCCCTTCTCTTATGAAATTCTCCGTAATCATGTTTTATCATTGTTATCAAACCTACGCCTATGAAATTCAGAGCAAAAAGTAAAACAATATCCCGCTATGCGTATTTGAACCCAGGTTGTGTGATTTGCAAGTTAGAAAATTGGCATTTGGCTTCCTTAAACCGTCAGGTGCATTTCGGATTGGAAATAGAAGGTATAAAAAAGACGTCATTTTAATTGAAATAATTTTCTCCAACAAAAGGTTGTGCGCAAAAAGCTTGCCAAGTTTTAATTAGCATGCGATTTTTAAAAATCCCCCTTTAATGACTTGTTTTAAAAGAAATTAAGATTTTGGCTTTTACCCAGTCATTTATTATAAAAAAGACAAAAAATCGATTGTAAAGAGTACTATGTTAGTATTTCGCCCTCGCCCTCAATTACTTGTAGTCCCCCCGTTCAGTCCTAGGTAATCGCATCATTATCTCATGTTTACGTCTGCCCCGCCACAGACACTTCCCTTTTTCAATGGCAGTGTTCACTGTCTGCCAGACAAATGTTTTTCTTTGAAAATAGGAACAATTGTCTCTTTGTAATCACACCGGATTGAAAACATTGAAACCAGGTGAAATCAGAAATCGCTTCTGACGATTGTAAACGTATTTCCACTTTGTAGCTGATTGCGTAAGTCCCAGGCGGACAAGTACACATCTACCCCCCGCGGCACTTATTCTTTTAGGGGAAAAGTGTTGTTCTCAGGGAACAAGGGCGGGGTAAATTTAGATCACGTGACTGTTGTTTTTCAGTGTGTGGCTACCTGAAAAACAACGTATTTTCGCGAGTTTCCAACACTCAAGTGTTCTTTGTTCTCGAGAAAAACCAGAGACCAGTGACAAAAGAAAAAAAAGGTGTCGTCATGTGCTCAAAAAGTTTATAAAAGGATCAAAAACAGTTTTTGGACTCATTTGAAACACGTTTTTGTCTTATTCATTAGCTGTTTGATTTCTTAAAGAACTTCAATCTAAAGCGGGGTAATGAGATCGAGAATTTAGCATTCGTGGGCTAAAGTTTGGAGCACTAAAACTGATGACTCTTTGTATTTTTAAAAAAAAACATTAAAGGGACGGTCAGGGGGTTTTACAACGTTGGTTCATGAGAGAAAAACGCGCTGATCAAGAAAATGTATATGACTATGGGTCGAAATTGTACCGTTTCGATATATACGGCTTCAAAGTGTCCAAAATGGATTGTGAGGATGGCCAGTACGCCCAGCGTGCACGGCGTTTACAAGGCACGCTAATGAGGCAAATTGATTCTAATTTATTGCGTGGGCTCAAGCCTAGCCTAAGCCTAAGCCGAAAATGAGAAGGTGCCAGATCATTTAACATACTTTATTCGCATAATTTTCCACTGTATCCTATCAAAAATGAAATGAAAAGCCTCTTTACTGCCCCTTTATGCTTCTTTAAAAAGAAGTGACGCGAATTTGTAACCCTCAGAACTGAAACCACAAATCCCAATTTTCAGAAAGCGACATTGAGATCTTTTAAAGGTCCCCCAGCTGTGTCTAAAAATATACTAACCGGAAGCGGCCCGCGTCTTCGATTCCGGTGTTTGAGCCGTTGTGCAAAACAGCCTCGGGGCGGATAGTTGGTCCAAGTGGTCTTTCGTCATGCGCCGGTTGACGTCTTCCACCAGATGACACTCCACGGGCACGTCAGTGTTCGAAGCGAACTGCAGTGATCCTCGCCACAAGAGGGTAGATGCCTAAAAATTAATGGTAACCTGGTTTCGGTCGGGGGAACATACATTTCAAATTTGATTGGTTTTGGTTTTTAAAATGTTCTGTGGTTTTTGGGCTGAAAAAATGCTTTAAACATAGACAGAGAGTGGGTGATGCCGCCACAAGGAGCGAAAGAGACAAAAAAGAGAGAGATAGAGAGAGAGAGAGAGAGAGAGAGAAAAGAGAGCAAGAGAGAGATAGAGAGAAATAGAAAGAGATTAGGAGCAAGTGAACCTGAGAGATAGACTATGAGAGACTAATGAAAAGGGGGAGAACGAATGAGACAAGAAGAGACAGAGAGACAGTGAGACAGAGAGGTAGAGAGACAGAGAGACAGAGAGACAGAGAGACAGAGAGACAGAGAGACAGAGAGACAGAGAGACAGAGAGACAGAGAGAAACACAGATATAGGAAGACACAGACACACAGAGACACAGAGACACAAAGATAAATTCATAGAGACAAAGAGAAAAGAGAAAAAAGTGTATGCATTGATGACGTAAAAGTTTTCAGAGAATTTGCGCTTTTGTGGTTCAAACACTGTCGTTATCATTGTTTTGAACCAGGAACTAATGCCCTTCTGGTCTTGTTTTGCCATTTTCTCTGTCATCGCAATCCCCTGTTTTTCGGAATCCCCCTCCAAAGCAAACAAACCTCATTGATGTTGACGGCCGAGAGGTCTTTCTGAACCGAAGAAAAGTCCGACAATCTGCTGACTTTTCGGAAAGCGGAAAGGGCTCTGGGAGGCGAGAGGCGATCACTGTTGTTGTCACAGGAGTCACTGCAGCTGGATCTGCCGTCGTTGATCTCTTCGTCCAAGATTCGCTGGAGGGTCTCATCAAACATCTCTTTGGTCACTCCAGGCTCCATTCCCTCAGCAATGTGAAGCAGACAGTCAACGGCTTCTTCGCGATCTATGACGGGTGGGAATGACCTTTTCCTGGAGTTTTCCGAAAGTAGACGGCTGGCTTCCGCTGCTTTGTGACTAAGAAGGAGATCTTCAAGAGTTGTGATCTTCTTGTCAGTAGGTAGACTAAGGTTCGGTAGGGAGAATGGGAGCATGGGCTGAGGCATCTGGAGGTTCATCAGAGTTTGGAGAGCCAGGGCTCGAGAGAGGTTTAGTGCTTCTTCGTCCATGGGTGCGTTGAATAGACTGAAGAAAGATTGAAAGTGCGGTGCCATAGGAGGTAGATCAGAGGTAGTGAACATGACCGTGGGCGGAGGGCGACTGGAACGGAGGCCAGACGTGTTTTGGCGTTATCGTGACACGCTTGAAAAACAGAAGGACAGACGGGGCCCGCCTCTGCGTCCCTGCACGTGGCTGCAGAGCACAACAAGAGCAGGGTTCAAAAAGGAAGGCGGAGCGGACGGAGGAGAGCGGACGACGGCGGGACGGGGAAAGAAGCGGGTGGGCGGGCACAGAGCGCCGAACGGAAGCTGAGATGGTAAACAGAGGGCGGGGTGAATTCACTTTCCAATTATTGTTCAGACTGGACGGACAGACATCAGAAGGATCTCTGGCTAGCATTGATGTCTAGAGGGGCAGTTGGGCAAAACAAGGACACGTAAACAGAATGCAGACGGCGCCGGCTTGTCAGGGCACACAGCCATGGCAAAGAGGAAGTGAATGCAAGAAATGTAACGACAGTCTGGTATGCGCGCATGACAACAAAAACTCATACACACACAGACACACACACAGATAGACATATATATATATATATATATATATATATATATATATATAAATATATATAAATATATATAAATATATATATATATATATATATATATATATATATATATATATATATATATATATATATATACACGCCCAGTATTTCACTAACACTTTCTTTCTTTCTCCCCCCCCCCTCTCTCTCTCTCTCTCTCTCTCTCTCTCTCTCTCTCTCTTTCTCTATCTCTCTTTCTCTCTCTCTCTCTCTCTCTCTCTCTCTTTCTCTATCTCTCTCTTTCTCTCTCTCTCTCTCTCTCTCTCTCTCTCTCTCTCTGTTAACATCTAAGTTTGAAAAGTCCAACAAGTGACAAAATAATGGACATCATTTGAAGCCCCTCGAACAACTTGTGTTCTCCGAGTTCCGTTTTTCATTTGTAATTTTGCTTGAATTTGGAGGACCTTTATCTGGTAAAAACATGTCTTAGCGAAACTTTAAAAAAAACGAAACCGGTTGAGCATTATCAACCGGTCCGCTTCAACCGCCCTGCCTCGCTTACCGGTGCAGTCCTTTTTCAGTGAGCGGATGGAAGCCGCAGGTGCCGCGGTGAAGCCGCAGGCCGCGTAACTTGGCGGCAAAAAACGCCAAATTGAGCTGAAGAGGCAAAGGCCGCAAAAATGTAGTAAAAAACCTTAGTTCACATTTCGTCCGAGAGATTTGCCATAGGTGGGCGTCGTGCTTAATCTGCACCCTCTATGGATCTTTTTGAAAGGTTCTTTTTTCACGCAATCCTACTCACATGAGTAAGCGACAATTGTTTAATGTTTTGTGAAATGTTGTACCTACAAATTAACCTCATGAGAAATTTATTGAGAGATCGAATGAACTGTGGCTTCACGTTGGGGGGGGGGGGGGGGGTGGGATAACTCTGATCCTGCCCCTTTGTCTCTCTCTCCTTGCTCTCATAAATTGTCTCTCTTTCTCCCTCTCTCGTTCTTTCTCTCCATCTCTCTCTCTCTGTCCGTCTACTTCTTTGTAAATCTGTCTTACAGTATCTCATTCGCTATCCACGCCCACGCACTATCTACGATTCTCTCTCTCTCCCTCTCTCTCTCTCTCTCTCTCTCTCTCTCTCTCTCTCTCTGTTTTTCTCACTTTCTCTGTCTTCTGTTTACTCTTACGTTTCTTTCTTGTAATACTCATTTTATCTCGTGAAAAGTGAAATGAACATGTCAGTAAGCCGGAACCTAAATGAATGTTTTGCCGATGTTCAACCCCTTTCTATAACCGTTGGATGAAAATATGACCGCACTTTTCAAGGGCGAACATCAAACAACACTGACAGCTGAATGGATCTATGGTTTCCCAAAAACGTTTTTCAAACACTAATCGCAAAGTGACCAGAAAATTCACTAAGCCATAAGAACATCAAGTGTACAAATTTGATGTTATACGTACGAATTTCAAAACTATTTCACATTTCCAGTAACTCACTGAGATTCATATCCATTTAAATAAAACCCTACCATGTGTGTGGCCCAAACGGCCGCAGGCCGCATTTTTGAGGGACCAAAGTCCGCGTGTTGTTGTCGCATGTAAGAGCGGTCACAAAGTGTCAGGAGGTTGTGCGTACCTTCCTGGTTGCAGAAAATTAGCTATCCTTATATGAATGAAAAACGACTTCGTAGTGTCTTTTTTAAGAGTAGAGGTAATTGGCTGAACGTGAAGCATAGCAAATAGAAAAGTCCAATGACTGTTCGATGTTGCTAGCACTCTTATGTATAAGTCACTTTCCCAAAACAAGGTCTAGCTATTTCAGGCCTACACCGAAAAACACTGACCTCCAGAGGGGATCTATGGTTCCCAGAAAAGTATGTTCCAATAATAAAACATTAGAAGGCAAAAACAAGGTCACAGTTACACATAGATCAATGTATAAACAGTTTTACCCTTTGTGGCAAAAATAGTGTTTTATGATTAACCAAGGGCGATCCAGGAAGTAAATCTGGACTGTTTGTAACAGTTGAGGTGTTTTCATAATTCCCCTGTTTTATGGTCAGTCGCGCTTCGATTCACTCATAGTTTTCAATTTCCCTCTGGAACTCATTTTGTGATTCAGATGCAGATCTATGCGTAAGTTCCTCGACCGAAGATTGTTGGCATGGGCAAAACAAGAACGCGACCGATTGCAAACAGAAAGACTTCCTATAGAGGACATTGGGTGGCAGTAAGTTATACATAGATACTCATTCACACACACACTCACACTCACACACACACACACACACACACAAACAGACACATACTCACACACAAACACGAATCTCGTATTTCTATCTTCTATTATTAATGGGGTTTTAAAAAGAAATGTTTAAAGAAAAGGGCGCAACACTAGATTAATAAAGAATTGCGAGAGGTGAAGAACTTGAGAATGCTCATTGAATGCACTAAAGAGAACATACGCTCTTCGCACTGAAAACAAATTACATTGTTGTTCTGGGCATACTTTATCCGCCCTTGGACTACTGTAGAAGGGCAATTTCACTTTCTAAGAATAACATTGTGATGTTAGATTCTTTGGAAACGAGCGGAAAAGATAAATAAAATGAAAAGGAAAAGGTAGGAATATGTTATACATTATCTCATTAATTTTTTTTGACTGAAGATTAGGAGCCATAATTTTGACAAAGGAAACGAAGACGAAGACGATAGTGTCTATGCCAAAACCATGCGGCCGCTGAGCTGATGACAATAAAAAAGTGGTTTTTGCAAAAACTGACGATTTCGGGTCGTGTACAATCATATGAGGCTTTGCTCTGAACTCGAATGTACCCTATGCCGGGGATTTTTACAAGAGAGATGTTTAGGGAATTCGTATCTGTTAGGAAAAAACACCAAATGCGCAGCAATACCGAGTTTGTGCAAAAAACACCCAAATTGTATCATGTAACAAAGGGAAAAAATAACTTCTGAATTTTAAAATGTGTTATAGAAATTCTGAGCATTAAAACCAATTAAAAAAGCAGTTTTAAACAATTGCTCCTTGTTATATTTACTACGCTTTGTTAACTTTCTGTAATGTTTCACCAAAAATCGATTTCGACTTTTAAAATTCACCGAAGGCCACGTTTAAGGGCTGCTCGACTTTCCGCCGCAAAATGTTTTAATTGTTTAGAGCTTTTTTTATACAGCTGTGATCAAGGGCAAAATCTTCAGTTTTTCAAAGCATCGACATGGCGTTCTGCTTAGACTTCAGTGAATGACGTGAATAAATTAAAGGAAATCTCATTTCAGGAACTGTTGAATAATTAAAAGTATAATGTGTTACTGGTAAATACTCAATCAAATATAGTCTGGGTCCAATGTAGTTTTCGTCCCAAGACGAGGGTGCCGGGCCCACCAAAAAAATAAATAAAACCAAGCCCAAATTGTTCAGTTTTCCTCAAGGTCAGAAAACTGAACAATAGGCCTTAGCCTCCCTACGAGTGAGTTTAGAGAGTGGGAATAACTGTTTATAAAGTCGCTTCAAGAAAGGTTTCAGAAAAGGTTTTCCTTTTACTTGCTTACCAACCTGACGATGGCCAAACTTAGTAATCTTTATTGTTTATGACTCAACATTTCTCGTGTCACGAGAAATGTCAGTTATGACGTACGTGATGTTGTTGAAAACATTCGTCTGAACCGCTTCCGCCTGAGAAATAAACCTGTTTAGATGCGTTCAGGATTACGAGGCACGTGCTACGACGATTAATTTCAATTCTCAATTCCATCTGGCGCAGAGGAAAAGTGACGAAACGGCGGCGGGGGATCTCTGCTTCAAAATGTTACCCTCTGAGGGCTGAAACACTGTAGCTTGTCCTTTCTGCTCAATGGGTTGCGTCTGGGTGCTGATTCAGATGTCTGGTCAACGCACTTTTTGTTTTGTCCGCACTGAACGCGCCAGACACTAGTTGGATTTGCGCTGACTCCCCGAAGAAGGAAGGAATTGCGAGGGATTTCTGAATAACAGGGACTTATGGAACCAAACAACATTTTGGATATAACATAGATTACAACTAATTTTGAGGCTAGTCGCCTTGGAATAATATTTTCAGTACTTGGGGTTATCTGTCACACATAACTACAAAAACTCATGGAACCCAAGCAGATGGAAAATTTGTGTTGAACTCGCTTGTCGTTGAGCTACCGCTAAATTGATGAGAGCGGTTTTCGTTCCAAACGAAATTACTCTTTTTGTTTCAGGTTTAACTGAAATAAAATTAGCATAAACTGACGGTTTCTAAACCAACAGTAACATCCTAAGCCAACAATGTCTTTTCTAGGCTTTGAGTACCCTGCCTTGGAATAGAATTTTCAGCAGTCGGTATTATCTGCAAAGCAAAACTACATAAACTAATAGAAAGAAAAAAAATCAACATTTGGGTACAACTTGTCTATCGTCCTTTTTGCAGACATTTTGGGGTTCCGTGATACGACTTTCGAAAATTTCAAAAATGCACATATATAAAACTTATTTGGGGGTTGGGGGAATGATTTCCAGGAACATCTTTATTTGGGCAAAACCCAAATTCCCTTCACAAAAAGCTTTTACCTCGAAACTTGAAATACTTATTCAAATTTTGGAGTTGTTGACTATTATCACGAAAAATTTCTAATTTGGGAAAAGTGAGGAAATCATTTTGCGAGTAATAATCGACATTTTTCTTTTGAAATCTGAAATCAAGCATTATCCTTGTGGGCAAAAAATTGTTCACAACAGTATTATATTTTAAGAAAAAATGAACTGACTTAAAAAAAACGTTGCCTGTAATGATTCGAATTCCTGTTCAGCATCAGATCGGGGGAAAAAAATTCTGGTTCAGCATGTAAATACATTGGGAAGGACCAGAAAGCCTTCTGAAGTCACTGTAGATAAAGAACGGTCAACCTAGTCAGCAAAGTCGTCTACTTTACAGTAGAAGTGTCCTTAATAAAGTTAAATGGTAAACAACGAGAGTTCAAAGGCGCATAATAACAGAAGTTATGTTGATATGCCTTCCAAAACACCATTGTTCCCCGACAATTCAAACAAGAGTTATTTCACTCATGTGTCCTTCCTGCGCTTATATACAGGGCTGATACCTATACAGTAACTAATGCCTCTTTTAACAATTCAGCGGTAACTCACGAGGGAACCTATTTTGGTCAGTATGGCCAATTAAAACGAGGAACACATTTTTGGATAGCCCTAGGCATACCATTTAAGAATCCGTTTTCAAAATCTGCTGAGCGCACCTGGGAGCCGAAATATTTCAACTTTTGTTTTTGGAGGATTAGCATTGCAACCTGATTTTGAATATCCTCTGATGAAAGCTACATCGGCTGATGAAAGCTACAAATGTGATTCGGTGGTATAGTGGTTAGCTCTCTTATTTTTGTGGTGATGGTTCGAGTCTAAAGTTTTCCAATCTTTTGCATTTCACTTTTACAAGCTTTTTTAGAACTTTCTTTGGGACAACAGTTGTATTATGTTTGGGATTCAAAATCCAAAAAAGTGAGATAAAATAACGAAAACAAAAAAAATAGTCAGAAACTTTTTCTTTAGTTTTTCAATAAAAGCTCTAACAGTGCCTGCAAAAGTGAAATGCAAAATATTGGAAAACTTTAAACTCGAACCATCACTACAAAAATAAGAGCGCTAACCACTATACCACCGAATCACATTTGTAGATTTCATCAGCCGATGTAGCTTTCATCAGAGGATATTCAAAATCAAGTTGCAATGCTAATCCTCCAAAAACAAAAGTTGAAATATTTCGGCTCCCAGGTGCGCTGAGCAGATTTTGAAAACGGATTTATAAATGGGATGCCTAGAGCTATCCAAAAATTTGTTCCTCGTTTCAATTGGCCATACTGACCAAAATAGGTTCCCTCGTCAGCTACTCATGGAGAGGGCCTCCGCGCAAATGATTGGGCTCTGGAGAGGAGACCAGAGCTAAATGACTTTGTGAAGTGTGACAGAAAAAAGTACTTGTTTTGTGAGCAGTTGGCGGGAAAGGGCGACTGCAGATGAAGTAAGGCGCTCACTGAGTGAGGCGAAGCGCAGAAGAGGAGAGACCGGATACGTAGTTGATTTTGAAAATGATCAAAACGCACAATTATATACTCATTTTGGGGGTAAGTTCAATTTCCCGAAACATTTCTTTTTTACCAAAACTCGATCTCCCATCGAAAAATAAAAGAGCAGGCCTCGAAAAACTAAACAAACATAAAGTTTGTGGCACTATCACGGAAAGTTTAAATTGTCGTAAAAGTTCCTGCAATGTCTTATGACGCGAAGTCTGAAGACCCAAAATACCATTGGCCATAAAAAATTTAAAGTGGTCCAATTGAACTCCTACATTTCGCAGAAACAATCTAGAACCATCGAACATGAAAAACACACAACAATCGAGTGTTACTTTTTGGGTCGGGTACTGTAATCGACCCCAGGGGTGACTACTCAAAGCACCACCAAACCTGAGAAAAAACTTAGTTAGGTACTGGTGGTAGTTATACTATCCCGACCCAAAACTCAATAATCCAATTTTTGGGACATTTTCACTTTAGATTGTCTTTGATAGTAACTACAAATAATGAGCCTATTAAATAAACTAGGTTCAACTTTTCACAATACCGTGGTGTGTTTCCCAACCAAGTATTTACGACTTTTTGTCTCTCACAGCTCTTGATATGGTTACGTGGAAATAACATTTTATTCTGTGCGTAGAGCAATCATACTTCTTGTTGATTCAGTGCTATCACTTATTTATTTGGATAGAAAGAGCTCTGAAATGTTTTGAGCTATTGTTCTTATCAGCGTCAGAGAATTTTGATGATTGACCTACAAACGAGGAAATCCAGGGACAAAAGGAGATAGCTAGTCATCAAACACCAGACATTCTTCGGAAAGATGTCTAGAAAACAATCTGTCATCCAAACAGTATAATTAGTTCTTCACAGCAGAGATCCAAGATGGAAAATAACCGAAGATTGGAAGATTCAAAATTCGTCGAATTAATCTGATTCTTTTATATTTTGGCTGCATTTCAAGGAAATTCGATCTCTGTTTAAACCTAGTGCTCTTTTCAGACATGCACCTCCCTATTTTTAAGGTCAGCGTAATGTCCTAACAGAATGAACGATTGTTCTCTTGTTTCGTGGCAAGGAGCATGAAAGTTGGAAAACAATGATATAAATAGAGCCGATTACCTCGTCGTAAATGTCGTCACTTAGAAAGAAACAGACTTATAAAAAAATGATTCCCTTTGTGGTTTGGTTAAAAAGCTTGTTTGTATATCTACAGCAACCAAAACACGGAAATGTGGAATGTTCACATGGCTTTACCATTTTTAACATTTAAAGCTTTAAGATTTCTCAGCAAAAAAGCCTACTTTTCTTCTCGATTGGAACATTATTTTAAATATCGCATGTGCTGCCCGCACCCATTTTGTATCTTCTGTCTAAAGGCATTATAGTTTTTTTTAGCATTTTGGGTTTTTGACAGTGTTTCTGGCGTTTGTCCCTATTGGAAACCACGATGTAGCAATGTTCAAGAGATTTTTTACTCAACTTTCAAAAAAACGGAAAAAGTACCCTCAGGGCAAACTATCAAAAAAAGGTGGGGTTTTCGGTTTTTTTCGGTAGTAACCAACTTATTTTTACCGTTTGAGCCAAATCTATTTTTCTTCATAGACTAGGGAACGATGGAGTAACTTTATCATTTTGTTCATACTGTGCTACTGGGAATTTTAAGGACGACTTTCACCTTATTTAGCAAATTTACAGAAAACAAATATTCAAACAAATTGGAATTTGCCTGCATGTGACCGAAACATAAATGATTAATGAACAACTGAATATTTATCGCATAAATCCGTTTTATACATATAATTTTTTACAACGTTTCTAACGCCCTGTTGTCACAGAAGATAGGCCTAACTTTGGCTGAGTGGTACCATCTTGAACATATCTTTTTCTTCTGCACATGTACAGAATCCTTTTTCTCGAAAGAAAGTAAATCACGACTAAAGGTTCCAGAATGGGACAAGTTAGGACATAAGACATTAAAATGTCTAGTTGTAGCCTGAAAATATTTTTTTGGTTTGAGATACAAAACTGCGAGAGTTACCTGTTCAAAGTGATGACAATTGGTCCGTAAATGAGAATGATACCAGGTGTTTGCAAGACAATAAATGGAAGGATTGTCTGGAAAAGCGAGCGGTTTTTCGTTTTTCCAAGCAAAACATTTACCTGCACTATTAACATTTTCAAGACTGTTCTATGCATTTCTCGTGCTGTGCTGCTCATGGAATCACAGTTCTAAAAAAACCGTTTTTGAAAAAAAAAATTGTTGTGTTATAAATTCTCTCTCACTCATTCTCTCTCCGTCTGATTTTTCTTTCCGCTTCTCGCTTGATATATTTTTATATTTTTAGCTTTGAATCTGCCAGGCTTCCTGAAAACTTCTCATTTTTGTCTCTCAGTCTCAAAATTTGGGTTAACCATGTTTCTGCTGTTATCAAATGTACTAATATTAAAAAAAACTGATAAGCTAATGTGTGGAACAAATGTGAAGGAAAAAAATCAAATGTTAGATTCCGCTAACTCTACGCAATGTTTAAAAGTCAATAAAATATGTGACAAAAAAGTTTCAAAATATGTGACTTTCCATTTCTCAAAAAAATTTTTCAATGAGGGCGGGACAGCATTCTTGTGTCAAATTTGCATTGCAGTAGAGCATAACATACCAATGGCTGCTGGGATGAGTAATTTTGTCTCATTTATATTTTTTTCATTTTTGTAATGTAAAAAAGGAGATTTTTCCATCTACTTATAAATTTCTCAAAGATGATTATATATGCTTAAGCCTAACATAATCTCTAATTGCCGTCTTTTATATCATATTCAGGAAAACTATAATTGAGCTTTGGTCATTTTTTGTTCATTTTGATCTTCAGAATTAAGATGTCCAAAGCGCTCGTTAGCTGTAACTACCTATCATTATGAGATCAACATCTTTTTCCATATGTAGTTTGAACTACCAAATAGGAACTCCGAATTAAAAATGGCATGATTTTACAATTTTTGAGAATTTTGGAAAACATGGCAAACCCAACCTTCAGAAATTTGTGAATTAGCAGGCCAAAGATGAACATGCTAATTATCAGCACGAAGTTAGATCCAAGAAACAGGATCATTTCTAATAAGTCTAGCCAATTTATTTCTATTCCATTTTCGGTTTTCTTCTGTAATAAAAAAATATATTTTCATTTTTAAGAGAACTCTAACCCAATATAAAACCCCAATGCCGTTCAACTGATCTGCTGTGCGGTTAAATGTCCTCATGACGTCATCGTTTATAATTTTCGAAATTTCTTCGTTTGGAGAGAGATGTCTGCTAATGATTGTGCCTTCCAATAGTATAAACGACGGAAGGAATATAGCCATAAAAAGTGAAAGATTCCCAGCTTTGAGGTAGTGTTTTTGTCGAGGTCTGAAGTTTTTAAAGAAATTTAGAAGAAAAGTAAAAATACCTGCAGAGAAGTACATATCTGTAAAGAAAATGAAGAAATTGATTGAAGATCTGGGCACAAAACAAACAGTATAGACTGACTATACAAACTCGACCTAAGGTAAGGTCTGAGATGGAATCTGCGAAGGTTACCATTATTCCTGGGAAAGCATAGAATCTCTGAAAAATTGGGTTGCATGTATAATTCCATGGAAAATTTTGTTTCGTATCAATCCGAGAATTCGTGGGTATGGACTCTTTAATTTAGCCTTAAACTTTGTATACTTTTGAGTTTGATCTCTTTTATGGAACTTATTCTTTTTTTCAACTCCCTCGGGGATCTGAGTTTGCAAAAAGCTATTTGTGTTTACATACAGGTGAAAAAGTGGAAACTGAAACAAAACACAAACTCACTAATGTAACATTGACAGCATACAATATTAAAAGAGGTTTAGCACCAACGTATAAACAGAACTCCGAACCAAAAATCGATAATCGATTTGCATGATATTTTTCCCTGTTAGGGGGGTCTGGATGTCTTTTTTTAAAGTTCGAGCCCAATAGAAGCAAGATGAAATTTTAGTTTTTTTTGATGTTGTATCGATCGATTATCTGCGATGCATCTTATGGGTCTCTGCAAAATTCCTACGGAAAAATATCGGGTTTGCCGACTAATTGTGTTTCACCTTTCTATGAATCTTTATTAAAGGGCTCGTAAGGGGCCTTTTCCAAATCGTATGCTAATGAAGATTTGGCAAGCATTTTGCGCACGGCCGTTGGCTGGAGCGGTGTTGGGGAAAATGATTTCAATTGAAATGACTCGATTTGCATACTATTCATTTCCAATCCGAAAAGGCCCCTGACGGTGCCTTTAAGAATTTCTAAAAGCATTGGGTCATGTGCATTTTTCGGGTTACTGCAAAAATTCCCGTTATTCTCCTCGTAATAGAGCGTCTGCCTTTCAAAGATCGAGTTTTAGATGATTTCTTTGGTCAACATTTTCTCTGTTTTCTGTACCAAGTTACTTGCGTTTTCTACTTACCGGAAGGGCGAAGCTGTCGAATCCACTGTGCAAGCAATTGGTGGCTGCGAAAACCATCATAACTATCTTGAACGACCCCAGGGCATATTTACTTGTGTAGAGTGAAATCGGCAAGATGACGAAGTTCAAAACCACAGCAATAAGAAAGAAAACAGAAGTATAAGGGTGGTAGAAGTCGGCGAAATCCATTGCGATCAACTGAACTCTCGTTATGAAGCTATGCAGGTGAAACGGCGAAGCGGGGACAAAAGAGGTCTCCTACGAGTAAAGAATAATAAATTGATTCTAGGAAAACGTGATATAAAGAGAGTAACAATTATGGATAGGGGTAGGGACATCAATTAGTCAAAATTTTTGTTCGTAAACAAAAAATTCAAAACAACAAAAGTGTTACGTAGTATCTCTTTTACTATGATAGAGTGTGCGAATAGCGAGGTCACAGAGAAAATAGCCGCTTTTTTAGATGCTGTCGGTGTTTATGAACCTGAATTTATAGATGTTTTAAAGCTCAGACTGTAGTGCAATAATCTTAATCTTCTTATGGTTCATCGATCTTATTATAAGGAGGAAAGTCACAAGATTTGTAATTGTGTGAAGTTCAAATCTTTCATTGAAGTTCATTCATCTTTTATGAACAGCAACATACCTTTTAAACAAAATGGAAAGCCGTCGTTTTATGTTCTGTAAAACTCAGAACGTCTTGTATTTGAGTGTTCTTAAGGCTACTATTAATAGGGCATAACACATTCTATTGCCATAGTCCTTGAAACAAAATCAGGTGTTTACAGGGCTCGTCAGGGCGTTTTCTGAATCGCAATAAGGACTTGACAGGCATTTTGCGCATAGCGGCTGTGTTCGAAAGCGTTGGCTGGGGCTGTGTTCGAAAAAATGATTTCAATAGAAATGACCTAATTTGCATACCGTTATTTCCAAACCGAAAAGACCCGTGACGGCCCCTTTAAAACATAAAGGCTTACGACCCACAAAGGTGCCGTTTGCAAAATCACGCCAATTCGGAGGTTTGGATAAAAAATTTTGAGGCATTAAGAAGGAAGCCATTGGGAAGCCATTGAAAAATTGTCTTGGAAACTGTCTTGGTTGAAGTTTGGAAAACTTTCAACTTCGAAAAACACAGCTGTGAAACAGGAAAAATTGTTTGTTTTCTCTTTTTCCAGTACAATGCCGAAGTGGGAATTTGCTTTTCATTGCTTGCTTTCCGAAGAGGAACCTTTTTTAATTTATAAGAAAAACATTTTATTTCACCGACAACACTCCAGAAACATGAAACATCAAGAGAGAAGCCATGCAGAGAAAAAAAAATCAAAACTTAGGAAAGTTTTAACAAAAACATCCTGAAATAAGGAATCATAGATCAAACAAGGGTCATTGTCTGTTTCCGAAGGACCTTAGGGGTAACAGACAAATAATTGCTGACAAAAAGTGGATCAGTTTGAAAGAAACTTCTTATAAGGTTGCTCTCTGAAGTTATCCCGAAATAAATATAACAAACTATTTTACAAAAAAAACCATTAATTTACAAACTCGGGAATAGTCTTGTAAGCTTAACCAAATTTAAAAAAAAATTGTTTTTGTCGTCGTCCTAGTGTGTCAAAACCATAAATTTGATAGTTAGCTGATGTCAACAAAGTAAAAGGTAAGGAGGATTGTGTTAGCTGAAAACAGCATTTAGACGTCTGTGAACAATTTTAAAAGTTTGGAAAACTCGCAAGCTGAAACATTGCTGATAAAAAAATGAAAACTAGGAAATGCGCTTAGGAAAAAGGAAAAACTGAAATACAGGCTGGTTTGAAGCGACAAAAAATATTATGAACGATCAATTACAACAGCTGAAAACTTGTTTTCTGAGGGTTGATCATTCACGCTGTCCTCAAAAACTCTATTCATTCCTATCACCCGCCACTTTACTTAATTGACAGAGGTAGTCATGTAGTGAGATCACAATATTAAACTGGAAAACATGGCCAAAATAAAAAAACTTTAACGTCAAGTTCGTGATTTATTTTGTAAATGATGGGGCGAAATTTGTCCTCAATAATCTTAATCGCTTTAGTCATTTGTCGTTTTTATTTTTAAAACTTAATAGTTAACAATGTAATTCTGAGTTCAAAAGAAGGAAAACTTTAGAATTAGAAAGTATGCAAAAACTGATGGGTTGTTCTCCAAACTGTGACAACTTCCGAAAACCCCTTGTTTTTATTAAATCGAATTATCTTTAAAAAAAAACATTTGTTTTTTTAACTCTTATAAACAAACCCTATGGAATCTCTGTGTGTGTTTATAGTGGATCAGCGGAGATTCATGAGTTTATTTTTCCAAAAGGGAAGGTGAAATCGGCCGGTCAAAGATTTCCTTCCTGCCCCCTTACGTGACTGTTACCTGAGTGGGGTCTGAAGCCTAGGCCACAAATCTTTGCGGCAGCAGACCGCCAAACTGAGAGGCCGTAGGCCGCGTATCTTCGCTGCCGTAGTCCGAGTATTGAGCGGCCGTAAGCCGCGAATCTTGGCGGCCGCAGGCCGCAAAGCAGGAGGGTAGGCGCGCCTTTGGGCAGCACGGTATCTGATGAAACTCATTGATTGGAGAAATTGGAATAATGTTTTGGTTTTCGTGAAAAGAAAAAGACTCTAGTAAGAGCGGGTAGGAAAAGCGGAAGGCGAAAAGTTCGGAGAGCACGAAAGAAATCAAGCAGAGAACTTGATCTTCGATTTTCCAAAAGTTTTTTTATCGCTTATTGCAGTTGCCACTTTAGGTAGTAAATACACTCTACAGTGCGGGAAATAAGTATAGGTCCACTTCCAAATTTCGATTTTTTCAAATCTCGCTCAAAATCTTGATATGCCCTATATGTCATCGTCTTCCCCATGGTCGATTACCCCGTGCTGCAACAAACAAGAGGTTTTCATTTGCATATTCAAATTTTAGGCTAATTTTCGCGAAAAATGCAAAATTCAGGTGGGAAAAAAGTATAGGTCCACCCTAAAAAACTGAGCATTTTTTTAAGACAGAAGAAAAATCAATAGTCAACAGGTCCTCCACGACGAAGGAGACACTCCGAGTGACGGCTGGGAAAGGAAAGAAAAAGTTTGCAACTCATCGAAGGCGTTATCTTAGCCCACTTTTGACTGAAAACCCTCTTCAGCTGGTCGACAGTGAAAAAGTGCTTTTTCATAGGGTTTCAGCTTCCCCATGACAATTCATTAGAAGTTTTGGGGTCTCATTGAGTTCCAAGAGTGTCTGTATTCTTATGAAAGTGATAACTTTGTTAGAAACATTCCGCTGGATACGACACACACCGTCACCGTTTGCAAAAACACGCGTATCAGGATACGGACAGAAATTTTTTGAGACCTCGAGACAGACACCATTGGAAAGCCCATGAAAATTTGTCTTGGAAAATGTTTTTGTTGCTGTTCAGAAAAATATCCTATCTCAGCAAACACGCGTTGAAAACAATAAAAATTGTTGTTTTTCTGCTATGAAAATCGGAATTTGCTAATTTTTCATTGGAATACAGTGAGAAAATTTGGTTTTTCATTTTGTTCATTTCCGTTGATTTATGACTTTGGGTCCCGCAGCGATTCTGTAGCCGGACTTGCAAGAGCATATACTTCATGCAGGGATGCCGAAACAAAACAGCCGGCATTTTTTTAATGGCCTTCACTTTGTACTATCAGCAGGAGACCTTCTACAAAAGATCATTGAAAATGTAATTTAGCTATTTTTGTCTAAGAATTAATATGTTGCGACGTGGATACCTATAGGGAAAAAATTAATAAACGGTTTCAGTAATCACAGTTTATATATAAGTAGTCCAGTGCAGTACACCGCGCACCATAACAAAAAACAAGGTGAATTTGCTACACACTACGTCAAGTTTGTTCATTTTGAACGATACATTCATGATGACAGGTGGGCTCACAACAATCATTCCTACTTTGGTGCGGAACTTAAAAAATATGATATAAATAAATTTCGAGCATTACTGAAGCCTACGAAAACAGGGATAATGATCATTGTCTTATGTGAATCATTTTCCATGAGGAACCGAAATCTGACAAAATTCATGTAGGGGCGACAAAATTTTTTAAAAATACTACAAAAAAGATGAAAGATTTACAAAGAGATTGAGATCGAGAGGGGAGAACCGGCTGTAGGTAAAACAGTGAAACAGATAGAGACACTTATGAAGAGCTGTAGTTTCTACAATAGACTTGAATTGTTTCCGACCCATAAATGTCTCATGTTTGTCAGTTTGCCTCTTATTTCTTAAAGGGACAGTCAGGCGGTTTTACAAACCTGGCTAAATTTGGAGAGAAACATTCGCTGATCAAGAAAATGTATATGACTGTGGGTCGCAAAATTCGCGTATTCGAGAAATCCGCTTCAAAATCGTAACAAACGGGCCTCCTTCTACAGATTTGTAGACGGCCAGTACGCCCTGCGTGTCCGGCATTTACAAGGCAAGCTAATGAGCCGAATTTCATTCTAATTGGATGAGATAGCTCTGGAAAAGAGGAAGGTGCGAGACAATTTCGCATTGTTGCATCGCATAAGTTCCGACAGTATCTGATCGAAAATTAGATGAAAAACCTGGCCCTTTAATAATGAGCGCTTACATCAGTTATAGCTATTACCAAACTAAAATATTATGCAAATTGCGAAAACATGCAAAGCATGCTCTGTCGATAATGATTAGACTACGAATTTCCTATCAACAGAGCATCACTTGAAAATTCTAATTATTTTGGCACGATTCCAATTTGGCGACAGCTATATTTGTAAACTTCGCTTACATAACGTAGTTTCTGCCCCAAAACCGCACTGAAAGTAGCCGAACGCTTGAGTTTGTTTTCCAAATCTTGGTTGCAAACTCACGAAGATCATACTTGCAACAAGTTTTTCTCCTGTCGTTAGTCATGCTCATCATACGCCCAACAAACGAATTGTCACCCAACCACAATTGCAGTTTATCTTCGAAAGAAGATGTCTCTATGCCTCAGACTGCACTTTTATTATTTGGTTTCTTTGGTGTCGTTTTAATGATTTTCCAAACCAAGAAAAACCCGTGTCTAACTCTTCCCATAGCTCTCTTTATCAGATTCACAAACTCCTTGTTTCAGGAAAAAATGTTGGTAGCTAAGTTCTTCGGAATGGAAGAATTCTTCTATCCAAAGTTAGTGAAAAAACTAAATCTAAAAAATTCATTTAGCGCTTCCATGTACACTTGTGAAGGAGCAAGTGATGCCCGTTACCCCAATCTTCCAATTGGGATTTTATATTTGTTTCTGGGTATCTTCTTTCAATCGTGCTACATTCCATGTATCATTGCTATGTGCCGGCCACCTCTGGTTAAAATGCCATTTTTTCGAATAATGGTAGGCCAGTTTGTGTTAACCCAGTTATTTTTTTTGCTTTTCTGAAAATGTGTTTTTGTTGCGTTTTTGTAATTGAAGACCATGCAGATATAGATCTATAACTTCAAAATAATCCATTAAAAATGCAGATTTTCAGATAATCAGAATTTTTTAAAAGATAAATGTTTCAGATTTTCCTGGGAGTCGTAGATGTTCTCAGTTTAACGATCTGTGCTGAAACCGCTGGCATTTGGTCATTGACTGGTCAAAGGTTTTGCAGTCATCCAACTCTAGCGTATATTTTAGGAAACATTGCAATGGGTTGGTTTCTCGTTTCCTTATTCTCTGATTTCTCTTTCATTGAAAACATAAGGGCAAGTATGATGAGGTTGTTAAATATTTGAGGCAATAGGAACTTTTTCCTTAGAAAAAAAACCAAAAACAGATCAAATAACAAAATTCGAAGAACTTCCTTGTGGTTTTTCGCCTTTGTCTATTTTTTTTCTAATCTGAACCAACTCTTGTGTTTTTTTTTCAAAATATCTTACGTACGCTTTCGAAAATAAACTGTTTGAGTCTTGCTAAATGCGGTACTCAGTTTCGAACACAAACAAAAACCGAGTAAAAAATGATAATGGATCAAATGAACCGTGGCAATTTTAAAATATAAGCGAACCCATCGTTAGTGATCTACACAGCGGGAAATAAGTATAGGTCCACTTTGTTCGCTATTGTGAACGTTATTCAAAGGGTTCTGGACTGCTATGGACTAAGGAACACATTAAGGTGTTCAAGAAGGAACTTCATTAGTATACGACATGCCGGCGCCATTTGCCAAAACAAAAAATGCCATACGGCTAGAAAGTTTTTAGGACGTCATGAGAGACACCATTGGAAAGCCCTTGAAAAATGTTTTCGTTTGAAAATTTTTCTCTTCGTACAAATATCCGTTAAAACAGGAACATTGCATCTTTTCTGCAAAAAATTATCAATTTTCTTTTATTTTTATTGGAATGCAGAAGGTAAATTTGGTTTTCTCCGCTTGTTTGTTTGTAGAGCAATGTTTCTGATCTCGAAAGAAAACATTTTCCATGACAAATTTCCACGGACTTTCCAATGGTTTATGGTTTGTTCGATGTCCCAAAAAATTTCTAATCGTATGCCTTTTTTGTGTTTTTTGGCAAACGGCGCTGGCCTGTTTGGTATGCTAATCAATTTTCGTTTTTAAAACTTTAATTTGTGTCAAAGACTTTGCACAATTGAATGAATTAGTCCAAGTTAGCCCAAAAGCTCACAAATGACTTTTAAAACTACAATCAAGGTGGGCCTATACTTTTTATCTTTTATTATAGTGTATCTTTTATTCCAATTCAGGATTTTGGACAACAACATGTACATGTTGCGTGCTAATGGCTTTCAATAGAGCTTACGACATTCTTCACCCTAACAACAGCTCCATATTTGGAGGTTCCGCTGTCAACACTTCTTCAAACTAAAAAAAATTAAGGAAAGACACTTGTTTTTTGGTTCCTTCTACCAATTACTAGTTTCCTGTACTTCACCTTGTTTGAACGTCCCATCATTTATGATCCAAAATACAGTACTTTTTACTTCAACCCTCATACAACCTTTTCCTTCAGTTTAAATGAAACAGAGGTTGATATTTAAATGCTCCATTATTCAATTCGTTTTAGGCACACATGATTTATTCAAATTTCCCGCACATGATAAACAACGCCGTTGTTTTAGTTTCTCTATTTGTTTTGTACGTTACAATGTGTTTGAAATTATTGCATCTGGTTCACGTCAAGAAAATGGCGAACATAAGTAAATTCTCTAAACAGGTAACAACAAAAACCTAAAATTTAACACTATTTTCTAGATGATATTCCAATCTTTCATAATTTGTGGTTTTCAATTTGTGGGATGTATTCTTTACGTCTACATGCAATATTTCCACGTCACTCCATTCTTAACAATCGTTTCAAACTTGGCTTGGATCGGAAACAATGGTAAAACAAACTACAACAAAAACTTCCATGCTTATTTCTTCAGGTCTTCCCGGAATTGTCTACCTCACGCTCAACAAAACAATCAGAAGAAATGTGAAACTTCTTTTGACGTTTAAGCCAAGCACGACTGTCTACGTGACTCATCACCACAAATCACCCCACGAAATTGCCCATTAAAACTACACTTTTTTAAAACTACGATTAAACTTAAACACTGTTTCAGGAACAACAAATCTTTAAATAATTTAATATTATAAATATTTGTCCGGGCATAAAGAGAAACAACTTATGGCTTTTTTCGCGCCACTTTTCACAAAGGTGTGCGTGTTGAAATTGTTCGATATTGGGACATCTTTTATTAACTTTATATTTAAAAGTCAATGTGATATTCGTTTAGCAAACCATTACCATCTCTTTTTACCACACTCAAACTAGTGCTACTCAACATGAAACTTATTTTTTTAGTTTATTAAAATTGTCATTTTTTTTATTTGTGCCCAACATCGAAAAACTGCACTTTACTTGCTGGGAGAACCAATGAAAATGTTCTTTTCAACCCATGGGCAGTTATTTTTTTTAAAAGGACATAAAAATCAGCTTTAAATTCCTCACAGTCGTAGATGAGAGTTTCATAATGAGTAAAGCTCAAAATGTGGCCCGTTCCGATTAAACATTTAAGTGAAATTTCCCGGTTTTGTTCAATTTTGGCTCAGGAAAGCAAATGTTTTGAAAGACGCAGCTCAGTCTTCCTCAGCAACTGAAATATTGCTTTTATTTTACATCTTTCTCTAGATTTCGAGATACACTCCGTTGCATAAATATAAAGGCACCCCATTTTTCGACCAAAATATGCAATTCGGTTTTCCACAGCTGAAAATTTTCAGGAGATTCTAATACTCGATTCGTACCTGGAGCCAAATTTTCACTTTGATATTCAAATGTAGGCGGGAGCTAATCAAAATTTTCGAAAATTAGGTGTTGCATAAGTATAAAGGCACCTCGAAAAATCGGGAAAAGTTTGTTTTTGAAGTTTGTGTCAAACAAGGTTACATGCAGAAGTTGTTTCAATTATCCTGGCACCAGACTAATATGCACAGACAGCCAAACACTGGTGGTTTATGGCGTGTTGGCTTCAAAACAGCCTACATTTGAATATCAAAGTGAAAATTTGGCTCCAGGCACGATTCGAGTATTAGAACCTCCTGAAAATTTTCCGTTCTGGAAAAATTGCCCGATTTGCTTTTTTTGGTAAAAAAAAACAGGGTGCCTTTATACTTATGCAACGGAGTGTATATTCGAACACAACTGGTAGTCCAAGTTGCAGAAAACTACAAGTTTTATACAACTTTTTTGGCCTGAACTGGCTTACAATACAAGCCTCAGATTTGTAAATATGATAAAAATCAACTATTCATCCGGCCACATTAGGTTTTTCGGTTTTTCAATTCGGAAGAAGTTTTCTCGGCATGAAAGTGCACTTTTTATGCTTACATTTCTTTGTCTTTTGTCGTTTTAGAAATGCATGCGACACTTTAGTACTATTAATATTATATTCTACTACAAATTGTAAAGTTCCATTCATTTTATGATTGCAGATACGTTTTGCAGAACAAAGGATTTTCTTTATCATTACTCACTTCTTCTCATTACGCATGTAACGAGAAGATGACAAATCTTTCACATGATTCTTCTGCACCGCTCTTCATTAATTAGACCCCTAGAGAGATAGTTGCACCAGCTTGGGTTTACAAGGCGTACTTTGTTCGCCTACACCGCAGAACAAACAGGAATTGTATAAATTTTTCTATCAAGGGCAAAAATATACAACTCACCTAGAACAACTTGAACTGTCATGTTGTTTGCAAAGATTTTCGGCCTGGAAAGATTCTTCTATCCAAAGTGAGTTTAGCAAAAAGTCCTTTTTTGCCATTAATATTCCTTGTCAAAGTTTTCTACCTATTCTAGCGTCCAAATTTATTATTATGAATAATACTGCGATTCTCAATTACATTTTGGTGTTTCAAGGGACCGTCAGGGCCTTTTCTGACTGAAAATAAGATTTGTGCTTATTGAGCCAATATTGAGCCATTTTCTTCCACACCGCTCTAGCTAACAGTTTGCGCAAAATACTTGTCAAATCTTCATTAGCATACGGTTTGGAAAAAGCCCCTGACTATCCCTTTATGCAAATAGAGGATGAAATCTAAATGGAATGGCGCTTTAAGTAAATGAAAGTTGAAAGTGTTCATTGTTATCTAACTGAACACTTTGAACTATCGAATCATATGTTTAAAAAAAACAATAAGAAGAACAATTTTATGCAGTTTTTTTTGACAATTCTTGCAAAAGAAACTATTTTTATCGACTGAGAAATGATATTTTCGGGTTGAAATTTGATTTATCTAGTATTGTTTTACAAATGATTTTCACGTAATATTACAAAGAAAGTAATTTTCTCTTTCAGTCCCCGAATGTACGAATGCGCCAGCTCAGACGACACAAGGCACCCCAATGCCCCAATCGGAATTCTTTATTTACTTCTTGGCCTCATCTTCCAAGTTGTCTACATCCCATGCATTATCGTGATGTGTCGACAGCCTTTAATCAACATGCCCTATTTTCGAATTATGGTAAAAACAACTATGTTTCTTTTAAAAAAAAAATTTCAGATTTTTCTTGGAGTCGTCGATGTTTTGAGCCTTTCGATCTGCGCCAATATAGCTGGAATATGGTCCTTGACTGGTCAAACCTACTGTCATAATCCACTTTTATCCTATGTTTTGGGGAATATAGTTATGGGTTCGTTTTCTAGAAGGGATCGTCAGGAACCTTTTCTGGTTCGAAATGAATCATATGCAAATTGCGTCCTTCCAATTGAAAAGATTTTCTCAAACACTGTTCAAGGCAACGGTAGACGCAAAATAGTGCCATTAGCGAAAAGCCCTCTGACGGCCCTTTAGCTGGGAATTCAAAACGAAAACTATTTTTAGGCTTTTGGAGTGCAAACTGCGCCAGCTGCATCTTATTGGCTTTTAATAGAACCTTTGATCTTCATTTTCGTAATCAAGGCTTATTTTTTGGAGGTTGTTTCTTTTTTTTATTTATCCGTTATTATGTTTTAAGGGCGGAAATTAATTTTATGGCTAATATTTCCAATATCCTGCTTTCTTTACTTTGCATTTTTCAAACGCCCACTTATCTACGATCCCAGAAACAGCACTTTTTATTTTGACCCTAATACTAATTTTTCAATGAGTTTGTGTAAAAGAGAGGTATAAGAGATTCACAACTAATTTAATTCACTTTTTAGCGCCATTTGTTGTATTCAAATTGGGGCCAACTTGTAAACGATTCAGTTGTCCTTAGTACTCTCAGCATTCTATATTTTGTTATGTGCCTGAAACTGCTTCATATGGTTCATGTTCAGAAAGAGACACATATCAGCAAATTCACTAAACAGGTAATCTCTCTCTCTCTCTCTCTCTGGGGGGCGAAACGGAGGAATTATCTAATTTAACTTTTCCCTTCTTATATTTAAGTACATACAGAATTTACATTCTTATTCCCGTCTTTTCATTTTTATCTCTCTCTCTCTCTCTCTCTCTCTCTCTCTCTCTCTCTCTCTTTGCTTCAGTTTTGTAATACAACTTTTCAGATGATTATCCAATCCTTTATTATTTGCGGATGTCACGTCGTTTGCAGTTTCCTTTATGTTTACATGCAATTTCACAAAGTTTGCCAAGTTCTTACAGTAATTTCCAACGTCTCGTGGATTGCACTACATGGTGAATCTGAGCTGACCCAAAACCATTTTCAGTTTTTTTCAGGCATGCCCGGTGTAATCTACTTCACGATGAACAAAACAATTAAGACGAAAGTGGAAGCACTTCTCTTCTAATTCCTTATCAACATCAAACGTTGTGATCTATGATTTCCGATTTCTTATTGCGAACAGCACAGTTTTTTTGTGTTGTGTTAGTTATATTATGTAAACGCCTGTCTATTAAAATTGTATGAAAAAGATGGGATTTCATTTTGTTTTCCCCCTGATTAATTGGCCTACTTTAAAATAAGATGTCACAAAAGAACACCAAATAGGTTTTTATTAATTGCTAAGGTGTAAACCCGAATCGGAGAAAGCGGTATTCAGAAAAGAAAATTTTTTTCGGCTAGCAAAATGTCAATTTTCTTAATTTTCTTTTGAATGCCGAGGAAATTTTTTTTCAGTTCTTTGTTTCTTTTTTTCAAATTTTTTAAAATACAGCATTTTCTAAGGCAAATTTTCAAGGGTGGTCTAATCGTAAAATATCAGAATTCTCGATAAAAAAATATCTTTTTGAGTCGCAATTTCGAGCATTTTGGAAACACGGCTGTCTGTCGGTGTTGTATGCTAATGAGTTTTTGGTTTCAACAAATGAATCTCTCTCAACAAATGAATGTTTGTAATAAGATACTTCTTAGAATGAATTTTCTCATTTCATTCTTCAAGCTCAAAAATGACAAAAAAAAACAAGCAAGCAAATTTGAACTAAGCTGTATTCCTGGGGTGGCTGTTCTGAAAAATTTACCAGAAACGTAATGTCTTGCAATGTCGGGTTTTCTTCCAAATAAATTTCTCTGAAATGTGATTTGTTCCCTCAACATTAGTTATAGTTCAGTACAACTGGGCAGATGATTATTTCTTCGGTTTGTGAATTCCTCAGGGAGATGCCGTATATAAGCAGCCGACTGCAGTAAACCTGCAGTTGTTCTCTCATTAGATTGACATCCTCTTTAAAGAATGCTGTTTGCCAAGTTGTTTGGTCTCGAGAAACATTTTTACCCAAAGTGAGTTTTGTAAACCTCAGTTTGTGCTTTGAAAACTTCTCATAAACAGATTGTTTTCAGTTTACACATGTATTCTTGTGAAGGAACAGATGATAAACGCTATCCAAATGTTCCAATTGGAATTTTCTACCTAACTCTCGGTATTGTTTTCCAAAGTAGCTACATCCCTTGTATCATTGCAATGTTTTGCCTGCCATTAAGTAACCTTCCCTATTTTCGAATAATGGTAATTAAAAAATCAACTGCAGAGTAACGAAACTTTAGATTTTCTTGGGAATCCTTGACGTTCTGTGTCTTGTGATTTGTGCTGATATAGCTGGAATTTGGTCGATTACTGGACAGGGATTTTGTCATAACCCGACTTTATCATATGTCTTGGGAAATGTTGTAATGGGTAAAACATTTTGTCTACGCACTGCAAGAGATTCAAAACAAGCTTGAACAGGAAATTTTCAAGGTCCCTGTGGGACAATAAGCTTCCAAAATTGTAACAAGCCTCAAATTAGAAAAAGCTATGATGCGAAATATGTTTAAAACATCGAACAAGCTGCTTGTAAAACTTTTTTTCAACCAAAGACGTAGACGAGTAAAGAAATTAATTTTTCAGGTCTATGGACATCTACAAGCGTATGTTGTATCTTACTGGCACTTAACAGAGTTTACGATCTACTTTTGACCTATCAGCAATCACACTTTGCCGGTTTGTATAATTATTTAAACTTTTAGCCAATATAGGAAGAAAACTACTTCTGTGGCTAAGTCTGCCGACCTTCACTTTTGTATATTTTGCCTTCTTCGAACGTCCGATTATCTATTACCCACAAAGTGGCACTTTTTATTTCAATCCACATACAAAATATTCCAAATCTTTTACGGCGAATGAGGTAACCGTTAACCCTGTTTTCTTTTCTTTAAATTTTGTTTTGTGTTTTATGGAATGACATATGTTCAGGCAACCGAACTGTACTCAAACTTTGGCCATGGTGTAAATAACATTACAACTATGGTTTCTTTAACAATCCTCTATGCGGCCATGTGTTTGAAGCTGCTGCATGTGGTTCATGTGAAGAAATTTACTAGCATAAGTACATTTACAAAACAGGTATTGCTTGAAATCTCCGAAACAAGTTGAAATTTTTCCTTTTTTTTCCAATTTTCCGATTACGTGACTACTTACAAATTTAACAGAATTTTTTGAAAAACTTTAATTTCCTTTCTTTAGGAAACTAAAGTTGAATCTTTTCAATACGGTGATGTTTATCATTTAAACGGGTTGAACAATCCATTTTGCTTTTTATGCAATACCAGAAGCCAAAGCCTCTGTCTTCGCCTTCTGGGTTCGGCGGCCTTCGGCCGCCTTAAATAGTTCTCGTGGTCTTCGGCCACTCAATTTCGCGTCCTGCGGCCGCTCAGTTACGTGGCCTGCGACCGCCGTTTCGCGCCAGAGCGGTTCCCGGCAGCCCTTGATACCCTTCCCTCGCCCCCCCCCCACCGCACCACCCTCGGAAATGAAGGGCGGGGTGCGAACCTACAGAAGGAGGTACACTATTCGCCAATTGTATATAAGGTGGTCGGTCGCAAAGTGTGTATCCACAATTGTCTATGGCTCTTCACCCAGACATTGCTTTAGAAAAAAGTATTATAGTTTACAGACCGGATGAAACAACGAAAGATGTATTGCTGTAGCTAGAAATTTCGTAACTCGTTTCAGATGATCATCCAATCTTTCATCATTTGCGGGAGCAATGCAATCGCTTGTTTTATCTATGTTTACATGCAATACTATCACGTCCACTCGTCTCTTTCCATCCTTGCTAACGTCTCTTGGATCTGCATTCATGGTGAAAAAACATAATAACAAAACTATATTTGGTTTAGGTCTACCTGGAATAGTTTATCTCACTATGAACAAAACGATCAGAAGACGTGTGAAGCGAATGTTTTATTTAAAGATGTCATCAAACGTCATAATGATCAGCTCTTAGATTGCAAATTATAGGCTTCATTAGATTTTTCATTTAAAAAGAGTCGATTCGATTCTCCTCTGGTCCCCAGTTCATTTGTTCGATTTCGTGTTGAGTCAGGGGGCGTACTTGTCCAGACACGGTGTATGGGACTACACCAGCAAACAAAACTGCGACCTAAACAAGTTTTTTTAATGAGAAGATTTAATTGAACTGTACCTTGCCATATGGAGTACGCACTTTGCACATTAGCCCACCACGGTAGCGGCCATTCAAAGCAACTTGGTCTGGAGCGACGAAGGATTCAAAGGACTGGTTGAAGTGGACTTGGGCGTGACGCTGAAATGCGTTTATAAATTCCAATCAGGTGGTGACCGTTTTCTGAACCCTACTTTCAAAAACAAACCTTTCAAAAATTGCTATTTTTTTAAAAGTCCTTTCGGTGGTTATGAAAGTACTGTCGTTTAGAATATTTTTCGCCGCCTATAGACTTTGAACGAACGTGTCGACAACCTGCGTATCTAACCTAATTACGATGAGTAATGGCAGATTTTAACTCTTTACTTAAAAATCAATTTTGTTGGCTTTAAATTATCTCAATATCCTGCCAATGCCTCTAAGTGATGATCACATAGGTTAGTTAACAGAGCATGGTTATGAAAATCGAGCATTAAAGGGACCATCAGGGTCCTTTTTCAAGTTTATTTTAATTTTTTTATTTTATTTAGTTTATCAATTATCTATTTATCATTTTCAACACCTTTTTCCTTAAAAGCCGTAATTTCAAACGGGAACTCAAAATTATTTTTTTTCCAACGGGCTCCAGCTTACGTTTTTTCACACCATCTCTCCGCTGTCTAAGGTGAAAGCCGCTGGGGATTAGGAACACGCAGCGCCGAACTTCCGTCGGCCTCATAGCCAAATGGTTAGCGCCGGTAGCTGGTAAGCAAACGGTCCCGGGTTCGGTTCCACTTTCGTGCAAATGGTTTTTGCTCGCAAAAAGAAAAATACCTAATAAAATCGTACTGTTGTATTCTGACGTTGGTTTTATATGTAGAAAAAAGGCCCCTGATGGTCCCTTTAACTTTTTATAATTTTGTTAGTTGAAAGTTCCCGATGTACAATTAGACGGAAAATTCATCTGTCGTGAAGAATTTTTTTTCAGTTATTCCGGCTTCAATCGATACCCTCCTATTTGATCGTTCCTATTTGTAAAAAAAAATGATGATTTCTCCCCAATTTTAGAACAATTTCACGTAAAAACAAAAGATAAAATCACATTCGTGCTGCAACGACGTTTAACGTTTTAGAAATGACAGCGACTCGGCCCCCGAACTGGTGTTTTTTCTTCGAATGAATTTTGATGACGAAAAAAATTACATTATGAGTACGTTAATGAAATTTTTTATATGTCCTATCACCTTCTTCGACAAATAAAAGTATGAGCCAATTTCGTACGTCCCACTAATATAATACATTAATTTAGTTTGTGCGGCAAACAGAAAAAAGAACCGTACCTCTGGTTTATTTCGAAATTTCATACCTGCAAATCATTGGCCGGTGCCTGCATGTTACATGGAGAATAGTTCATACTCCTCAACGAGCTGACCATGAGACGGAGTAGTTCCCGGTTGCAGCACTTGAGTCCTTAATTATTCCAATTTTTGTTTTACACGGGCTTTTCATTTTACCGAAATCGTTGAGGAAACAGTTCGTGTGAACTTCTCCAGAAACAACGTTTTTCCTAATTGAGTCATCCTGCTGGCGATGAGGGCGTTGACGAGAAATGCCTTGCTAAAACTTAATTTGAAGAAAAAAGTCAACTTAAAAGTCCTACTCCTTGGGTTGAAGCAAGCAGTACGGCAAAAACAAAAAGGAGGCGACCCATCATCACTGCAAGATGTGGAACAGAAGGAAGTACGGGAGAGTGAACGATGCTCCATCTGACAATTTATAAGTGAAACGATGACAAAAACAAAATTACCAGTTTGTTAGGTACTGAAACAAACAACGCCTTAATGTTGCTGAGGAAAACAAGGACCTTATCTGATCGAGAGTAAAGGGGAGAGCGAAGAATACGAAATTGGGAAAAGAAGTTTTCTATAATGTTGCTCCGTCTTCTTAACAAAATGTCACTCCACGGATTAGCCTACCAGTGCTAAAACCGTCGCGACAACGGCGAGAAAGTGATTCGCCCTGAAATGCAACTTGACAAACTCACTTTTTGTTTGGTTTGGTAATTTCTTGAGGTCCCAAAAAATTCGTATCCGTAACTCGATTTTAAAGAGACCATCAGAGTCCTTTTTCAAGTTTGTTTCGATAAATAAATTAAATTTAGTTGATCAATTATCTACTTATCGTTTTCAACTCCTTTTTCATAAAAAAAAACTGTTATTTCCAATCAAAACTCAAAATTATTTTTTTTTCCAACGGGCCAGCTTACGTTTTTTCACACCATCTACCGGCTCTCCAAGGTCAAAGCCGTTGGGCATTAGGAACACGCAGTGCTGCGTTGTTATCAACCTCATAGCCAACTGGTTAGCGCCGGTAGCTAGTAACCAAACGATTAAGGGTTCGGTTCCACTCGCGTGCAAATGGTTTTTGCTGGTAAAAAGAAAGATAACTGATGAAATCGTTGTGTGTGTATTCTGATGTTGGTTTTAATTGTTGAAAAAAGGTCCTTGATGGTCCCTTTAAGGCAATTTGGTGAACGACGCCGGTGTGTTGAATGTTAATGAAATTACATTTTCAACGCCTGAATCTGTTCCTAAGACTTTGTCCAATCGAATGAGTTAGCCCAAATGGATTCTAAAGCCCCTCAAATGACTTAAAAAAAACAAAAAACGAACATATACTTGTTTCTAGCAGGGTACTCGATCCCTGCGCTCATGTCCACTGCGTGAAAGAGATAACTCGGCCGTAGGCCACCTGTTATGTGCTCCACGTAATGTCCAAGAGTCCCGAAGGCCGAGTAATGAGTTCAGAGTACACTTTAAAGTTATGAATTCTTAAAGTGCCTCATAATTTCTTTTATGTTTCCTTGGTTAGCTTTTGATATTTACTTTTAACTCGTTTTCTTAAAGGGGCAGTAAGGGGGTTTTTCATTTCATTTTTATCGGCTACGGTCGGAAATTATGCCAATTGACTATGCAAAAATGTCGCGCGCTCTCCTTGTTTCCAGCGCTCCCTCAGCCAATCAGAATGAAATTCGGCTCATTAGCATTCCTTGTAAATGCCGGACACGCGGTGGGTACTGCCCGTCTACAAATCTGTAGACTGAGACCCGTTTTTGACGACTTTAAAGCGAAATTTCTCGAAAGTGGTAAATTTTAAAAGTAAATTTTAAGCAAATCAAGGGTACAGAAAGATAAAAGAAATCGGACCGAGAGATCAAAAATACACATAGACAAATAGAAAAAGACATAAAGAGAAAGAAACGCAAAAAACGAGTGATACGTTGATACAACTACATTGAATAAGAGAAGGAGAAAACGAGAGTGACAAAGAAAGAAAGTGTAAAGAGAGATATGATTTGTTTCCGAAAAACGGAACATGATTTGGCCAATTCTTAAAGGACTGCGGTCATTGTATCCCACCGCGAACCGCGCCGCGATTATTTGAGTGTCTGCACACTCCTCTTTTTCAATGCTTTTTCGATTGTTGAATTTATATTCACTTCAATGTTTCAAGTCGTTGGTGGTTAAATACGAGTGGAAATCAAAGTCGGTGGAATGTCATCGTCCTTACATTGGAAACAGACTATAGACCGACAGAGAGGGAGAGATAGACAGAGAGAAAGACAAATAGAACACATGTACTTAATTTTTTTTCACATTTTCAGATCTTTCCAGTTCCATCTCTCTGCATACGAATCAATGGCCGCTGAGCGTAGCGCAGAAGCCCTCCGCCGGCTGAAGAGATTCGAAAAAATTGTCAAACAGAAGATTTCCGTTCTAAACATTCAACCCCGAAATGGACCGTTCTTTAAAAAAAACCTGATTGAAACCATCAAAAATGGGACGGAGCTTTAATACGTACGTTCACAATACCCGAAAACAGGATATATTTATCCTTTCAGAATTCTCAATTCATCGAAAGAGAAGAAATCGGTAATTCACGGATGGCTATGCAATAAATGGTTGCTCAGTGCTCGAAATGTGAACTTTACTACTACTCGCCTAGCTTTACAATCAATGAACAATTCTATTTGTATGATCCGGTTACAAAAGTGACCTTCATCACAAAAGGAATTCACTGGTCGCTGGAAGGACTGAAACGGGTTCGGCATGTTTATACAGACATTTGTGCAAAATTGTTTAAAAAAAAACTTTTTTCTTTAGTAAACACGTAATTGTTTGTTGAACAGAGAAATAAAGTTTTTAATTTTGTGGGGAGGATCCACTCTTTTAGAAATTATGGGTGAGTACCACGGCAGCAGAAAACAAAGTCAATATATCGATTTTATTTATTCGTATTTGGCACGAAAACCTTTTTTCTGCTACTTTTACTTTTACATAAATTACATGAAGGTAGAGGGTTAAACGCGCCTCGAGCGCCATTGTTTCCGAAACCGGCTAATTTTAAAAAAAACCAATCGTCGAAACTTGCAACTTTGATTTTTCCTCTCCAACGTTCCTTTGAATTTTAATTCGAATTCATTTTTGTGGAGAGCAGATACAGGGAATATTATGGAAGCTAAGGATAATATTGGCAAATCTTCAGAAAACAAAAAAATTGTTTTACTTAAACTAAAGAAATCTGACACACACTACGGTTTCCTTTAAGTACTAAGCTATGCAAAATTGACAATTTCATTCATGTAAAACAAATATAAACAATCACTGGGTGCATATTCATAAACCTCCTCAAAGATGATGAAACTTCCGATTAATAAAAATCTAAACAAATTTATATTACTGGATTAATCGATGATTACCTCTGTTCTCCCAGCTTCTTTCATTCCATTTGAGTTTGCAATCTAAATTACTTCATGTCGTTAAAATGCAATTTTTCATAGTTTGAGTGACCGAGAGACAAAATGCGTTGGAATGTGAGTTTGAATTTTGTTGAAACTTTTGTTGGTTTTGATTTGCTTCGAAAAAAGCAGCGCAGATTTTATATAGAAAATAGAGAGAGAGAAAAAAAAATAATTTCCACTTGCGATTATCGAATTACCTTTTCCGCGTTAGAAGTTTCTACCAATTGTTGGCCATTGAAGAGAACAAACTGAAAAACTGATAAACAAAAATGCAGAAAAAAATGTTTAACCGGTTGATTTTGGCCGCCATATTTTTCGTAATTGTTATTGAAAACTTTCCATTCTTGATTTTGAACCTGCTGATTTGTCGCCATTGTTGGAAAAATCTGAAACAACATTTTGACTATAACGAATTTTCCTCACTTCACTAGCAGGTGAAATATTTTCTCCAGGGAATAGAAAATCTGAAAATGGTTTCAAGGCGTCATTCAACTGGAGAAGGATAGGAAGAAAAACAATTTCCATCTTTTCTATTGTTTCTTGCGTGGAGAGATGCTTAACAACGTTTTTTTTCTAAACAACTTTTGTAAACCAACCTTCATTTCATTTATATATTTTGCTTGGTCAAGGCCGTTAAGTATTTGCACCAAACCATTTTTTAGGGCGGAATACAAATTGTCTTTTTGAATTTCAAGTCGATCTTTGAACGACTCCCAAAGATTCTGAAAACATTCAATTATATTTCTTTCCAAAGCATTTCATGTTAAATGAGTAAACATTATGGTGTAATTGTACAAAAAATGCTCGAAATGACTTGAAAAATACGCTCTTACGGTTTCGATAAGGCTGAAACGTACCCTCACTCCATACTTATCAGCCCACAAGTTCATAGAAAATTCAAGCTGATTTCGGGGAGATTTTAAATCCTGAATTTCAATTTTCAGCACAATTTTTAAAACAAAAAGACTTACAGCCAATAGAACTAAAAACTCCTGTTGACCTGCAGCCGGAACATTTTCGAAAAATTCCTGTTTTTGCAATAAACGTTGAATGAACAAATACTAAAAAACTGTTCACGATTGGCTTTTAGAAACACTCACCACTGTGCCTTTAATTCCATTTTGGTTTCCGTCTTCTGTGTTTTGTTCAAAGGGCAGAAATCTGGAGAAAACCACGGGGGTACAAAGAAAAAGAAGAAAAACGGCTTTGGTCATTTCTGTGGTTTCCTAATGGAAATGGCCAGGCGTTTTATATCGGTCAATATGGTTGGTTTGACCAACTGTTCTACACAAAGAAGGATTGTGTGCTTAAGTGCGGCACGTTTCTGAGCGAGCCTCAATGTCAGCTCAGTACAAAGGGTAGAAAAAAACAAGGAAATTATAGATTCGGAGAAAACTTACCCAGCCTTGCTCAGGAAAAACAGTAGTGCCGTAGTTTGTGCAAAGTTTAACGCATCGCGGCGCGTTGGTTTATGACTTTTAATATTATATTAGTAAGAATTATTTTAAGTGCTCCATTTTTAAATTCAGCAAATGTCACTGGATAAACTTGAAAATGAGTTTTTTTTTTTTGTATTATTGACTTTCTTTTTGCAATTTGGGCCATTTTTTTGTTTTCTTACTCAAATGGATTGATTTTAACAATAATAACTCGTTGTTTTTATGGTCGACTTCAAAAATTGTTTTTAACTGTAAAATCGCATCTAAAACATAAAAATATTTATATTTTCAAAATGTGACTTGCTGAATTGCTTTTTTGAAGACGGGAATGATCATTAAGAAAATCTCATATTTTCACAAGCGATCTTGATTACCGTAGATTCGCAGGTTGGTGATGTTTCTGGCCAAGCTCAATAAAATAGTTTTGCATGTAATTTTGCCCCGTTTTGGCTCCATAACCATTCAGCGTTGCTGAGTCCCAACTGAGATGACGTCACGATGTACTTGATGACGTCATTTTGTGGCAGGAAATCTATGAATTCAAAAATTAATGAAAAGTTGGAATCGCGAAGCCACAAAGGGGTTTTCTAAGAAGTGTGTGTCTGTAAATTTGAAGCCAATGTTTCAACAATTCAGATTTTGTCTTTTTTATTTTCCAATATCAATTCCAAACTTCTAAAAATGGGGTCGTAATAATTTATTAACTTTTACAAAAAAGGAATTATAAATATTTTGACACTAATACTTTTTCTCACAATCACAGTGGCGTCGAAGTTGTTCAGTCAACATACAGACTCTTCAGATTCATCGATTCTTTCACAATCCCGTCAACGAAGGCATCCACATCTCCAACGATGGGGGCAGCAGCTTCATTCATCAACTTGATAGAGCCTGAAATTTTTAGTGATCACAATGTTTTTGGGTTACACTTACCGAAGGAAACACGACGACCTTTGTTGTGGCTGACTGTCAGTCCTCCATTAATAGCTCCAGTGTCCAGAGGAGTCACTTCATCTTTTGTAGCGGCTTCTTGCATGGAACTGGCTCTTGACATTCTGGTGGTAGGAGGTTCCAGTGCGAGAAGACTGGCCAAGGATGTAAATGGGCCTTCTGAAGATGTTTTGATGGAAAACGTAATGAAGTTGGAGTTCTTACCAGGAAGTAGAAGATTCATATCAACTTCGTGAATCTCTCCATCAACACGAGTGGCAACCTTGTTATAGGCGTTGGCGGTTGCCATGAACTGAGTGAGTTCGAATACGCGAGATTCGATTGGCGGGGAGTAGAAATCACTTCCATATGGAATCAGATCCACCTGAAATAGGAGACAATAGCTCTTTATAGTTCATAGCCAAGTTTTCTTCAGAAATTTGTAAAAATTGGTGATACTTGGCTGGTTTTCAAAGTGTTGGCCACAGGCCGCCTAATTGAGCGGTCAAAGGCAGCGAAACTCGGTGGCCTCAGGCCGCTTAACGGGGCTGTCGAATTTGGGAAAATCGTGCGGCCGCAGGCAGCCCAATCTAGCTGCCGAAGGTACCGTATCCGTGCTGCCGGAGGGCGCCTAAGTGAGCGGCCGAAGGGCGCAAAACCAGGATTAAGGGCCGCCTTAGGCGGTAACTCCTGGTCTAACTTACAATATAAGGCATGTTCTGCAGGTGCTGGACTGCTGCCAGGATTTCCTTCAGAGCAACTGCCAAGTAGGGCCACATCTGGAAAAACCTTCAGGTGCACAAGTCTTAAAACAAAGGTACTTGACTCATAGGTTTTTCGGCCGCAGCTCCTTCCAGTTCATCAACAGAAAGACGTCCTGAGATTTGGATTACGGTGGATTTCACGCGATCGACGTGGAGACGAACCTAAAAATCTAGGTGCGTTTGCTTCTTCTTCAGTCTCTGCCTCTTTGTATGCCTCCCATAACACATTATTTCGGTCTTTTCGTCTCTGTCTCTACATATCTGACTACCTGTTTTTCTGTGCCCTGTCTTATTTACTCTTTATTTCTTTTATTTTTTTCTGTTTTTTTTGTGTGCGTGTGTGCGTCTGTACGTCTGTGCGCTAAAAAGTACAATTCCTATTCCTACCGCATCAGTCGTCGTGAGAATTCCTGTAGTCCACTCATAAACATGTTCCCCATACTGGCGCAAGTTCCTAAAATTCTGCGATTTTTAATCAATTTTTGATTTTCACCTGCAGAGTTCCCTGAACGTACACTCATCGGGTCCCGAGATGGGGAACGTAACACGAAGGATAACCTGGATTTCGCCATCTAGGGGTTCGGGAGGCCAGTGGAGAACCTAAAACGTATTTTTTGAAAATCTCAAAGGGTTTAAAAAAACTCACAGGTGGTTTGCTATTGATGGGTGTGTTGTCACCATGAGCCATCTCAAAAGGCTGGAACTGGGGCAGAATTTCTTTCAAGTTCTGTTGCATTGTGGAGCCAATGTCAACGGTTCCGTACTCCACAGAAGGCACATCTTTCCACTGTCCGAGCTGCTCCATTCTGTCGTCCTTCCACTCTCCACTAGGCAGTTTTCTGAATAATTTGCCTATTTCTTAGTAAAATCCATAACTTACTCTGTTTTCTGAATGGCGGTCTCACAAATCTGGGTGGCTCTTTCTCGAATGTTCTGGACGACTTGCTCCATTTGTTCAGTTGAGTCCGTGTCCCAATGTTTCTTGGCCACTACGAGTTTCGGCCAGCCGTCTGCCTGAAAGAGTAATAATAAGAAAGAGAAGGGCAGACAGGGCTTATATGCCGATTAAGACCCGACGGCGTGTGATTGAAAAATGAATCCAATTATTGCACTGCGATCGAGTTTCGCAGTTTGATAAGTTCACGTGATGTCTTAAAGCACATGAAAAAGGAAACACAAAAAACATTTTCATTTCATTTTTCTTGGTGTTTTTTCTTCGCGAATATCCCAATATGTATTTATAGTTTCGGTTTGTTTTAGTAGTGTTTTTGGCAAAGTGAGCCATTTTCAGATGGAAAAGAGGGCTATGGGATGGGAAAGTCAGGGGAGGGTACTAAAGTGCGGCCAGGAACCGCTCTGGCGCGAAGCGGTTGACCGTACTTTGGTAGCATTCATACCACGTAAAGCGGTGAAGCAGGCTTCAGGCGGCCAAAGGCCAGCGAATCCAGAAAGAGGGGTTTTCACTTCTGGTGAAACTATAGCCAAACGTGCCTCGAAATGGTGAAGAAGATAATATTTTTATGCTTTAGGGAATATCCTAAAAAGACCAGATTTAAAGTTCATTCAATTCAGAGCACAGCTCTCAATAATGGCCCAAAACAAGATCAACCAAATGCGCTAATGAGGTTAGTGCACCAAGGAGAGGGCGGCGCAACCTCAATTTCCGAGGACTACCGATGAATGCGAAAAGAGTGAACAACAACACAGTTTAACGTTGATTCTTAGTAGCCTACGCACGTAAGGAGGAAATGAAGCAGAAAGCAATGACGTCAATGTTACCCAACGAAGTTTAAATTTGAAAATCTAACATTGGGGTGGAATTTATGTTATGTTACGTAAACAGATTTGAAGCAAAGCTGCCACCAAACGGTAATCATATGCTAATTTTGGTAATTATCAAAGGATGTCCTGGCAAAATGTAGTTTAGCTACTTGTCAGAGCATTTCTAGTACAGTTTAAGTTTATTGGAATGATTCGAATTTTGCAACAGATGCAATATCAGTATTGCGTGGAACAGGTTACTTTTGCAATACATGGCAACATGCATAGCTTATGTGTTTGGGTGATTTTTATGCCACGCAACCCGACAAATCTTTTGTTTGTATGCGATGGTTATGAATCACTACAGAAAAAACAAAACATATTGGAATTAAGCCGTCTCTATAAGATTGGAGAAGACCGAGGACATAGAAAAACATCCGTTTTTTCTGAAAACTTCTGGCTAGTCTTAACTCATTTGGTTGCAAATTCAGAAATAAGTTCTGATCAAAAAACTGAAAAATCCGTGAATTTTTGAAGTTTTTGCTAATTTTCTCTAAACTTTTCCATGGGTTTGAATTTTTCAGGTTTATACTGGTCTAACTGTTTACTATTGACACCATTCAAATCAAACGTAACTACATATTGTTGTGAATTTCGAGTTTGAAAATGTTTTAAAAAAAGGACGAATTTTTTTCAAAAATGAACGAACAGTAACCAGAAAAGAAATGGTCACACTGTTTAAGAAGTGGTTTGCTTTGACTGAAGCAAAACGAAAATTGAAAGGCGGATTCGAACCCGGATCGCTAGAGTTCCAGAACCTTCATTGAACAATTATTTCCGTTTGAAATTTTTGGGGAATTCTGGTTTCGACCAATTACAAACTTTTCTGAAAATTGATTATCGATAGAAACGATTTTTTAAAATTATGTCATCCGTCTGCCCCAACAGAGACGGCGTCTCAAATAAATATTGCACTTTATAAAACGGTGTCATTAAAATAAAAAAGTTTGTAACTGCGTGTTAAAATAAGAATATTTTGGCAATTTTGTATTTTGTGAAAAGATGCAAAAACTGCATAAAACCAAAAACATTGTATGTAGATTGGTTGCAGTCTGTGGTATTGAAAAGAGCGTCTGCGTTTTTCAACAATGCGACAAAAACTGGAATCCAAACCTCAAATGTCAAGGCCAAGACCATCTAGGAACAGATCTAGGAACAGGTGTTCCCAATGAAATTAAGAAACAGGTGATTTTGTTCCGAAAAAAAAGGTTAATTTATCTCGACTGATTCTGGCCGATCTGAAACCTCAGTCGCCGACGACAGCTGGAAAACAAAGTAGTTTCTTTCGAAGCAAATTGGTCGGAGCGGAATGGCCGAGGGACTCTTAGATGCTAACAAATTGTCTGTTTTCCCTTGGAGAGAAAGAGGGAAAACCTGCATACACACGGGGCTGATGCCATTATTCATGCGTCTCATTCGGCGCATTTTCTGCCGCGCGCCTCTCCCTTTGAAGGGACCATTAGGCCATTCGGACACGTGATGGATTAGATCTCGTCGCGAGCAGACGACCACGAAAATAGGCGTAAATGGAACAGAAAAAGGTCGGATTTGCAAAGAAGGGTTCCGCGTTTCAACCATGAGAAATGGGAGGAAAGGGCACGTCTTTGTGAAAGAGATATTGTGTTTCAATCCCAAGAAAGGTCAACAACAAAAATATTTTTCAAAGGGATTGAATTTTAACATCTTAGAAAATGGACAACATGAACCATGCATGCGTTTTGGGGTTTCAAAAATTGAAAAAAAAAAAAACAAAAAAATTCATTCGAAAATTACACAACTACGCTAAGCCCTTTAAATTCTATTCACTCAATGAATCAGACCGAAAATTTCCTTTTTTTATATATTTTGTGTAATTTTTATAACTTTTTCATAGATTTTCGTAACTTGCAGTTACAATTGAAGTTGCAAATCGCAATTGGTAAACAATCATTAAAAGAAATTTCCTATTAAACCGCCAATTTGATAGGTAAATAAACCAAACTTTTCAAGACGCAATGTGGGTTTTTGACTTAAGGTCCTTAGGGGAGCCTTAAGGTTGAAAATGCATATTGTGCTTCGAATTCAACTTTTTCAAGATTAAACAAAAACAATTGATAGTATTTTTAAAAAAAATTTTAAATTTCAAAAAGGTGTTTTTACAAGCTCTTCGAACCGAAGAAAATTTGAAATTTTTGAAATTTTGATGTTTCGGAAAGGGGAAGTTCAAACTAACAATTTCAAACAAAAATGGCACAACTATGAGTCAACGAAAACTCATATCTGAAATACCGATTTTGCAATTGTTTTGTAAAATTTGCTCGTATATCATTAGAGGCGATCGGTTAGTTTGAGAACGCGACGCCACAAAAACCGGACTTTCCGAGAATTTTCAATTTTTTTCAGGTTTTGAAAGTTACTCGAAAAAATTGCGGTAAAAAGCAAAGTTTTACAAGAACAAAAATGCTATCGATTGAGTTGTTTAAGTCTTGAAAAGATAGAGTTTGGCGCAAGATGTGCAATTTGGACCTTACGGCTCCCCTAACGAACTTAAGGGGTAAAAACACTCGAAATAAAGATAATAAAATGTGATTAGAAAAAATGAAAGGAAATGTGCAAAATACTTAAGCAAGAAAAAAGTGCAAAAGATATGTTAACGGGCCTAAGCAACTAAAATTTCAAGTTGAGCAAAACCTGTTTCTGCTGGGACGTTTCAATGGGTTCCCACCTTAAAAAACACTGAAAAAAACGGCGTTGCGTTGACTAGGTTTTGATAAACGTTGGTCAATTATCTGGATCTAAAGTTGTAAATCGATGGTTATACCTGTTTTTGGCTCACAAATCCAGTGTTGTGTCAACGGGGCGTTATGTCAATCCGCCGTTGTTTTCTGGAGGTTGCAGCGATCATTGGAGCATAAACTACCCTAGTTATGGAGTGCCGCAGAGTGACAAACAACGCAGATTGAAAATGCATGCCGGCTCAAAAAACCTCGGCGTATTCGCTATTGTTTGGGTGTGTAAAGAGAAACGGGACAAAACGGATAATGAGGTTCTTAAACGTTAGGGAAATTCGCTTTCGACAATGGGTTCTGGGATGAGCTTTCCAAATAATCTTCAGGAAGGATCGTGCTTCTCACATTGCGCGAAAACAATTTGGAGGAAGGGCTTCAGGGGCGAAAACAAATTTCGGCCGTCAAAAGGCGGTGAACGTCGTTCGCAAAAAGGTGCTAATCGGGAAACCTTTAAGACTATAGTTTTCCATAAAAATGGTTTTTTATGTTAATGGGGCAGTAAGGGACCTTTCATATAATATTGGATCGGATACGGTCTGAAAGACTGCAAAAAAACTATGCTAAATTGTCTGGCACCTTCCTCGTTTCCAGCGTTCTTTTAGCCAATTAGAATGAAATAGGGCTCATTAGCATGCCTTGTAAATGCCGGACACTCAGGACGTACTGTTCGTCTACAAATCTGTAGACGGAGACCCGTTTTCGACGACTTTGAAGCGTGTTTTTCTCGAAAGCGCTAAATTATAGACCCACAGTCATATATATTTTCATGATCAGCGATTTTTTTACTCTTAGTTGAGCTAATATTGAAAAACACGCCTGACTGTCACTTTAAACAAGCTTGAAAATACAAAGACCGGAGAATCAAGTGGTACTTGAAGCCGTCTTTAAAGTCATACTTCTCAAACTTTCAGTCTGTCCTTATACAAACTCTTATGTAATGTTTGTTGTAGGTTTGTACTGTTCTTGGGAGAAGAACTCACGTTGACAAGAAAATGTCGAACTGCTGCGCGGACGTTCTCGTCGTCGACCTTTTCGGTGGCTACCAGCACATTTTTCTGAAAAATCAGGAGTCAGTAAACATGATCGCAATTATTGTTGGCAAAGACGGAAATTCTATTGAAATCTATTCCTGGGTGGCAAAGCAAATAAACATTTGCCTTGCGCAGGAGGGAGTCGATCGCAGAAGAATTCGCTGAAAGCACTGCAAATGTGAAAAGAAATTGGCGCACTTATGTTAAAGTTTCAACAAGGACTTAAAACAAACCAGGAGTACGCACCCTTCTGGCTTGCGGCCCGCGGCCGCACTAACATGCAGCCTTCGGCCACTCAGTTAAGCGGCATGCGGCCCCCAATGCGCGGTCCACGACCGTAACTATTATTCCTTAAAACACTTTATCAATAAAATAAGTACCTCAATTTCTGCAATGGTGATCGTTCTATTCTAGTTAATTTAAGCTTATTTCATGCATGTAAGGAAGCATTGCTGAAAGGGACCATCAGCCTGTTTTTCGAAACGGAAATGAACAGTATGAAAAGTGCGCCATTTCAATTGAAATGTTATTTTCCAACACCGTTCCAGGAAACGGTTGTTCACAGAATGCGTGCCAAGTCATCATTAGCATATGATTTGCATGAGCGGGAAAAACCCCCCTTATGGTCCCTTTAAGAAAAACAAAATTTGGCTAAGCGGCTTTTTCACGGGCCATCGAAAGCTTTAGCGATTGGCCCAGTTGTCCATTGTTTCGCCCACATGCCAATCCCTCACTCAAAATGCGGCCAAACGATTAACCGAGTTGATTTTGGCGTCGGCAGTTTTAATAACGAGAATCTCAAAAGAGCTAAATATAGTTTTAGAGAAACATTCTGTTTTTGCTTGTTCTTTACCGCTTCTTAGCTACATTATTAACTGTTTACGAGTCAACCCCCTCCTTGGAAAGAAAACTCATGCCTTTCTGGGAAATCTCTCTAGATGAAATCACTACTACCTGTCAATTCACAGTTGACCGGGCATTTTCCCAGGTTGTTTTTGAAAACAAAGGGTTACCTGTTTTGGTAGAACCGGAAACGATGAGTACACTCCTTCCGATCCCGAAGGGGTGAGCAGTGAGAGAACCTCACTGCGAAGGGCGTCTGGACAGATGACGAACATCTGGAACAGCTGGGGCTTTTCCATTTGAAAAGGGAGAAATTGGAAGACAAGAGGAAGAAAGAGTTCATAAATAAATAAATGATCTTTAAAAAGTCAAAAAAAAGCCGGGGGCTTTTCTGATTGGACGTGAAACTAATGCAAATTTCGCCAATTAAAATGATTGTCCGAACACCGCTCCAGGCAACGGTTGTGCGCGAAGTTCTTGTCAAGTCTTTATTAGCGTAAGGTTCTAAAAAGGCGTCTCACGAGCCCTTTAAGAGCGTTATAGACGTCGATAAAGACATAAGTTAACAGAACATGGTAATCAGAATGGGACGGGAATGATTCAAATTCGGCATACGTCAATTCATTGTATTCCGTCGATTACAAACAACGACTGAAATAGGAAATGGAAAAGGACAATCAGATACTTGTAAGTTAAAATAAAACACTGGGGCTTGACAAACGATTTTTTCACTGATTCGTAAGCCATTTTATAATCGACAGGTGGTTTCCAACTGCAAACCTAAAAATGCATGCGGCATTGTTAAATTTGTTTATACATTTTTAAATTTGTTGTATACATTTTGTCTGATACCGGCTTGGTTTGGCAATGAAATTCATAAAATCATAACTGTTCAATAACGGAATACGATAAGGTAGACTTTTCGTAAACCAGAAAGCACTAATTTTATGGAAAATTTGAATAAATTTTATGTGCCTGGTGTAAATTAATTTTCGGACACGGGCTTTCATAGCTGGAAATAGAATCATCATGCAGGCGACAGTCGATGGAAGCCCAAGGTTGCAACAAACACAAGGGCAGTTCAATCACGTGTGTTTTAGAAAATTGACACCAGATGCTTGTTTTTTGCTTATAGAAACTGCAAAACTGAAACAATGTCGCCAAGATTGGACATGTATATTATGCAAGAGTTGAGAGTACTAAGCAAGTGTAAAAATGAGGAAGGATGTGATGAAAAACTTTGAGGACATTTGAGAGAATGAATGCATCCGAGGGTTCCCAGGCCTGCCGATGATGAGGAGAGGGGCGAGCGTGGGAATTGGCACAGCTTCAAGAAATTCTATATCTTGCATTTTAATACGGCTATGGTTAATCACAGGTACTGGAAGTTATCCGGAAACGTAAAGTGGAGAAGGGTGCTAACTACAATTGTGGCTACAATGTCAGATTCTCTGGGATGTGATTATGCAGAAATGGAACTGAAGTGAGAGAATGATAATTTTTTCTGCAGAGTATTTCTTAGGGGAAAAAATGTCAACCTAATGGCAGAAGAGTGACGTAAAAGTGACCTTGGGTTTTGTTGAACCAAATGTTTTTAGGGATGAGAAAAACGTCATTTTTGATTGTATTTCTGCAATTTAATTATAAAGCAACGTTAGCAAAAGCAAATGCAGAAGGAAATACATTAGGGAACCGAGAGAAAGAGATAGAGAATGATAAAGAAAAGGAGATAATAGAGACCGAGACAGTTAGAAACATAGGCAAAAAGAGAGAAAGACAGAAACAGGCAGAGACAGATAGAGAGACAGAGAGACAGAGAAACAGAGAAACAGAAAAACAGAGAAACAGAGAAACAGATAGAGAGAGAGACAGGGAGACAGAGATACAGGGAGACAGAGAGACAGAGAGACAGAGAGACAGAGAGACAGAGAGACAGAGAGACAGAGAAACAGAGAAACAGAGAGACAGAGAGACAGAGAGACAGAGAGACAGGGAAACAGAGATACAGAGAGACAAAGAAACACAGAGAGAGAGAGAGAGAGAGAGAGAGAGAGAGAGAGAGATAGAGAGAGAGAGAGAGAATAACACTGCGACAGCAAATTCTAAGCAACCGTGTTGCATAGAAGCTGTGCGTGGATGTTACATCGAAACAAAGCCCTCGCGAGTGGCAACAATTTCGTGGCGAACACTTTCTTTGATGGCTGCTGCCGGGTCGGAACAATTTGTAACCGGGGAATTCGTGAAAATCGATGGTGGGACAGGTTTCGCTGTGCAGAACTGCGGTCAGCTGTGGTTCTTTTACGGAGATGGCGTGACTACATTCAGTGGAAAGGACACGCAACCGGCACAAAAAAGGGAAGGCACCGACATGAGAGTTTTGTTTTCTCTCTCTCCAAGAAGGAGATAAAATCTATAAAAGTATTATCGAAAAGATGTTGAAAAAACCGCCTTTTGCAACAAGGAAAACATGTTTTAAAAAAATGTTTTAGGCGCCAGATTTCGCTTAAAGGGGCCGTCAAGGGCCATTTCAAAATTGCATGCTAATGAAGACTTGGGAAGCATTTTGCGCATTTCCGTTGGCTGGAGCGGTTTTCGAAAATAATATTTCAATTGAAATAACTTGATCCAATCCGGAATGGTCCCTGATTTTCTACTTGGAAAATAGCCCCTCTCATTCGGAGTCGCTTGTTCAAAGGAGCATTTCATTGTTAAATTGGACTACAATTCGTATTTCAGATAAGGTTTCCAGAAAAAAAAACGTATTGTGGGAAACGACTATAAAGAGGTTTGAAAAGCAAAAGGGCCCAAAAGCCTGATTCCGGGGTAGCGGACACTTTTACGACCGATAGGATAAATTTACGACGCCTTCAATGGTAACCACGATGGCTTTCGTACGCATTGAAGCTGAGAACACTACTATCACAGAGAGAGAGTGACATAGACAGACAGGGAGTGAGAGAAAAAGATAAACAGAGAGACAAAAATACAAAGAAAAAGAGAGATAGAGAGATAAAGAGACAGAGAGACATAAATGATTCTAGCCACTGCTCCAGGGGACCTCAAAGCAATCAGGTCTTGTGACATTGTGTGGAAAGGAAAAACAACCGCCTATTCGCCTTTGCATTGCCACTAAAATGAAATGGCTTGAAATAAGTATAGGTCGTCAAGTGTTCCATGAGAGCGATCCAGAGCCTTCGAGGGAAAGCACAAAGGAAATTCACTTTGCGGCTAGATTACATTCACTGGGTAATGTTACTTGCCAGCAGCCGGGAAAACAGCTGTCGGCTGCCGCCGTTTCGCAGCGGAATGGTGTTGAGGGTGGTGAAAATGATTGAAAGTCACGTGGGGATAGAAAAAAGTGGGAAAGGACAAGTCATCAAGAAATTTAAAGGTCGAAAGTAAGAAATGATTTCCAGAGAGGTATTAAAAGATTATATTCACATATTTTAAGTCCTCATATTTTCTTGGATGACAGTGTTTTTATGATCAACAACATTAATATGAAAACCCTTAGTATGCAATTGAAAAATAGGAAAGTTTCAAGAAAAAAACGTCTCCAGAAAGTCTGTTTTGCCAGAAATCACACACAATTGTGGAATATCCGCCGCTGAAATTACGAAAAAAAAGTTACATTTAGATTTATAATTTAAAACATTGGTGTCTTTTTTGCGAAACGAAAGAAGACCTTCTGAGCGAGGTGTCAAAATAAAACAAATATGCCCCCAGGGAGCTTGGAGTTCTTCAAAAGAAACATAGGCATCAAACATAGGAAGCGGAATTTAACTGTAATAAACAAAAATATTTTAGATTTTTAGATGAAAGTCACAAAAATGTACTATGCTAATAACCAAAAAAGAATCTCTGCCTCATGCTGGAATCGAACCAGCGACCTTCTGTTTACTAGACAGACGCTCTGCCACTGAGCCAATGAGGCGCTGTTAAGCAAGCTTGCGTTGTCCCTTATCATTCGACGTCATCGAGTGGAATTTATCGTATGAAAAGGCAGTAAAGCCGCTAAAAACGCAATTCCTCATTTCATAAACATTTTTCTATTACACTTTCACCTGAGCATTATTGTAAAAATGCGCATTCATAGTTAACATTATAACATAAATCACAAAACTGTGACAATGACTCTCTTCTCCATGTATTTCACCTGTTTGCGTGGCTCACTCTCTAACTTATGCACATGTCAAAAAGAGAAAAGAGCTTCGACGTGTCAAAAACCCGTTCCGCTGGAAAAAAATAGGGCTCTTCATCGGAGATTTGAATGGGCGTCTGCTGCAATTCGCGGCGGATTAAAGAGCAACCATCTGTTGTTGATATCAAGAGAAGACTGACATCGTTTTCCACAGCCTCTTGAATCAAATAAACAGAGTGATAGCGGAAGAGTTTGAGGAAAACAGCGGAGACCAAGGGGAGTCAGAAGAGATGAGCTTGGTCTAATGACATTTGGGCGTCGTTTTTGGAAAACGCAGTGGAATGAGCGATTGTAACCGTCAGTGGTCATCAAGATATTGCCCTTATAAAGGTTCGCAAGATAGGCAAATTACGTATACTGACTATGAGCTAATTTAGCGGCATATACCCTTCCTGAAACATATGCGTTCTTTCGGCAACCGCCCCTTCTTTTCACTATTCTCGTCTAATGTGCTGCTCATCCTTTATATATAGCATCTCGCTTTTTTACAGAATTTAAAGAATGCCTTTTAAACACCGAAAATCCGACGTTTGAAATCAGATTTTTCATACCAAGGGAGTACAGATCATTTGCATTTGGTATGAAAAACTTAAAGGGACCGTCAGGGGCCTTTTCGCAGTGGAAATGAGTGGTATGCTAATGAAGTCAATTCAATTAAAATAATTTTATCGAACACCGCTCCTGAAAACGGTCATGCTCAAAACACTTGACAAGCCTTCATTAGCATGGGATTTGGAAAATGCCCGTGACGAGCCCCGACCGCCATTTTAGATAGGAAAAATAACGTAGCAAAATGCGCCATTTCTATTGAAATAATTTATCCGAACTTGGGCGCGAAAATCTTCATTATCAAGTCATTTAGAAATGTCATCTGATGGCCCCTTTAAAACCTGTTGTGTTTATTGAATCAAGTTTCAGTAAAGGTTATTGTGATAGTGAATAAAAATTACACGATAGAACAGAGAGCTGCTTCAATTTAAGGAAACACGCCTTTTCATGTCCATTCTTACCTCAGTCAGTGGCTTAATTATTTCGTTCGTTGTTTCGTCTCCTTGAATGGATGACGTAGTTGAACTTTGCTGACTTTTGAGCTCACTTTCAGCAGTCAACTGCGGCGCAGCTAAAGGAAGCTGAAAGCAAAAAAGTGATTGAAACCGACATTTTATGTACAAAAAAAAACAAAAAAGACGTTTCAAACTTAAAACTAACTACCTCGATCCGTGGTTTTTCAAGATCGCTTGAGTCTCCCTGAACTGATGAAACAATTGAATTCGTCTGGCTTACGAGTTCAACTGTCGTCTCTGCCGGGCAAATCTAAAAGTGTTGCTGTTTATCCTCGTTATTTAGACAAAGATAGGAAAAGCTTTGTAAAAGAAAAATACCAACCATCCTTGTTAACACTTTAAGAATTCGTTATTTAGACATTTAGACAAGTAGAAAAAGTGCTACCTCAGCGTGTTCTTCTGGAGCTTCGTTTAAGCTTTGAATTGATGATGTAGTTGAGCTCGGCCGGCTTCTGTTTAGTGTGCCAGCTATCGAATGAGATACCGCTAGACACAGCTGAAAGAAGAGAGTTCAAGTCTCCGATTACAAAGAGGATCAAAGATTGAAGAAGCTATGAACACATTGTAATTCATTAGCATTTGAAATAATTCTGTTTTGTTTTTAAAGGTCAATCGAACGATTCATATTATATCAATTTTTTAGCTGTCAAATAAACGAAATTATTACCTTTAAAGGCTAGGCAATCAATGGCTTTGCGCACAGACGTTGGCTGGAGGGGTGTTCGGGAAAATTACAGTGCGGTCAAAATGTATACGTCCACCCCATTTTTTGTGATTTTTTTTTTCCAAAACGGTCAGCAATGCCGACCTGTGACATAGCCAGGCGGATTCAGCATGGAAAAATAATTCTGGGCGCTGTGTGTCAGATTTTCAAATTTGCATATTCTAATGTTATGCTAAAAGTCGGTGTTCAAAAAGTATACGTCCACTCGAATAAATCAGCTGTTTTCTGTCAAAAAACAACGATGACCGAGTCGTTAAAGTTTTTCTGGGCAAATCGAACATTGTTTGATCAATTTAGACAGGAATTGTGGAATAAGGGCTGTCACAGTTTAGCTCAAAGTGTATTTAAGCTCAGTGTTTGTAACTTAAAATTTCGAATGTTGAGAATCACGTCTGCACCTTCTTTGGTTAACAGAGATGTCAGCGTATCTCAGGATCGTTTTTCATTGATTTCAACATGTTTTCGGAGCCGTTTGTACCACATTGTGGCGCAAAACAACCACAGTGTTAATGTATTTTTACGGTGTATGGGTTGGTTCGATTTTTAAATAAATTTTCAAATAGCAACGTATTATCTTCAGATAATAGCCAAACTTTTGTTAATTGACCCAGAAATCTGATTGTAAACACTGGCAGAGATATCCTGATTCAAAAAGAAGTGAATAAAAACAAACGCATTTCAATAAGAAAATGGCTGGGGTGGACGCATACTTTTTGACCGCACTGTATATCAACTGATCGTGAAATGGCAGAATTAGGATACGGTTCATTTCCTATTAGGAAAGACCCCTGACGGTCCCTTTAAGCGTAAAGAAAAGTATATTTCTAATAATACGGTAATGTAGAAAAACATGATACGACAAGGAAGACATAAGCAGACGTTTTAAGACATCCTCCTGAAGTAATTCATAACCTCTGCATGTGGAGAAAGATTGCGCAAAGAGTGCACATAAAAAATGAATGCTGTGCTGGATTGCGAGTGTAACCGCCTCGCCCCGGACGGCAGCTATTAGGAGGGACTACAATTACCTTCATTAGAGACCTGCTCTCGCTGGAACCTGTGATTGAGCGACGGAGGAAACTTCTGGCAAGGGTTGGGCTAAAGATCATAAGAAAACGTTTTAGGGTTATTCACCTTTTGCTGGCTTTACTCTCCGATTTAGTGCGAACTCTTGAGTGGGTTCTGGCGTTTAGCTCCTGAAGCCTCAGATTATGAGCTTCAATCATGCATTGGGGTAGCATGTTTTCGCAAGGAAAAGGGTGAATTAATTCTGGTTAAATAGGTGTTGGACGACCGATTGCGCAAATGTAGCGGATATTTGCATAATCTCTGTTGCCAATGCGTTCTGAGGACAATGTTCTTTAGAGGAACTGCAAAATGGTCAATATGTTTGTCACAAATCAGAAAAGTGATAAAAAACGCTGATTCAAGGTATAATTTGATTCCAGGTGTAACATCCCAAGGTAACGTCGTGAGTCGTTTACGAAATCGCATGATAATGAAGACTTGATAAGCATTTCGCGCTAAACCGTTGGCTGGAGCAGTGTGTTCGGGAAAATTATTTCTATTGAAATGACTTAATTTCCATACTTCCCATTTCCTAAACGAAAAGGCCCCAACGGTCGTTTAAATACTGTTTCTTCTAAAATGGATGAAGTTGGGAAATGAAGAGTTTCTTGAAAATATACTGAAACAGTAGCAAACCATTTGCGAATATTTCAAAAAGTCGCCGACGCGAAGAAAATATGTCTTCATCTTCCTTTAGCCAAACAAAAACTTTTGCAAGGGTCCGTCAGGGGACTTTTCAGAATCGCATGCTAATGAAGAATTGGCAAAGATTTTGTGCAGAATCGTAGCCTGGAGCCATGTTGGTGGAAACGTTTTCAATTGGAATGGCGCCATTTGCATTCGGTTTCTTTCCAGTCAGAAAAGGCCCCTGACAGCCCCTTCAAGACAGGTGTTATCAAATTTTCACTATTTTCAAAAGGATGTTATCAAATGAACATTACTCAATATTTCCCGTTTACGGGATAACGGTTTCAGTTTCAGTTTTATTGTATGTTCAAAAATGCGCGTACAGGTTTTTTTTTGCCAAAACGTTCAAGATAGTATCACGTTCCGTTGCGACGCGCAATTGCAAGTCCTGACAATTTGCTAGGTAATTATAATCACCAGCTTGTCGTCCGCATTGTTTTGTGACACGTGCGAATGTCTACTGTTCGTTTTGTTCTTTTTCGATTCTTTTGTTTTGATGTTGTTACGAGTCCATCCCATTATAACTCCTCGACTCCACTGTTCTTCGAAACATCAAAGTCGCCCTTCTCATCCTTAAACGGGTATTTGCGGGGTCTAGTGTCTCTAATCAAGGAAACTAATTCAGAGACTAATCCATGGGAATAGAGTAATACATTATCGACACTCCTGTGAGGAGGCGACAACATTGTTACTCATTCAAAATATCTCTCTTTTGCCTCTATCTTTGACGTATCTCATTGTGGATTCACGTGAGTGGGCATTATAAATAGGCAGTGTTTTAATGCTTGAATGCCTTGTTTGTTAGGCTCAATTTCCTGCTTCAATCAATGTGCTCGTCCGGATTATCAGTTGACGTATAAATCCCTTCCCCTCAGATGAGAAAACCCTCAGGTTTGAACGCTGCTCCGTTCGTTCTTTCAAACCATTCGACTTTCATCTAAATCCACACATTGCCCTTTAACTTAATGTTTTAAACCTTTGAATTCCTTACTTGGGTTACTTAACTCGGATTATCCTTATTAACCTTTCAGAAACAGCTTCGATCGAAGCCAAAATGCTGGTTGAACGCCTGATGGAAGCCTTCAACTTGGCTAATAGAAACCGACGTATTTTTCTAATTCATTGCTTTGTAAATGTTTTTGCAGCATTTCAGGTAAATATTTCGTACTAGGGAAAATAATGATTCGTTCAGATGACTTTTGTGTTTTTCCTTTACCCCCACCTCATTTGTACTTCAAATATTCCCAGTGGCAAAGTGTTTTGGCTCTATTTGGTGTTTACATCAACGATTTTCTTGGGATCAAGCTTGTCTCAGCCGCTTTCAAAATGGTATTTTTAAAGTTTGTTTACCAATGCCGGAGTTCCAAACAGTGATTTCTGATTAAATCGGTTTTTAATGAATTTGGTTTTGCTTGTATAAGAAAGCACTTTCAGGTTCGACCCACCCCGTCTCCTATTCATCGCCATATCCGCCAGCTCATCAGCTCTTTGGCTTCTCACAAAATGGGATCATATCCTTATTGTAGTTTTCGTATTCTTCCTTGTTGGATTATCAACTGGGTTGATTTTTGCGTCGTCGACTCATTCTTTCCTCCACTGCTTTCCTCAAGCTAACTTCTGCCTGACACACGTGAGTAACAATTTATTCAAGGGACCAAGAGTTATGATAATGGGTTGGAAGGTCGTAGGTTGGTGGTGGGCGACCTTCCAGCAAGATATTTCTGGGACCAAGCCCCATCCTGCCAAAATTGGCTTTATTGTAGCAATCGCGTGATTCGCAGGCGGAAATAGTGCACAACTGACCGAAACTCAGAGAGAAAGCGACTTTTTGCCGAATGTGCTTGTCCGGCGACAGCTACAGGGTAGAAATTCAAAAGTAATAAGTTTGCCAACATGTATGGTTGAAGAAGCAGGCGGATGTTCAAATTTTAAATGGGCAGTTAAGCATTTCACTTGTCGAGCTTACATTTTCATCTACACGCACGATCCCCTACGGGTGTCCGTTTTGTCTGCAAAATATGGTTGGGCGAGACTTCAAGAAACGGGTTCTTTTCGAATGGCGTTATATGCAGATGACAAACAATAGAAACGTTTGAAAACTTGTGCTCTTTCGCCAGCATAGGAAATAAATAACATTTCAGGCCTGGGATATTTATAAATCGCGAGGTAATTGACGCTAGAGAATTCATTGTATTTTAAGAACAAACATAAATAAAGGCAGGTACAAAAACAGTTGAGCATATTTGTTTCATTCACATTTCAGATGATTCTGAAATTTAGCACACCATAACTGCATCTAAGGTTCAGATGAAAACTTTCTATTGCGAAACGTGCACTGAAACTTCTTTCAGACTCTTTACCTCTCTCAAGCGATTGGCTCTCTCCTGGCAGTGTGTCAATTTGACGTTAACATATCTCCCAAGACCACATGCCCTCATATCGATAGTCATCATTTACACTCAGTCATTGGGTAGTTTGCCAAAAAAAAACATTCCATTTACAAAAACAAATTAGGCAAAATCGGTTTGCAATTGTCTCAGTGCTAAGATTCGATTTGGCATGTTTCTTCGGAGCAACGTTACAGGTGAATTCTGTTTTATATTCGCAAAACAGATTTTAAGATGCCTTTGTTGTATCTGCTGCAAACTACTTCGTTTGCTCCGGAACCGAGTGAAAATCAAAGAGAAACATATGAAGATATGGAACCAGGCACGTTAACTTTGTTCGATATACGTTTTTTGTTGATCTCCAACTAACCTTTAAAGTTTTTTCAGAACCTAGCAAACTTCCTGGCTTGAAACTAGTCCTACTGACAGCTCTTTTCGCCTGTACTGCCACCGTTCTCTCCGTGGTCTTCCCGTTTCTTGTTTTCTCACATCCACAGGGGTCCATTTCTCATTGTCAGATTTTTGCGGTTAGTAGTTGAATTTTTCTTTTTTCAAGGACATCGATTTAAGGCATTTTTCGTGTTAGGACGTCTGGCATCCATTTTCACATCTGACAAAGTGGCACCATTTTTCTTCCTGGCTATTTCGATAGTGAGTGTAATTCACTTACAAAAAACATGGAACTTTTAGATTGGTATGGGTGTCGCTTGTTGTGCATTTGTTTTCGACGCCCCACTTCCGATTGGATCGGCACTGTTTGGCTTTTTCCTATCACCTACACTTCCGTCTCTCATCGCATATCAAAGATTCAGCTTGTTGTTGAAATGTAAGTTACTTGTTAGAAAAACAAGGAAGAATTTCTAACTTGAAAAAGAAAACTGCGTGGTAACCCTAGAAAGTTTTGGGATAAGTATGAATTCAAGTAACTAATCTTGTTTCCTTTTAAGTTCTAAATTGAATACAGCCTAAAAATCAAATCGATATTGGTTTGTTGCTCAAAACCATTCGGTTTCCTGGAATCCTTAGGTGAAACCATATATCCTGCGGTTTTTGATCGAGAAAAGGTTTTCTGCAATAAAAAAACTGCAACGACAACTAACTAAACGTGATCTAGGATTATCAGCGTCAAATAATGTTAGCTAACAAAGTTCTCACGGGCCGGGCCAACTTAAAAAAAAAAACTCGAGCCCGGCCCGGCCGGCCCGCTTCGGTCCGTCTACTCGGCCCACCAAGTCAAACTGTCAACCACGCGACCATGGTTCGATCCCGGTCAGGGCACTTTTTTTTGCTAACTTAGAATTAGTTAAATTATGTAATAGAAGCATTATTAAAGAGTTTGTAAGGTTTAAAACAAAATTATGTAAGCTGAAATAACGACTTAAAGAAAAATACATGTGACAAGTTTACAAACCGGGCCCGTCTCACACTTTTCTGTTTTGGCCCGTTTCGGCCCGCGGGCTGGCCCTCCTCGTGAAAACTATGCCGGCTATACGTTCCAATAAATGGCTAATAGTCAACATTTCCATTTTTCAGTGGACACCCTTTACCTTCTCCTCTCTGGATCCTCCTTCGGTCATTTACTGTTTCCCTTGTTTCTCTGCTTCTCAGCTCCTTCGGAAAATCGTGTTTTAATCGCTTTCATCTTCTTTGCGACGCTTCTTCTCGTACTTCTCTACGTCTGCATGATGAACGTACAAGCTCAAGTAGAGAGAATCAAGCGTTCGTATTCTCCATTGCTTAAAAAACAAAAAAAATTTCAGCCACCCAAGATCGTCTTAAAATGTTCATCACTCGGTTCTTCTCTGGTGAAAATCTCTTGAAGCGAACTCGATCGATTCGTCCTCTGATTTCGCGCCTTCGACCCAATTCCTACAAGCGATTCAAGTAGAAAAATTTCTTGAAAAAGCAAGAGAAATTCAAATTTCAGGGAACGAAGGGCACAAAGACGAGCGGAGCAAGCCGGACACCCCATCCCCAAAATTGAAGTTACTATCGAGGATAAGGTTCAAGAGATCGATTGTTGAAATTAAGATAATGAAAAGTTAATTGAATTTGTACTTCTGATGTCTAAACAAGGCTGATAGGGAAAAAACACAATTATTTCTTAGCTAAAGTAGAAAAAAGTGAAACTTTTTTGGCTGAAAGAGTCAGTTAGGCATGTATATGACCATGGGTTTTTGAGAAAATCGCTCCAAAGTTGCAAAAACGGGTCTTCCTCTACAGGTTTGTAGACGGTCAGTACGTCCCGTGTTTACGGTTTTTAACAACCATGCTAATGAGCCACATATTATTCAAATTGGATCCTCTCTTATACACTGCGCTTATGGTCTCTGTGTGTGTGTGGTGTCCCACGGTGAAACTGCGCAGAGTCCGTCACGTGTCTGCGTCTCTCCAATTCCTCTGCACTCTCTCTTTTACGGGTTCTAACTCCACGTAAATGTTACGGAAACATTACGGAATTTGGTTTTTTCCACCGTCCATTTCGGGGGCGCAGCCCCCGGCGAGCGGCCGGAGGCCGCGAGCAGCCAGAATATTCAGGACCGCCGCAGGCGGGCCGGAATATTCTGGTTGGATGATACATCTCAGGAAACGAGGAGGGTGTGAGGCAATTTAGCATATTTGATTCGCATTATTTCCGACCGTATCCGATCGAAAACAAAAAAACCCCTCTTACCTCCCCTCTAATGAATACATATTCTCTTACTTATAAAATTTTAGTGTGGTCCACTGACCGACAGACCCACTGGGGCGTTAACATAAAACACAGTCGATAACATCGATTATCGCTTTTTGGGTCACAGGCCGCTAATCTACCTCTGACCAGAAAGTAAAATAGCTTCATTTTTTACCTAGAGATACTTTGTTCTAAGTATCAAATCAGTTTTCAAGCGGACAAAAATGTAGAATATTTGAAAAACTTCCTTTAAAGGCAGAGGACCGCAAAAATGGAAATAAACAAAACGCAACGTAAACGAGAGATCGAAATTTTCCATGGTAAAATGACGAGAGTTTTATGCTAAAAAAAATGGCCAGGCCCCTCACGGCAAGTACGCTCAATTGAAAACATGCCCAAGCCTAAATTGTTCAGTTTTCGGACGAAGGTCACGAAAACTGAACATAATGCGCAAGTGGCAGGTAAAAGAGACATCCCGCCAGTCGCACGCGACACGCGCCGCGTGGGAGACGGCGACGAAATAGCACGCTATCAAGTTAGACGCAGAACCGGCGCCCTTCTAACACCCTCCTGTCCTCACATGCTCTCTCGCGTGTCTGCGCTCTCCTCTGATTATATGCTATTTCGCTGATTTTCAGCGGACGCAGGCAATTGCGCTCCACTTGCGCTATGCACTTGCAGTGCCCTGGCCATTTTCGCGGTCCTATGCCTTTAAAAAGGATCTCTCATACAAAAACATTTGTTACAAAATTAGAAATATTCTATTCCTATGTCAGATCCCATTCCGAATGAATGAAAATTAATTTAAAACCTTCCCGATGTTTTACATTGCGGATATAGAACTAAAATTTGAAAATGTGACCTTAATAGCTTTGCCCCGGCGCTTGTTTACCCACGCGGGCTAAATGATTCATTCGAATCGGCCGTTCGGCGCCCAAATCGATCGACCCCGTCGAATGCGACGCACCCGCCATTCGCCCGCCGCTATTCGACGCAAATCGCTTTCGAAACGCTGAGACTATTATATTCCAACCTAATTTCGCCATTTTTACAAATTAATCTTACTTTTTGTTTTATTTTCATTGAATTTTAACAATATATAGCTATATAAACAGTTTCAGATGATTAAAGGAGGAAGACCCGGAGGTTCAGTGGCCTGGCAGTATTTTTCCCGCGTGGACAACTCTTCTTATGCCAGCTGTGCAATTTGCGGACAGGTTGGTGTCAAAAACAATCAAACAAAACAATTACTTTATATTTCAAATGCCACTTTTATTTTATTTAAAATTTTTTAAGGGTGTTCCATTATTTTCCATGAGGGTTTTTATATTTCCCTAATGTTTTTCATAAATTTCGACCTTTTAAAGGGATAGTTAAGCGAGTTTTACAGCATTTGCTCAATTAAGAGAGGCAAATTCACTGATCAGGAAAATATATATGCCCATGGGTCGAAAATTTACCGTTTTTTTTTTGTTGAGAAAATACGCTTCAAAATAAGCAAAAACGGGCCTCCGTCTACAGATTTTAGACGGACATGCTAATAAGCCAATTTCATTCTAATTGGCCGACCCTTTAATAGAAACAAAACTATGCTATAAAAATAATCCAAATTAAATCCTAAGTTTTTTTCGAAATATAAATTAAAGAGGCAGTCATGTCGTTTTCATTTCATTTTCGACAGATACGATCGGAAATTAAGCGAATCAACTATGCTACATTATCTCGCACCCTCCATATTTCCAAAGCTATCTCATCCAATCAGAATAGAATTAGGCGTATTATAATTTTTGTAAAAGCAGGACACGCAACGCGTACTCGCCGTCTACAAATACGTAGACGGAGACTCATTTTTGGCGATTTTGTAGCGTATTTTCTCGAAAACGGTAAATTTGGGTCCCATTGTCATATACTGTTTCACGGGGTTCTCAATTGACGGGCCGGGCCCAGAGTTTTTTTTGGGGCGACCCGGCCCGGCCCGGCCGGCCCGTTTTTTAAAATCAAATTTTTAATTTTTGTATAAATCGATGCAATAATTTTTTAAACTCTTTTAAATACCGTAATAGTGTTTGTTGCTAACAAATGAGTTAATATTAGTCGTACAAAAAAGAATGTCACCGACCGGGATCGAACCCTGGTCGTGTGGGTGGCAATCTGACTGGGTGGTCCAGGGTAAACGGGCCGAACGGGCGGGGTCGGCCAAAATTTTGAAAACGGCCCGGCCCGGCCCGTGAGAACCCCGCCGTTTCATGATCAGCGAATCATTCTCTCTATATTTAGCCAAAGTTGTAAAACCCGCCTGACTGTCCCTTTAATTTAACAAAAACATTTACGTTTTTTCAGGGATTTCGCATCCCAGCCAGTGGGACTACCACCAACCTCATTAACCACTTGCGAGACAAACACCGAGAAATTATGATAGAACGGCATCCGGAGCTTATGCCGAATGCCATGATGTCTTCTCAACAGCACTCTCTACAAGACCAAAGGTATTCGAAATAGTAATTATTTACCAAAATGTATATTTAGGTTTTATGAGCCCCAAGTGAGATATGAACAGCCAGTTCGAGAGTCCCCCGTCGCCGCGGAGGTGGTTTGTAACCAAGTGTTTTACCAAATATTAAAAATTTTAGAAAGTGGAACCCATTGAGGAATTTGTTCCAACGTCGCCTCCTCCTCCAAAGGAAGAAAATGGAACTCATCAAGGAATTTCGGCCTCGTCTTTGTTCGAACAAAATGGAGAGTCGGAGGGTGGTTTTTCTCAGCCAGCGCCGAAGAGATTCAGAGTTGTCAAAGGTAATTTGCCTTATTCAGGAGGTTTAAAGTGGTTTTTTTTTCCAGAAACATCCGCATCATTTTCTAAGCCAGACAGATCGGAGGAATTTCGAGTTCTCGGATCTTTCGTCTCGAGTGAGCTGCGGTCGGCTGCTGAAAAAGATTACAACATGGCTTCAAAAGCTTCCCTTGAAATACAGGAAATTTTGCTGCAATTGAAGAAAAAGCTTCTTGATCGGAATGAATGATACGTGTTGCTTCACTTATGGGTTGAAATCAATAAACATGTTTTCCCAAATACCAGGAAATTGTTGTGTTTGAAATGCTTACTATAGTCCTTGCCCACGGAGCATGGCTACAAAAATGGCCTTGCTAAAACAGCCTGCACATCTAACGCGTACGTGATTACGTACTTAGTGACAGCCGGTTCTGCACATTTGTGCATCCACGCGACTTTCTTTTATTTTTTAACAAATCCGTTTTATTTGTGTATATACGTATATTATTTGTGTATATGTGTATATACGGAAAACAGATAAAAATACGTATTTTTATTTGTTTTCCGTGATTTTTGCTTTAAAATGTCGTAAATAATTATTTAGCCAACATACATTTGGAAATTTACAGAAAAAAGCTCCCAGATACCTGTTTTCGACGTGTTTGAATAAATTACGGCTGAAAGATGTATATTTTTGTCGTTTGAATTATGGTTTGTTAAATTAATGTATAATTTCTCATATTCTACTTTTTCCCTGTTTTTCCGAACAGCTGTTTTTTTCTTTGTAATGGTTAATTTGTTTAGCATGCAGCCGAACAAACGCTGAAACCAGTCCGCCTACTTTAACTCTGACGGTATGTTGTTTTCGATTTAATTGTTATTCAACCTTTTTCAGACGACCCAGGACCAGCGAAGCGTGCAGTAGAGGGGATTCCGAAGATTGTGGTGCACGGCGGGGAGCCGCGGAAATCAGGATGGACCTGACAGCCGGTATTCTCTAGGCTTAGTAACTACGGTATTTTTAAATTAAAATTGCAAAAGGCATGCCGTTTTACGCGCCGCCCGGCGTGTTTTAACGCCGCTTCAAACGGGGCCTTTAGAAACTGTACACCCTGGTACACCCTATAATTATAAATACCGTAGTCACTAGGAATAGGGGAAAGCGGCTGGCAGGGCCGTTCCGATTTCCGCGGGGCCACTCGCTCGACTCACCATGGGTGCCGGAGCACCTCGAGGAGTGGGAGGAGCCGTCGACTGGGCAATTTTTTGGTCAGGGATCACGTAAGTCTCTCCGAGTGAACCTCCCGCTTTCGCTTTTTTGCTAAAATTAAAAAAAAATCAAAATTATTTTAAGATTGAGGAGTGCTCCCCACCTTGTAAGCAAAATGGGGGACTGTATTGTGCAAAAGAAACGTATGTATATTCTTAAAATATGTGTTTTTGTGTATTTCCTTTTTAAAAATTTAACATTTTTGTTCGAAAAATCACACTTATTCTTGCCAAGGATTTTGTTTAAGCTAAACTCATACTTTTCAAATCTAATTGACCAGAGTGTCTGTCAAACTCAAACACGGATTGATCGCAGTTTTTGTTATATTATTTTAAAATGTTTTAATCATTCTATTTATGAAGGCAATTCTTTAATTTCTACGGTTTTAGTAAATTATTTGTCCAATGGTTAAAAAAATATGTGTTTTTTTCTATGTGTTTTGTTTTTACAATCAGACGAAACCATAAATGTGGGATTGCTTTAAGCGGGTTTTCTCATGTGTGGGACTTGTGACATTTCGTTTGCAGAATGTGGGGGTTGCACAAAATCGCCCCCACTATTACAATGTTAACTTATATTTAAAATTTAGGCTTTTTTTCTAAATTCTCATAACCTTTTCAATCTCACCCCCCACACCATTTGGCCCCCCGCGGTGCAGTTGCACCCCCCACTCAATGCAATATAGGGTGCGGGTGACGCATTTGATATGGATGTGTGGGGGGTGCCATTGCGTTTGGTGGGGGGTATGATTGGGCTATCAATATCGCAATTGCACCCCCCGCAATTATGTGGGGTGGCGCGATTGCGACACCAGGACCTATCGCAATCATGACCCCCACCAGTCGCAATCGCAGCACCCATTTGGCCCGGTGCAGTTGCGCCCCCCCACACATCGCAATCTCTCCCCCCCGCAATGGATTATCTATCGCAGTATCGCAGTCGCCCCCTACAACAAATATTATGTAAATATATGTTAAATGGGAGTGTATTTTATTAATTTCCTGCAAAATATTTAAATGGTACGTTTGTACTTAAAAACCAACCGGTAAGCTTATGACTGAAGATAAGAAGAAAAACGACCGACCGCAAACACCGAAACCAATTATGAAAGTGACTCGCAAGAAATCGAATGGTGGAATAAATATACATCCTACGCAACGTTATGAGAGTGAAATTTAGTTTGGTGGGGGGTGAGATTGCACCGCCCCTCTGGGGGGCCTCCATTGACATTGGTGGGGGGTGTGATTGGGATATTACCCACAAAATCGCGCTTACTATTACAATGTTAATTTATATTTAAAATTTAGGCTTTTTTCTAAATTCTCATAACCTTTTCAATTAAGTTTCGTTATTTTTCACTAAAATTAAAAAAGAGGTTCATTCGGAGAGGTGGTTAGGGTTTTCTGATAATCTACTATGCTTGTGTCGATGTGAATTGTTGCAATGGAAATAAAGCTTCTAAAATATGTGGTTGAAGATTCGGAGAGGGGCGGCAAGAGTCGCCGTGCAAGTAAAGAGTCAGTCGGAGTTCAGGGGTCCCGAACGCTGAGAACTGTCTGTTTGCAGACGGAGGTTTGAACGATTTGCGAGTAAACTAAGGTCGTTACAATTTCCCACGGATATTGGTATGAAGAGACTGACCGAGGTCTCGTTTGCTCTCCACAAGGGAAATGTCTTGTGTCATAAAACCAAAGAGGTTGTCCGGCGCGTTCACGCATTCAATCACGAGTTATCCTTAATCTTCGGAGACCAGTACGAGATCTTCAACGACGCTGCCGCTCTGACTGCCAAGATGATCGGGATTTCGGAGAAAACCGTTCGGACATGTATCTCTCCCGACGAAACCATTCTGTCGAATAGGGATAATGACAGATCTCGTGATGCAGTCGCACTTCCTCCTTGCACTTTAGTAGCTAAAACGCAACACACCCAAAAAAATTCGGAGTCTGCGCGTGGCGTGCAAATTTCCCCCCATGGTTTTGGACAATATCAGGCGGTATATTCATCACTGTCACAACCAGCAGCAACGAATTGTTGTTTCCGAGCTGAACGTCCAGTTGAAAAAGCATCTGGAACGTTTCAGTTCCAAATTTCGGAATAGGGTTTTCCTTCCAGAAGGTCCTCGACCGATGTATTTTGTATGAAAGGTCGGACCTAATCGAATGGAGGGAAAAGTACTTAAAGGAAATGTGCAATTTACGATCGAGTAATGCCTTCATCACGTATTCTGATTAGACATTAGATTTTGAAGGAATGAGATACGGGTACGACTGGGTGGATCTCCAGGCTCTGGGTTGGTATCAGTTTTTGTTCGGAAACAATGTTGCATTCGCAGAAGATCCCATGCGTTTTCGGAAAGAATTTTCCAAAATCAACCCAGTGCCAGGAGCTTCCCGAGGAAAACGCGCAATAATGATTGGTGCGATTGGTGAAAACGGCGTTATTGGCGAAACGTTTGAGGTATTTTTTTAAACTTTGTTCTCTACCATTGTGAGGTAGTGAAAAAGGTACCGCTTTTTTGTGAAAGGACAACACTTTTGACTTCAGATTCCCACGAAATCGTCTACAAAATCGGAGATATTCGACTACCTGAAAGCAAAGAAAGTCGCCTGTGACATTTCAAGCAAGAAGACCGAACTCTCCGCTCTCCTAGACTCCTATCTTCGCTCTCAAGGGGGACGAGTTTGCCTCCGCAAGTACAAGATCGACCTTCTCGCTTCTCAGTACGGTGTCACCATCGTTCGCCTCCCACCGTACCACTGTACTTTCAATCCCATCGAATTTTTTTGGGGGTTATTAAAATCAAAGCTCTCCAAAACCGCCAAATCGTCCGACAAGCTTCTTGATTTTTGAACCAACGCGCTGAAGTTTATCAACGAAATGCCGGATGAGATGAAGAGGTCGTTTTTCCGCCACGCTGGGACGGTTGAAAACGAATTCATACAGCTGCAAAGACTGTTATGTATAAATTGTTAAAACTTTCGTTTCTGAATCTGAAAAAGACTGCAACAACCAATTGAATTTCTTAAAAGTGTGAATTCTGCAGAATGGGAGGTTGCTTCACTTTAATATTCGTTATCCTTACATTCACGTGTCATGTTTGCTTGAGGTTGGCGGGCTGATGTGAAGGCTAATGATCAAACTACGCGAGTTATGAAAAGGAGACAAAGACAGAGATAGAGATTTAGCTTTTTTGGAAAGGCAATTATGCAATCGCACGGTGTTTTGTGTCTTCGTGTAACTTCAGTTTCTGATTTCTATGTCGTTTGTTGATACAGTTCTTATCGTAAATTTTTTGTCTATTATTTTTTGTTGAACTGATTTTTTCACTTTGTTGTTGTCGTTGTTGTGCCTTGAATGTTTTGTAAACGACTGAACGACTTCTCTACAAAGTTGACACTCCTACAATTAGTGTGAGGTGTTCCATTGAAGCTGATGAATTGGAGTGAGATATTTTTTCTTAAATTCATTTAAAATTTGTTTTGAACAATATACAAAAGCGGTTTTTCTTTCAAAGTGGGAAAATTGAGATCATTAAAATGTTCAGGGAAATGGGATTGTTTTCAGACAGCTTGCACGAGTATTTATATCACGAGTTGATGTTGCAAAACATTTTGTTACAAAGGAGAGACAGACAGAGATACAGAGGCAGATTCAGACGCTGTTTTTGTATTTATCATAATTCGGAGCTTATTTCATATTTTTTCATTTACTATTTTCCATTTTAAATTTTTTAGCTATTAGAGGCAAGTAGAGAAATTGAAACATAGAGGTAGAACGAAAGAGAGACAGAGATACAGAGACAGAGAGATAGATGCATAGAGAGAGAAAGAGAGACGGAGATAGAGATACATACAACTAGATGATACCCTTGGTGAGAGTTGTCAAGCAAAAAGAGAACTGGACAAAATAGCCCAAGCATAAAACAATATCTATAATTAAAACCTGCCGGCTTTACATATTGGGGTTGTTTTCAAACATATTTTATGTGTAACAAAATCGCGGGTTGTTTTTACAATACATTTAAAAATAGAGCGTTGTCATCAGGTTGTATTCAGCGGCTGTTTTTGTTTCGTCATATTTGGCAAATTTTTAAAACATTTCATTAGCAATCGGAGATGGGGACACAACACACACACACACACACACACACACACACACACACACACACACACACACACACACAAGCAGAGAGAGAGAGAGAGAGAGAGAGAGAGAGAGAGAGAGAGAGAGAGAGAAATAAAGAGCTCATCTAGAGTCCGCTGGTTTCGGAGATTGTTCTAAGCCTCGCGATCAGTTAATTTCTTACATCTAGAAGTTTCTTCCATGGGTTTTAAACCATCACACAACTATAAAACAAATTTTTTATGATTTGACCATGTAACGACAATTTGAACAATATGACAAGCTCAAGAGACACGTAAAAAATCTCCGCTCTAAGCGGCCTTTGCCTTCTGCTGTGCTAGCTTAGCGACGTTCTCGAGTTGTTTCAAGTTGAGAGAGTAGCCATCCCAGTAGTCGTTTACAAGGTACTCCAAGTTATTCTCTTTGCAGAAGTCCTTTACCAAGTACATGCATTTGTTCAGGTTGCAACGAGGCATCGTGGGGAACAAGTGGTGCTCAATCTGAAAACTTCATTTTGAATTCCAAAAATTAAGTTCACCTGGTAGTTGAGTCCACCCCAGAGCCAATCGGTGAAGACGCTGGGAGTCATGTTCCTAGTGGTGCAGATCTGAAGGGCGGCGAAGTTGTTCAAAATGCGAGAGTTAGCTGAAAAATTCAAAATATTTTCGAAAATTGGTCGGTTTTACCAGGGTATTTGTCAACAGAGTTGTGATTGAAAGTGACAACGGCTCCAATGCCGAGGCCGGATCCCAACTGAGAGATGAGGAAGAACATGAGGGCGATGGACCAAGATGGGAGGAGGTAGATTTGGAGCAGAACCCAAGCCCAGTGAGCGGTCAGAGAAGCCTGCTCGATGAAAGCCCTCTTCCTGTAGATGGAGTAGTCCATGGAGCTCTCGGAGAAGGCCCAGATGAGGGACTGGGAGCACCAGGAGACACGGAGGAGGGGAAGAGTGAGGGTGAAGTAGAGGTGTTGGAAGGGAATAAACTGAAATGGAAACATTGGCTTTCGTCTGTAAGAGCTTTGCTTACGATTTTACCCAGAGAATGCTTGACACAGTAAATGCCTCTAATCTAGGTGCGTTTGCAACTAGTCAAGCAATTGACCAAACTGGCCGCTTCTTTTATGCGCTGTAAAAAGGTGCTTCCGGAAAATGGAACCTTTTTTGCCAAACCCTTAAAGGACTTAAAGGAGTTAGGTCACGCCTCGAATCGCTTTAATTTGGCCTGGAATGAGGGGGGGGGGTTGTCAGCCGATTGACTGCCACAAGCTGGCGGGATCAGACCCGTCATCTAAGTTTCATTAGGCGCGTACTGTGTACTAAAATTTAGTTGTCGTTAGGAGATCCATACTTCCGAAAGAGCCCATACTTTTTAATCTTTAAGCGCTTATCAGCAGTATTGGCCTGTATGAGTATATTAAAAGAAGTGTGTCTCAAAAATAAATGTTAGAGATGTTCACACCAAAAATTAGATATATTCCTCGCCAATTCTACTTTGACCAAAAGTGGGCCACACCCTTTTGTATCCGAATATTTTGATGTAATAATTGGAATTTTGAATGCCTACAGCAGAATTATTTCCCTCATTTCCGAAAAGAGCAGAGGTGGGCGCAGACTATATGTTCTTGCTCAAAAAGAATTTTTTTCGATTTCGACAACATTGGTAGCTGGCAACCCAAGAAAACAGTCGTTTTATTATTGCAGAATATGATATCGAATCTCACGTGTTGCCCATTATTGAAAAGCTGTAAGAAAATAGTCAAAAACTCCAAAAATCGACTTGTTGTTCAGTTAAGAATAAAAATTTTTGTAGGACTTTTTGGCCAACTAGAAATGTTGCTGAAAAGTGAATTTCCTGCAAATGGGTTAAGTTATTGTGCTTTTTTGAAAAGAACAAAGTTTTAGAAAATTTGGTTTTCAGGGACAAGTATACCCCGGTACCCAAAAATGAACATGTCCTAGAAGTTGGCATACACAAGTTTTGGGCAAAAGCATTTTTATGACATCTGTTTTTCGAAATTTTAAGAGAGTGCGTTCAACATGTTCGTACTGGTCCCTTTTTCTAAAACACATGTTTTCATCTCTGTACAATGTAGTTGTTTCTACTTACATCAGCCCTTATCAAAACGCTTCCTAAGCTATTGTTCCTCTAAGATCCGTTGCAATCACATGCTCCCTTCCGCAACCTTATCTCCCCCTTATCTGTGACGTTACAAACCTTCAGCAGGAACTTTTCCATGGGCAGCTTGTACTTGGCCAAATCTCCGGGAATGAGTGCAAGCAGGGGAGCGAGGTCGATATCTCCGTCGTGGTCGATCATGTTGGTCGCAGCGTGATGGGTGTTGTGTTTGTCCTTCCACCAATCAACAGAGAATCCCTGTCCAAAGTTGGCGAAGAAAAGACCGACGGCGTCGTTCATCTGGCGGTTCTTGCTAGGCATGTGGTGGCTGTACTCGTGAGCCAGCCATCCGAACTGCTGCCAAGCAAGGGCCTGAATACAGGCAGCGGTAAAGTACCTGAATTCAGACATTAAACGGAATATTGGAAAAATACGAACCAGCCGCAGTACTGAAGGTAGAAAGCGAGGAAAAGAAGGCCAAGAGAGGATCCAGTTTTCCATATGTACCACAGGGGCTGGGCATCCATGAGACCCTCGTCTTCCACACGTTTCCTCAGTTTTTCGAAGCTGAGGACCATCTTTTTCTCCTGAAATATAGTTTTCAGCAAACTTTGCATGGAAGGTTAAATAATTTTCTTGAAACTACTTATCACTTGAGGCTTTACTTTGCAAACTATTGAAGATTAAAGGCAGAGGCCCACGTAAAATGAAGAAGGGGACCTGTCCATGTAAATCATAAAACTCTCTGCATTTCACCATTGATAATGGCACTCTCTCGCTTACGTTACGTCATGGACAGGCCCATTTTCGTTTTCGTGGGCCTCTGCCTTTAAATAAACTTTTTTAGGTGGTTTTTAAACACTTTATTTAAAAATCGTGCGAAAGTTGAGAACTCAAACTAAACTTTTTTGCTCCGATTTGGCGAAAAAAAAAACAGTGTTTTTAGCCCAAGTCTGAAATAAGTTTAAAATTCACCGGTTGTAATTCGTGCCAAAATTCACCGGTTGTAATTCGTGCCAAAATTCACCGGTTGTAATTCATTTTCAATGATAGTCCAAGAAAATATCTTTAGAAATTAGAAAATGGGTTTTACAAAAGAGATTTCTAAAATAAAAATTATTCAGTCTGACAGGAGATATTGACAGTTCGAAAAATCGGTAATCTCAAAAAGTCAGATTTTTCAAAAAAAAAAAAAAAAAAAAAAAGAAAAAGAAAAATGATTGCATTATAGGTCTAAGCCTAAATAATTTCGTTCTCGGAATAGAGGTCGCAAAAAATGAACAAAACCGTTTTTGGGCAAATTGAGAAGTTTTCCAAAACAACCAAAAGCTGCTTCGTTTTTCCATTCCAAGATTTCCGACAACATTTTTTTGTACTTCACAAAAATATGTATAAACAAGTTAAAATAACCGGTTCCGGCTGGAAATTGGTTGCTTAAGTAAATCACGAAATTGCGGGTTTCCAGAAAATTCCAATTTGTCTTTCAAGGCAAAAAGTCAAGGAACCGTTCGTTTTTTTGCATCTTATTATTTCGGCCATGCCAATAAATCTGTCAAATAAAAAGTTTTTCTAAATCATAACTTCCCAAGATTAACACCTGTGTTTATCTCCGCCTACAGTGTACTATGTTCCCCTCGACTTCACCGAAGTTGTTTTCGTGAGCCCTCCAATTGCGAGAACGTGCAACCTTTCCGACCACTTTATCAGGCCGTCCGATAGTGATATCTTGTAGGCCTTTGTGCGAAAAGAACGCTTATCACTGGACGTGCCGGACGAAAAAGAAGAGCAAACACTCAAATTGATTAATGATCGGACCATTCGCGGAAATAGGGTTCTTTGAACGCTTTGACCAGACAACCGCACAAATAATACAAACGATACTAAAGGGAAAAACTGACCTGTTCAACGGTGAGGTCGTAGGCAGACACATTGACATCGGCCTTGTCGAACCTCTTCTTCAGCTGTTCCTCGAGATCTTCGGACTTGTCCCAAGCCTTCATCTTAAGCAGATCCAGCTGCTTGTAGGCCTTGTCGGAGCCTTCGTGGAACGCGTGGAAAATGCTAGTGGCATCGGAATCACTGAAAAATAGTTTTTCACAAGACTTTTTGTTGAGAGTTTTGTCTGCAGTTTGTTCGAGAGAATAGCGGAGAGACTAAGAGATTTTAAACGGACAATGAGTTGAAAAGCTTTTATACAAACATTGCATGATCATAGCCAGAATGTGGCCTAAATTGGCTTGTTTCGACTCAAACGGAACATTTGTGCAAACCAACTAACAAAAGGAAGCAGGCCTTTGGGAAAACACTTGGACAAGGAAAAATACTCAAAAAAACATGTATAAGCAGGGGAAATCTGTCGGTTCAAAGAATTCTTTTGCGAAAGTTTCCTATTTTAGTAATATCAACGTAATTCTACTTCTATGACAAACCCAAAAATCTATCAGATTACAACGTCTGCAAGAGTAAAACAGGCTTTGTCTTTCGTTTTGTTCCGAGCGTTTTTCGAATTTTACTTGACTCGTAAACAAAGTGCATTGTTTTAATTACTGAACCCTGCCCAGAAAAAAGTTACTCCCAAAACGCGTCGTCAAGAGCATTTGATTTATATAAATTTGTAGCCCCCTGACGATTCCTTCGCATAGAATGCTTGTTCCGCAAAAGAACAAAGACATATATAAAGTTCATTTCGATGATTGTAGCGCCGAAAGCCTTTGACGCAATCATTGTTGTCACAACATTTCGAACTATATTTGTCACTAAAGACAAGGGCGTCTGGCGGGAAAAATGGCCTTGTTATCTGCATACACTTTTAAGTCAAGTTGAATGCAGTTGATCTTTCAAGGAATAGACTTTTTACTTTGAAAGCAAATGTTTTAAACAAAACATTTGAATCATGTTTTGTAATAACTTTGGTTATTGCGATACGATAGAACTCAGAAATATCTGCCATTTACAATTAAATTCCAAATTTAATTTTTAAAGTCCATTTCCGGCGTTAACGTTAATTTATTCATTCACAATTTGCAAAAAAGATCTTTTGTTGTCTTAAAAAGATGCATGTCTCAAACGACTAGGTAATGTTTTCCCTCCAAAACGATGAGCTGGCATTCATGTTTAAATTAGAAAAAGTTTCGTCTTTGACTATAAAACATATACAAAAGGGCAGTTTACATTCTTTGCATTGTTTAAATGTCACGAATCCTTGAGAGTCGAACTCTTACGTAAAAATCAACAGAAAGTTGGAAAATTGAGATTTGAAAAACTTTCTTAGAAACATATGTTTGAAAACTCACGCGTACTGCCTAATCACGCCACCTCCGGGGTGCTTGAGGATCATTTCCTCGCTGACGTGGAGCCATTTTCCGTCGACCTGAAAACAAATGTGAACAATTTGAACTTTTTTCAATTGTGCTCATTATTAAGACACTGGCTATAATCTGCTCCCGCCGTCTGCCTTTTGCCCTGTGCAAGTGCACTGGTGGGGCGGCGGTCGAAGGGCGCATTGATCGTTCGATGCTGGGGATCGCGCCACCCGGCGACAAAACCAAACAGGAACTGCACAGCTTTTTGAAAGTTCTACGAGGTTTTAAACACTCTACGTGATTTATTGGTGTTTTACTAGAATCATTTACACGATAAACTTAAGAAATGTGTGTCCTGAGTCAACATTGGAGAAATAACTTAACTTTTACAGTGATTTGGTGCTCTCAAATCGTAAATGGGCTATTTGAACGGTTTGTCTTAAAGGAAACATTACAACGTTTATAAAAGTTTTTGTGAGAAAGTTCACCAAAAAGACGAAATTATTTAAATTCTGGAAGATCATTTCACCTTAAAGCTTAACTTTGCACACTCTGTTCTTTTCCGGCATTTTTATTAGCTTTGTAAACTTGTACTTGAACCCCCTGGTTAGAAAATTTGTGTGACATCGTATCAAAACAACGCATTGAACGCCAATGAAACACTTGGATTATCAAACCTCTAAGAAGTACAGTTCTCCATCAATGCCACCTTTGTACTGACCTTGAGTCGGAGTCCTGCCTGCTTGCGTGCAGTCATCGCAGCTGGCGCTCGTAGAATGAAAACGCGATAAGAGGATCCGCAAAAATGCACCCGGGAGCCCGTGGACACCGTGGGAACGCCCCGCCCCTTTCGCCAGCCAACGCGACGATGGTCAGCTGTGGTTCCGCGCCACAAGGATAATAGATGGCGGCGGCATGACCACGAAAATCACAAATACCGTGTGTGTGAGTGTGTGAGTGTGTGAGTGTGTGAGTGTGTGAGTGTGTGAGTGTGTGAGTGTGTGAGTGTGTGAGTGTGTGAGTGTGTGAGTGTGTGAGTGTGTGAGTGTGTGAGTGTGTGAGTGTGTGAGTGTGTGAGTGTGTGAGTGTGTGAGTGTGTGAGTGTGTGAGTGTGTGAGTGTGTGAGTGTGTGAGTGTGTGAGTGTGTGAGTGTGTGAGTGTGTGAGTGTGTGAGTGTGTGAGTGTGTGAGTGTGTGAGTGTGTGAGTGTGTGAGTGTGTGAGTGTGTGAGTGTGTGAGTGTGTGAGTGTGTGAGTGTGTGAGTGTGTGTGTGGGTATGTAAGAGAGAGAGAGAGAGAGAGAGAGAGAGAGAGAGAGAGAGAGAGAGAGAGAGAGAGAGAGAGAGAGCGTGGGCAGTCGTTTTTATTTCTCACTGAACAAAAGCAGGATAAATATTTATTCAAATTTCATAATACTGTTGGTCATTTTGAGAAGGTAGAAAGGTCCCGGCTGCTTCAAGTCGGTTTACTAAAATTGTTCTCGTATTTTTTTGGAGTTGAAACCTACAAATGGCACCCACGCTTTACAATAAACTGGGCTACGTCTTCAGATGTTTGAAATTGGGAAACATTGGGAAACACGTTTTCACTGCCCAGAGCTGCTATGAAGTAAGTACTAAGTTGCTCTTGAAAGCCGGCGCTTAGATCGATTCCAATAACCGCGTAATTCTGAATAGAACTGTTTAAAATTTAAAACATTCACACTCACAGCTGCCTTAAGTTTTTTCACGTGGTCAACAAAGTCTTGTTGAGAACCCATTATCCTGAAAGTAACATTATATTACAGCTTTGTAAATACAAACTCTTGTTTAGCGAAGAGAACAGCGATGGGAGGTTGTTCTGTGGAAAAAGCTTCTGAGTAATTGGATGAAAGATATCCATCGATTCCCCTGAAAAAACGGACTTTCCTAGGCATTAAAGCAACTTACTTGTTGTAATCGACCTGGTACTTTCCACCTGGACTGAAAAGATCGCCTCCATTGAACAGTTCGTTTATTTCATCGGAATTTGTTGCAATTCCACCAGGGTAGAAATCAGCAGCCACGCCTAAAGGAGCAAACTAAAAATCAAATCTCTATATAGAAATACCAGAAATGGCAAATCGACTGCTGCTGTCGCCTCCTCCAAGTTCGATGATTTCTCCCACTCTCGATAAAACTTCCTTTTGCTGAAAAGAGTATAAATAGTATAGAAATACGCAGCTTTCCTTTTTTATATATATGGTCTGTTTTCAATAAACGGATCATGTAACGACCCACGAATAGGAATTTCTTGATTTCTCAGTGCGGGCTTTTACTCGCGACGTTGCAGTTATGTTGACCGAGATTATTCAAAAGCAGTCCTTGATAAATTGGCAAAATATAGTTCCGTTTTTTTAGAAACAAACCATATACTCCTCGCCAATCCCACTTCGGCTTAAAATACGCCACGCCCCCTTTGTAGCCGAATATTTTAATGTAACAATGGGAAATTTGAATAACAACATCAGAATAATCTCACTCGTTTCCGAGAATCGCCGAAGTAGGATTGGCAGGCACTATACGTATTTTTGAAATAGTAAAAGTGAAAAGTTGAATCGGCATAATTTCGCAAACGAAAAAAGCTTGCTCTTGCGCATGGCTCATTTGGGCGCTTATTAGTGTTTCTTTCAAGACTAGCGCATTGGTAATTGAATTATTAAAAGAATTGTTTAATGTCGCATGTTGAACTCACAACGTCATACAAAGATCCTGGGGGATCTCCAAACAGGTCGGATGTGTCGATGAAGAAAGAGTAAAAGTAAGTCGTCAAACTAGGGGCGCACGGCCCATCAGTTGCTAAAATTGATTGGTTTTTATTTTAAATTTGTTTGTTTAAGCTTACGTTCCATAGTAGAAACCTTAGAATCCACAGTGGTAGCTGAAGGTGTGGTCATGGCTGTCGTAGTCGTTGTCGTCGTCGCCGGAACAGTTGTTGAACTGGATGCTGCGTCAGAAGTTTCAGTTGTAGATGTGTAGGTTTGAGTAGCGGTTGTTTTAAAGACTGTAGATGCTTCAGAAGTTTGTTTAGAAACATAATTCGTTGTTGAGGATTGCAACTGCGTAGTTCCAGTTGAAATTGAACTACTTGAAGTAACTGAGGGAGATGACCCTGTGGATGGCACTAGCGTTGAATGGGATTGTTCCGTTGTGCCTTTAGCCCCAGGGGTAGCGGACGACAAAGGCACTACAAATGTTGTAGTTTCAAACGATTTGGAGTTTAACAAGGTAGAAGTACAAACGGGCACCGTAGCGGGACCAATACTGGAAGGCAAGGTGCTGGAAACAGCCGTAGGTTGTGTAACAGGTATCTCAGTAGGAAGTGACCCCAGTGTGCTTGACACTGAAGCCGGAGCTACAGATGTTGTTGTAGATGAAGCAGAGCTGGTGGTTATCAAAGTGTTTTGCGTTGTTCCCAAAGCTGGTGTGGGAGCACCACTAGTTTGACTGACAACAGCATCAGTAACACCCTGGGTTCCTAAAGTCGATAAGGGTACGACAGTTGTTGCTCCAGTAGATTCAGTACTGGCTTGAGATGTAGAGAGTCTAGTAGTGCCTACATTTCCAATTGTTGTGACTTCAGGCATTGTCTCCATGGTGCTTGAAGGTATGACATCAGGCAAAGTAGGGACCACAGTGCTCAAAACGGTCGTAGTTTGAAGTTCTAAAACATTTTTAATGCATGTATTACAGGAAAATCTAACCGTTTGCAGTAGTTTCTTGGTAAGCAGTAGTTGTAGAAGTTCCATTGAAAAGGAAAACTGAAAACATGTTACTGGAATGCAATTTATACGTATTACATAATCTTAAAGGGCCAGTAAGGGGGTTTTTCATTTCATTTTGGATCGGACACGGTCGGCAATTATGCGAACTAACTTTGCTAAATTGTCTCGCACCTTTCTGGTTTCAGCGCTCTCTCAGCCAATTAGAATGAAATTCGGATCCTTGGCATACCTCGTAAACGCCGGACACGCAGAGCGTACTGCCCGTCTAAATATCTATAGAAGGAGACCTGTTTTGACAACTTTGATGCGTATTTTCTCAAAAACGGTAAACTGTCGACTCATAGTCATATATTATCACCGAATTGTCCTCTCTTAATTGAGCTAATGTTGTAAAACCCACCTGACTAAACTTCGCACCAATTTTTATATATGTTTTTTTTTCGCATAACACAATCGTCTGTTTCAATTCTTAAAACTTACATTTCTCGCAGTACATTCCGTAAAATCCACTTGGGCAGGCACAAACTCCGAATGAATTCGATCCTCCGTTGACACATCGTCGTTCCGAACATTCGTCTCCGAAGTGGTTTGCATCACATGTGCACCTTCCATTGTCGTCAACAGCTCCTTTTTTACAGTCAGTATCTAAAAAGGATTAAGATTTGCAGAATTTCATTAAAACTACCTTGAGAAGGTGTCTCATAAAAGAAAATCCTTTTGAACGACCGTCCAGCACTGTCCCCTCCCCAAATGGTGAATTTTTGGTACTCAGAGTCTGGGTTCTATAATTTGTAACCTGATTCAAACTCTAAATTTATGATTACCAATGCTAAAGACTCTGACATATATTGGTAGGCACAGGATACTACATCTCGGGGATGGACGGGTGATGAGGCAGAATTGGAAGTCGTATTCCATGGTTGAGCTGGATTGGTGTCTTCCACTTTCAAGTTGTCCACAAAAGCTCCTTGAAGTCCACTCAGGCGGAATGCCATTCGGGTAAGGGGAGGGTTGGCTGAAATGCATAAAAAATATGAAAACGCTACGTTGCAAAATTGCAACCATCGCTAAACGAAAATTATCTGTTAGGGCGACAGGCAAAGATTGCTTGTCGCCCAGGTAACAGATCAATTTGAGTCTGTCGGAAAAATCAATTTGAGAGCGATCTCAGCAGAGCAAGTAATTTATACAATTCTTTACTAGGCAGTTTGTATACCCCGTTTTCGACAAATTTGAAGGTTTTACTGTCGCCATAAGAAAACAAATTTAAACCAGAAAATGTGGAGCTAAATTTATTTTTTCATGGAGTGTTTCATTCCTGCGCAAATGGATGCAGGATAATTTATTGTTTTTCAACTATCAAAATGGCAATTTTCATATTATTTCATTGGTATACAGAGGGTAAATTTGGCTTTCAACGACTGCTTCTTCGAAGAGAAAATTTTTTCTATACTGCACCGAAAACATTTTCCAAAACACCTTTTTAAGGGCCTCCCCATGGTATCTGTCTCGATGTTAAAAAAATATTTCTAACCGCATGCACTTTTTGTTTTTTTTTGGCAAACGGCGCTAGCCAGTTTTTAAAATAGCAAACAAAGTTGAAATAGCAAACTTTTAAAATAGCAAACAAAGTTGACTTACTGATTTCCAGCAGTGTATAAACCAAACATTACGACAAAATGTTGCTAAAACAACCTCTCTTTTTCAGATTCTTTTTAGACATCGTTAAAAACTTTGAACTAGTTATTACCGAAATTAGCCTACCTGGAAAGGTCATATTTTACCAAGAAAAAAGTTTATGTTTCAAGCAACGAGTGTATCCGTTCCCATTCTACTTACCTCGTTCTCCAAATGGCTGCGACAAGGGGAAATCATTGTGAGCATCAACTGTGAACCCAGGAATCAGCCTCAGTTTAGACTCCACTCTTACCTAAAATTAAGCGTTAGGCTAAAAATTCAATCTTGGTACCTGCAAAAAGCAGCTTCCAGAAACAGTTTTCACTCCAAACGACCACTGTCCCCAGCCGGACCCATCTTCCGGAAGAACTAAAACATTTCATTTTACAGCTGTTGTAAAAGTCTACCTAGTTCCGCGATAAGCACCCCAGTGTCCGTGAAGTTTCGAGATAACTTTGCAACTTGGCCTGGAAAAAAGAAGTTGGGGAAAGTGATAACAGAACTGGACCTTTGGTGTCCCTGAGAACGAAATTTTGCGAAACACCATAACCACTTAAGTCGAAGATTACCCTGGTGGCTGCACTGTCGGCGAAAAATGCACGGTCTACTTCGGTTGAGCAGTCCTATCAAATCATATGTTGAACTAGGAATTTAACAAACCTCAACGGCGTCATCCATCACTAGAGCGTTTTCTTTAAGCGAAGAAGCCATGACAACCTCCATCTGAAACAAAGTAAAAAGTGGCAAGCCGTTTTTTTTTCATTTAGCTTAAGGTGGCAAAATCTTTTGCAGATTTTGCCGAGTTAGAGTTATGCAGGAGAGGGGTCTTTTTTAAAAGTTTTCGCTAAAAAAGGTGATATTTTCGTTTTTTTTATGCAGCGGGCGATAATAATGCAGTTTTATTTTTGTGCATGGTGTGAATTCGTTATTGAGAATTTGCAATATTTGAAATCATGCATTCACAAAAATCTTAGCGTAAACACCCAAAAATATATCAGAATGTTTTTGACTGTAACGTTTCTAAGGATTATATGGCGAGCAGACACAACTCACTTATTTTTCACTATTTTAAAATCTCCCTTTAAATATAAAACTCCGCCAAATCCGCCAGAAAAAAATCCCCTCGAAACCACCAAAAACTTGTTTTTCGGACCATTTTTAATTAATAATTTTTTTCTAGTTGAGATATCTTGTTATGCCCTAGAGTTAAAGTTTTTGGAAGCAATATGAAAACACATACGTATAATTTAAAGAACTGTGAAAGTTTTACAGTAACCTTCAGGCACTTACCGTTTCCCGATTCAAAAAAAATAAATGTGGACCGGAACGTTACATTTTACAGTTTTTAGTCTATAGCATAGTGTTGGACCAAATTCAGGCCCAAATGAAGCGATTTAAAAAAAAACGAAGACACTGCAAACGTATATGGCACTTGCTAAAACTTTATACTGCGCCATCATTAAAAACAGTAAGGTTTTTAGCAGTTTGAAACGAGTTTTGCAATCGTAGAAACGTTTCCATCCGTTAAATGTCCAAAATTCAGAACTTACAACAGGAAGGCTGTTCTGACTAAGCGGAATCACACGTCCTCCGGACAACCGAGCTGCAGTTGTCAAACGCTCATCTGTCGGTGAAATAGGAACAATTCCAGGAGGAGAGAAAATCACGTTTATCTGAAAGATTGTGGTTTTCAGGAGCAACTGTTAATCTTCTCACCTGAGCACCTAGTTGCTGCTTTGGTAGTATTGTTGTTCCTATTGAAGGATCAAGTGAGCTGGAGCCAGTAATCAGAAAAACGGTTGCTGTTGGTTTCACCACAAGACGGAGGGCCTGGTGGAGAGCATCGAGAGACCTTGTTGGTTGACCAGAGACTTTGGAGAAACCCCTCAAAGTACTACTGAAGACTTCTGAGAACTGGGCTTCATTCCAAGTTGAAATTACTGTGTTTACATCTGAAAAATTTTATTATTCCTAAAGTTGAAATTACTCACTAGTTTCGTCAAATGTCACCAAAGTGAACTCCCGAGGGTTGGCAGGATTCTGAGCGTCACTAGTAAACTTATGAATCATGTTCTTCAAGTAGACATTGACAAGCAGCATGTCGATGTTGGTGTTTACCACAAAGATTACCTAAAACTCTGATTTTCAATTGAGCGGGTCATGGAATACCTGTTCAAAGTCGAATTCTCTAACATCTGCTGCCTCCATGTAGTTCATTGAATCGCATTTTTCTAAATAGTTTTTATTTTTAAGGATTATAATGATTTTTACCTGATTGACACTGATCACCGGTGAAAGAAGCAGAACAGAAACACTGTGAATTGGAATCCAGGCTAAATCCGTTTTTACAAGCAGGGATTTCACAGTAGTCTCCACTGTATGATGTGGGACAATAACATCTGTTGTTTTCTGAAAAGGGAAACACGTTTATAAAGAGTCATAAAGAAATAGATGAGAGAAAGGGAGACACAGAGAGAGAGAGCGAGACAGAAACGGAGAGATAGAGAGAGAGAGAGCGAGAGCGAGAGAGCGAATGACCGAGAGAACGAGAGAGCGAGAGAGGGCGAGAGCGAGAGACCGAAAGACCGAAAGACCGAGAGACCGAGAGACCGAGAGACTGAGAGATCGAGAGACCTAGAGACAGAGAGTGAAACAATAACTTACGCCAAGTTCCTCCATTGAGACAACTCTTGCTCTTCTTGTAACAAAACGATCTTTGAGTTCTCGTGATGTACTCTCCTTGTTGAGTCACAGCCAAAGTCTAAAAAATAAAGTTTTGTGAAAAGATTAGTTTAGAAACCTTTAACAAGTATGCATCGTTTGGAGACATACATATAAGCGAATCATCAAACAACACCTGAGAAGGGCAAGATTCGGTGTTGGCGTACTGAGTTCTAAAATAAACTTATGCTTAAGTTTGATATCTAAGTTTTACGTAAATGAGTAGCTCTTTTTTGCCGAAGTAACAAGCAGAGATGCTCGTTCAATTGAATCGTCATTTAGGAAGAAGGTAACCAAACTTGGGTCATCTGAATAGAAATTTCAACCTGCATGCATGCATAAAAACTACCAAAGCTGAGATGTTTAGAAGCTACAGAAGATCCTCTGTTTGTGAATCCAAAGAAAGCTTCAGCCATCGACTAAAATTTGATTTTTGATCCAAGCGATTCTGTTATCTTACCTGAACAATAATTTTTGAAGAACAGAGGCTTTGGCCAACTCCTGGGTCAGACATAACATGAATATTGTACCTAAAATCCTAAAATTCCAAATCTAACTGTGTCGCCTACTCTTTGGTAGAATCCAACTGATCAGAATTGAGTTTAAAAACTCCTAGTGAAGAAATCTCGCTGAGTGAAGTGATTCCAGTTACTACATCAGTTCCATCCAAGGCAACAGAAACAGTGAAGTTTGCGAAATTTACATTATCTGAAACAGTTTAAAACTCGAAATTTGCTTCAGAATTACCTCCATTGATAACAAAATAGGTGTCTGAGCCGTTTTCAAATGTTAACGAGAATGAAATCGGTTTTGAGCAGGATTGTGAGACATCTTCGAGGGCCAGTTGACTGTTTTGGAATGGCAAAGCAATTAGATTGAAAAACTGAAACTTTCCTCTTGATTTTTAGCACTTTGTAGCTCTTTCTTTGTGTGTGTGTGTGCGTATGTGCGTGTGTGTGCCTGGGTGTGTGTCTGTGTGTGTCTGTGTCTGTGAGTGGATGTGTGTTTGCTTCTCTAATGCCCTAATTGTTCACAAACCTCTTGAATTTCATCAGCTCCATCACAGAAATTCAAAAAGTACCCTCCTGTATTGAAGGCGAGCTTCTGATACAGTTGCCTTGTTGCGTCATCCAAGCAAGTCTGTCCAACTCCAAATGAAGAAGTTACAATGACATGAATCTGTGTTCTTTTAAGCAGGGCAGATTGTCTAAAACAGTGCAATTCAGTTTCAACTTCTGAAGGCATACGTGAGATCATTCATTGCTGCTGCTGAAGTTGGTTTGGAATCGACAAAGAGAGCGATCTGAGAGTTGTCAAACAGCAAAGAGTCTACAGTGTTTTGGAGAGCTGTGAGCGAGTCCTGGGTAGGTGTATACGAAGCCCTAAATGTGAATATTAAGCTTTGATACTTTTGTAGTTTCTCTTTATCTGTTTTGCGGAATAAGAAGCCGTTTTAACTTTATTTTTTGCCCAAAAACCGATTCTTGAGCTCACATTCATAGCAGAACAATCATTCGAAACAAAACAAAGTAGTCGTTTTGTGGTCTGAACTTACAGATATTGTACATGTGACGTTGCATTAATAAATTCTTTAGTGCTGTTGAAGTTGCTTGTTGTGATAATTGTTCGATTTTGTCCTGGAAAACCAATATATAGGTCTATATTGAAGTTAAGTTCACTAACCAGCCTTAGCAACGTTATTAAAGGTAGTGAGCACAAGTTGGCTAAACGCTACATTATTTTCGACAAGCAGTGCGACAAGTCCCTCGCCGATGTCATCATTAACCTAACAGATATCATAACTAAAAAATTTCGATTCAATTCTTACCGACGCTTGTGACATTGAACTTTGAATAACGAGAGCGAGAGATTTGTCTTGACTCCAAACCTGATTGCTATCGACGGAATAGCAATCCACTGAAACAGAAGTTGGGAAAAATTTTCAAAAGAACTAGCATTTTTCGCAGTGATCTCCATTGTGTCCCTGGGGGCAGGAACACAGATCCCGACCATTCCCGGGGAATGGATTTGGAGATCCGCCGTTTAAACACAGAGGAACGGAACAATCTTTAGACAGAAATCCAGATACACACTGGCAAGAGGAAGGGGTGATTCGGGTGCCCCCGTTAAAGCACTGGAATGGGGGAGGCGTCTTCTCATCTAAACTGGTTTTATTGACTGGATTTTTTTTACCTACCGAGTGATACTACAATTCCAGGAATGTATAGGGAGTAGTCGTTTCCTGCGACTTTCAGATAGTTACTAAAAATTAAATTAAGCCACAAACACTGGTTAAAATGTCTTGTTTTGTTTTATTTTCAAAAATTACAGTATCGCTTTTGGACAAATCCGTAACAGATGGTAAATACAGGTTCTTCCGCAACTCGCAATCGCAGGAAAGTTTTGCTTTTTTGAGCTCCTATTTATTCTAAAGTTTCGCTGTTCTTACAAAACCCATCTGTTGCAAAATCGGATAGTGCAACTTTATCGCTTAGGAAGTTCATAAGGTTTTGAACATTTTTAGCGACAATGTCTCTACGGCACTCGCAAAAACAGTCCTTAAAAAGTTTGACACCCCAAACAGTGACTGAAGCCGATGGAAAGCCGCTTCATGATTCTGAGAATATTGATTAAACACGTCTCTTCATAAATCGCTTCAGGCTTTCCATTGGCTTCCAACTGGTATTCCAATGACTTTTTGGGATCACCCTTTACTTATTCAGATGGCCTGTGATTGTAAATCTTCTTTTTCATCAGCAACTCCAGGCTATCAGTTTTTTGTCTTTTACTATTTCCAATTTTTGAAAATTCAGGAAATTCAGGGAAAATGCTCCAATTCTTTTGCGGGCACTGCTGGGTGGTTCAAAATGGTCTGTAAGGAGAGAGATATGCTAGTTTCACCCTATTTTTGGAAAACCGAAAACTCACACAAAAGGCCCGGTAATCGAAAACGAGTTGTATTTTCCAAAAGACGACGAATAAGAACATCCTGCCAGCCGAATCGCTTCTTTTTGGGCGGCGGTGGTCTGATCAACAATAGCAAGGCTGGCATCATCAGTGATTCCAATGAGTTTTGCCGATATAAATTGAGGTACATCTAAAATATTTCTACGCTTCAACCAATTTTTCGAACTAACTGGCTATAGCGTAGGCTGTTCCAATATCCACAGAGTCGTCATCAGAATACGCGATGGAAGCCGTTGATGTAGTTTGAACTAGGGCTTTCATAACCCAATTGGTTCCTTTTAATGCTGCTATACTGTTGCTGTCAGAAACCATTAGAATCTGAAAATAAATTCAGTTATTGAAATTGCGATTGCGAAAGAATACCTTATTGTAAGAATTGCTGGCGATATCAGTTTGGTTTGAAGTTGAAATCGATGGTACTGAAAACGTCCAATTAGTAGGGATGGATTAAAAAAATGTGCCAAAAAAACTCAAATATTTTAAAACGATTTAAATTTCAGCAAGTGACCCTTTTCGCCACGGTGGCCAAAATTGATTTACTCGTAAACAGCCGCAAAAACGAAATCAACGGGCGCCCGCCGAAAAAAGCGATCTTTTCCCCGCGTCTCCGCTAATTGCACGCTCTCTCGCCTGAGTAGCGCACGCGTGCTGCAAAAAGGCCTTTTTTGCATGTTTATAAATTGGCGACATCTATATATTCAAACAATTTTGTTCTTTTTTTTGTAAATTTAAACTCGCAAGTCTCTCCAGGCTTCACTGTCACCAGGACGATCAAATCTGTCGCCGGAATTGTCAAATGAGCGTCTCCTTTTCCTTCTTGAAGAGACAAAACCTCCGCAGGATAAAGATTGTTGACCATGGGGATTACAAACTAAATTTTCCCTTTTAGCAATAAGATTTCTCTGACTCACTTCACTGGCAGCCTCATTCCGATCAACATAAACAACGTCTCCAATTGTAGCGTCAGCCACGGCATGGAAAACGTCAAATGACCTGGCTGGAAGAGGAGGAGCGGTGACGGGAACGATGTAAAGAAGACGGCTTCTCCATGTAATGGATTTGAGAATCAGGCGAGTGGCAATGTTGGTAGAAGACAGTGCGTAAGTTGGCAGAGTGTTGTCTGAGTCAGGCAACGCAGTGATTACAATGATACGAGAGAAGGCCATCATGTAGGGAGCGCTGGAAAAATAGTTTGAAGTTAAGTAAATTTTTGTAATCTTGTACAATAGTTTAAATTTCTCAATATCTCCCGTTCTTACGTTTTCCTAGCCCGATATCGGATTATATTATTTGACCCTCAAGTACGTAGATTTTCCAATTATTAAAATACTTTATTAGGTATTTTTTTCTAGTGCATTGAATTTCGAGAAACTCAAAAAACCCTGCAAAAACTCCATTTGAGTCTGTTTTGCATAATTTAATTAATTACAGGTGTATCGAAAATGGCGTTTCAAAAATTATGAGTCAAAGCGATTTGGAGTATTGCACCTTTGTAGCAAAGTGGCAGCGTCATTGGTTGCAAACCTGACTACCCGGGTTCGACTTTGCCCTGCGATTTACAAAACGCGTGTAGTAGTACTTTTCAACCACGATCTTGGCAACAATGATAACTTTGGGAGAGAAATAATATTTAAAAAAAAAATAAAATTTTTGATTTTGAGAAAGTTAGCAAAAACCGTATAATTTGGGAACTTTTTAGTTTTCTATCAAGACCTTTTTCCCTTTGGTAATTGGAGTTTTGGTCACTCATCAATGTTTCTAGAACATGAATTTTGTACAAAATGAGTTTTTTTTAAATATGTATTTTGGAAATCTGTAGAAATCAAACCGTATTCAGGGTTCACCTAATGTAATCAGAATTTCATATGGGGGTTATGTGATGAACAAAAAGGTTTTTATAAAGTCCGCTTTTTTGTTCCCTAAAATAGGCCAGCTTTTCTTTTCTTGCAGAGACGGAGTCTTAAGTTAAGCTTATGCCCCATCGGGCTATGTACTCCACTAAGGGATCTCCTATCGTTTCCCATTACTTTATGCTCCCTTTTCACAACTTACAAAGATTGAGCTGCGAGCACAGCTTTGTTGGTTGGCTGCTGGTATTTTCCTGAAGACACACTAACAATTCCCATAAGGTAGTCCATCATGTCCGTCCAGTAGACGAATTCCTTTTTCTGCATGTATAGACCCTTAGCTAAAGATGTATTGATTAACTTTTGTTTTTTCTGTTTCATACCCGATTCAACATAATTGACCACAATGAATGTGTTGTAGGAAGCGTAATCTAGATGTTGCAGTTCTCCGAAGAAGCTATTCAGGAAAGCGGCTCCGGTTACTTCTTGATTTATTACAAGAATGAAGGAGGATTTGTCCCGGTTAAAATCAGTGATAGTTCCAGGAATGCATTGTCCTAAAATATTTTTTAAAGCCTTTTTTAAATGTAAAAGTTACTTGGTTCACAATTGACTGTAGCAACTCCTGGGGGACAGGCACACCTTCCGGCATTTTGAATTCCTTCGTGAAGGCATCTAAAAGATAACCAAACATTATAACTTTTTGCCAGAAGTGATAAGTTTTTAGGGCCTTTAAACTCACTGAACGATCTCACAAGACGCTCCGGAAAAGAAAGGTTGGCAGGCACAGGTGGAGTTGGGTAAGAGGATTCCTCCATTGGAGCAGGAGTCAACAGCGACAGAAGAGGAAAGGAGAGTAGAAGGAGAGGGAAGGACAGCTAAAGGAATTAGTGAAAATTCAAAACAAGTTTTGTTTTAAATAAAATTCATTACACGCTGTTGGTGAACGTGTAATAGAAAACGATTCAGCTGGGCAAGTGCTTATTCAAAAAATCAGTTTGTCTATTTCAACATCAAACATGATTATTATGGGAAAAGGACAGACAAAAATTTGAACTTGCGTTGACGCACGCGACCTTTTTGGAAATTTCGAATACCCCTGAATCTAAGCTAATTAACAACATAGCTACCCATTTACGTTGTGACTTGGTAATTACTCAAATTTATGCTAATGCCAAAGATTTGCGGTAAAGCTCAGACAAAAATCAGCCACAACCCAGATGTTGACATAAAGACTAATTTCTCATAATTTTATACTGAGGTTCTATTCTTTTAAGTATTCACTTTTCAGATATTTCTCGAGCGTCATTTTCTGCTCTAAGTTCTCCCCATCTATCAAGCGACCCTACAACTGAGTGTATAAAACGAAAATCTTAAAATTACGCCATTCCGGTTTAACTTGATTTACCCACTCTAGCCGTCTCAGTTTAAACAAAAAAGATTTTAATCGTTTCAAAATAAAAAAATCTCTTCAGTTAAAACAAAAGACTAAAACGTGTTTTCTTTTTGAAAACAGGGAGAAAATATACAAAACAGAGAGAAATCAGGCGAAAAAAGAAAAATGTCCATAAGGCAAAGTTCAATAAATTTAGCTATAAAAAAATTTATGCAACTATTTGAACATGAAAAAGCGCCCAAAACTCACGCTTTGGAACAAGCCAGAAAATATGCAGATCTTCAGTATTTTCCACCAATTTCTCGATATCAATTCTAGCCAATTCAGTTGAGAGGTATCCGTGAAAAATCACGGTTGGTCTATCGTGTTCCTCTCCGTGAATTCTGAAAGGGAGGAGTTTGGTTTTAACTGGAAAAGCCTTACTCGAAAAAGTCAATGAAAAATTGTTCGACGATGTCTTCGGAAAGTGATGAAAGCTAAATAACTGGTTATTTTGAATGCTGCTATTAAAAACCCTGTCTCTGATTTTCAACTCCGATGGGAGAAATCCTGCTCGAATCGACAGATGATGACGAACATCTTCAGGCCTTATTGTTGACAAAACTCCCTCTATTTCATAGTGAATTGTTGCTCCTAAAACAATACATAATTTTTTTTTCTGAATTTCAGAAAATACCTGCAAAGAGCGGAAGTAGGGCTAGCAAGCACCAGCGCATTGCAACGCCTGAAGCCATGTCTTATCTCGGCGGAAGGGCGGTGGTGTGGCGGTCATCTAAGAATGACAAAGAAATTTTCGATTTCCGTTACTAAGACAATTTTAAACGAAAAGTTTAAGAAAAGTATACCAAGTAGCTCTTATCCAAAAATCCTCATTGAGCCGAAAGACAAACCGTTCAAAGACAAATAAGTCGGAAAATCAGCAATTTCAAGGCAAAACCCTCATGTTCTAATCTTTTAACTTCAGAGAACTGTTTTTGAAACTGAATCGCAAAAAAAAATTTTTTTATTTTGATTGAAATGCAAAAATTGTGTTTTTTCACGTCAAAGACCCAGATTTTCGCCAGTCATGGGCCGAAAATTTACGGGAAAGTTTGGGGCACGATATACGAATTCTTTCAAAAATGCATTTTTTGAGCTTAGTGGTTTGTAAAGTACAAAAGAAGGGACAAATTTTACATCCTGTTTTGCGATTTTTTGAAGAGTCTATTTGATAGATTTTTCCGATATTTTTGACTAGTAACGACGACGAGTAACCAATTTTTCACGACAACGACGAAACTAGGAGCAAACAAAAACATGGTTTCAAAGTAGATACGTAAAAGTACCCAACTGTTGACTTTCAGCTCTATAGTATGAGGGAGTATAAATATGCTCTATTGCGAAAAATTTCATTCCCAACAGGAAAATATTGCTTCAAACGCAGAAGAATGTTTTACACATAAACCGTAATTCAGTTTTCCATCCTAATTTGCATGTTTCTCCCTATAGAGAAATTGAAAGTCTATAAAATACAATGTTTTTCTCTTCTTCCCACTGGGAACTCTGTAAATTTGTTTTGATATGAATTTTTTTTAACTGCAGACCACTCTTTTTTATTTTCCCCATGCATTTTGCAAATAGGAAATGACGAATTCAACCAGACCCAAGCAACAAACTAGCTACAATGCCACCATTAGCTTTTACGATCGTGATAACGCCCACTCTTGAAACTGACTCACACTTGTTCTTCTCGAACCAAAATGACGCATCTGTGCCGAAACTCTTCCACTCTCTGCTATCGATAGCTTAAAGGATTAGCACGCTGATAACTGGCTCCACGCCGCATCCGCGAAAGTTTGCTTAAGGGTAACCGTATCAGTGGATGACAAGGTGCCCTAAATGTTCATTCATTACAAGGGATAGAATAGGGGTACGAGGAAACGTTTTTTTACAAACACATAGATAGTTAGTTTTTTTTAAAAACATTAATGAGGCTGATTGCCTATTTGTTGATGTAGAAAATTGAGTTGCATTTGCAAATGGCTAACTTCTGCTTCTTGCTGGTTACAAACCATCCGTAGGTGTTCCAATCGGCTTGAAATTAAGGTACTTCCGTTTTGTGGTGCACTGAAACGGTATTGAAAACGTTTTTTATTTGACCCACTAAGCTGAGGAAGGACCTCCCGGTAAGCCGTTCAGCATTCCTTGGTACATGTTAGAGATTGAAGCGTTTAATCTGAAAGAAACGCTTTTTTAAAACAGAGTAGCATCAACATATTTTTTTGTGGTTTTAAAAATACGCTCGTCTATAGCTAACGCCGTCGTGCGATACGCAGGCGAAAAGAGTGCGCAAAAAGCCGAAACCCAGAGAAAAAGGCTTTGCTTTTTCTCGGCTTTTTCTTGGCTGTATTTCGCTTGGCGACGGTTATAAAGTGAGTCTCTTCATTTTTTCCTTTTTTTCATCCAATTGTGAATTTTGTTTCATAATTGTACCGACTTTTTTAACCTCATAAAATTCACTTTTTTTTTCAACCTCATAAAAAGAGGAAGGACCTCATGAAGTTGATTTTTCAAATCTTTGTAATAACAACTTCATTGAATAGGTCAGAACAATGAGATCTATGCTTTTATCACAAGTCCAAAAAACATTTTTTTACGCGGTCCTTCCCCTTTAAACAATTTCTGGCTTCAATTTCGATGGGGAGGCTTACGAGAGTTCCACTCGTTAAGTGCTAGAATTGAACTATTCACAGCATAAGATTTCAAAAAAACACTATTGATTATTTGTTTTTCCCAATTTTGAAAAGTTACAGTACCTCGTCTTAAAAATAGATGATGGATACTTTTTTTTAAATAAGCATGTGTGCTTTCTTTGATAAAAAATAAAAACATTTCTATACGTCGCAGTCAGCACTAGTGTTAAAAATCGATATTGTATAAATTTTCCACAAGCTGCGTTGCAATAAAAGAAAGTAGATCTAAAACAATTGTGATTTGGCCAAGTCTAGTTTACCCAAGATGGTCTTAAAACTTACGACAATGACTTTAGCTTATCATCCAATTGCTGTTGAATATGTAGGAAATCATGATTTTGTGCCATTTTCTAAATCAAAGATGTTATATTAAACAGTAAAAACACAAAACAAAATGGTACCATTAATAATTTCAGTTCAAAACGATTAGACATAGTCAGTACTGTTTTTCAACCCGTGACTTTTATAGCTCCTCTTATATGTTTTGTGAATGAACATTGCGTCTGCACATGTCATAAAATTGGCCAGACGAAGAAATATCTGATCTTCTGCAAGGTCGATCACCCACACAATCAAAACAAACTACGAAAGAATCATTTCGACCCTTTTTCAACGACAGAAATTGAAAATGCGGTCAATCAGCGCGTTGAAACGTGTGCGCATTGAATAGCCAAAGAATCGTTTTTTTTTTGCATAACTCTAAACTTTTGGAATTTTTAAAGTCCGCAAAAGATTTAGTTCATACCAAGATAACATAATGCCAATGATTTTAAGTTGTTTCTAGAATGATGCGTATCGTGTAAGCAGCCAAATCGTACGAAGTAGATTTGGTTAGGAGTATACTTATTCAACATATATTATATGTATTCTTTATTAAACGAACTTATTATTTCTTTTAGAGCTAATTCAGTTGTAACTCATGTGTTTGGAAGTGCGATTTTCGCTATTTCCATGGCCAGTCCGAGCACAGACTCTTTCACAGCACACTGAAAAATAGTTGAGCTCTGCTTCTAAATTCAACCCACCGTCATTTTATCTTTTTCACATTTAACAAAGCTCGGATACAGTGACTGAATAAGATTTTGTTCAGAAACATTTGACAGACAGGATGCAGCCACGTCATTGACAACAATCTGACATTAAAGTGGTAAAAATCAGTAAGTACCCTTACCATTCCACCATAGGTCAACGGGGCATAGATTCCTGTTTGTTTCACAGTGCCAATATGAATAACTTTGGATGGTTGGAGGTTATTATGCTTGTCGAGAACAAAGAAACAGTCGCCTATTGTAATTTTATCCGCCGTTACCATTTCAGGTTCACTTGACTGTAAATATATTGGTTAGAATAAAATTTTGTTTAACAAACATTAACACATTTTGTTTTGTAGATGTAGTGCTGAGGAGTTAGTTTAATAGTTTTACCTGCCTCCGTCAAAATTCTGAAATCTGTATTTTAAAAGAACAGTTCATAGAAAAGATGAAACGTCATAATCGATAAGTGAAAAATTAAACAAAAACATTTGCGGGAAAGTTGTGTTCTTTCCAAAGACCTAAATAAAAGTTTTAATATGTCTGGGTTTAAGTCATTTTTTAGGCCGGTTTATGATGTGCATTAAAAAACAGCTAGGGCCTTTTCTAGTTACATTGCGCTGTTTCAATAGATATGATATTTCCGAATACTGCTCCAGTCAACGGTTATGCGCAAAATGTTTGCCAAGTCCTTCTTAGCATACAATTCTGAAAAGCCCCTGACGGCCCCATTTGAATTCTTAAATTTGCTACATTTTCTTTTTTTTCCGAAACAAAGAAAATTTGCAATTTTAGACTTGTTTGTTAAAGTTCAAACTAAGACATTTTAAGCAAATGCAGTTCAACTTTCGGTGAGTATAAACTTAGACCCAGAACAAAAGTTAACAAATGTCCCGTAAACTTTGCAAAAAAAAATCTGAGTTTTTATGCACAAAAATCAGATTTTCCGAGAGATTAAGGGAAAATTTTCTGCTGGGACCACACCATTGTCTGGTCATACACAAACTGAGCCTAAAAAGCGGTTGTTCAATTCCTACAGGCACAAAGTCTGAACGAAAATACTTACACTATAAATGTAGCAGCTGTATCAGGTAGCCTATGCAGCCATCCCTTGAGAGGCTTTGCTGTGACATTCCTCATATCGTCAGATTGGGCCATAACCCAGTCAGATTCTTTCAGTTCGTCCATGCGCCTTCTACGTCCATCAATGAGAATGACCTATGTTGGATCTAATCATGCAAAAATACAAAAAAATACCATCGAATCTGCAGCAAAACAAAAGTAGGACGAAGGTTGCTCTGCTGCAGGCTACAAAAAAGAGATTTTTCATGCTATCATACTAACGTAGTAATAATAGGGCTCTTGATAGTACTGGTACTGCCGTGAATATGGATTGTAACGGTATTGATAGCCTGGTTGATTGTTGCGGTATGGGTATTGGGCCTGGTAACGTCTGGAAGATGGAACAGTTTCAGCAATTGGAGGCGGGTCGGTACAGGCCATTCGACCGATCTCAACGTTGTATCCATAGATTTGACCTAAAAGAACACAAAATGACAGTCTGAATAATTCCCATTTCGTTTTCCAAGCATATGGTGGCACATTGTGCTCAAAATTTGAAAATACGGAATTTCGCCAGTAAAGGGCAAACCACAGCTTGCGCGAATTCACATTTGATTCACCCGCAAGTTCATTTTGCAAGTGTATTTGCATCGCGTTTACAAACTTTTAGTACAAAAGACGGGTTTTCTGATACTGTCGACAACCCTGCGGACACAGCCGAAAACAATTCTTGGATTTGGCTCTAGTTTGAATATGTCATTCCACAAAGGTCCGAAAATGGCCTGAAAACTTTAGTTTGGCTGTTTTGAAATTTTTTGAATTTTTTAAATCGAAAGTTTAGTATTTTGCTATCTCGGCTCCGAAATGTGCTATGAATGACAGGTAGAGCTTAATCGATTGCTTATAGTGTCGACAAAAAAGTTTTTTTAAAAAGCAAATTGTTTATGAAAAAAAAATTGCTGAAACCCTTTCATACTTCTACAAAAACTTTTTATTTAGTCTAGTGGATGAGCTTATACATTTTGCATCTTGGCATAAAAAATGGGTTTAACCTTTTTTCGTCGGATAATCAGTCACCAAAAGTGCAAAATCAATATAGGCCATGTTGCAAACTAACCCGTCTAAACTCACACACTAAAGCAAAGATGATTACAAATTTCTACTTTACCGCAATGTTAAATCAACACTAAAATCGTCTTCAAAATAGTATCTAGACATGTGTAAAACTTGCTCAGTGTGAGAGTAGAACTGCTTGGAAAATGAACTGTGCCGAATCAGAACACCGTGGGCGAGGTAGGCTGCTAAATGAGGAGGCGCTGGTAAATAGGCACGAAAAAAGTTCTAATACGTTTGTTTCATTTGGCGCAGTTCAACTCTCAAAGAGTATACCTACATCTAGTTTTTATATTTATAACGGCGGGTGTTAAATAAAAAGGTTTTCAATGTACGTACAAATTGTCAGAAACGCTTCTCATTTTCTACGACGGGCTAACCTATTGGTTACTTTGTTATATCATTACACATAACAAACCGAAACGGATAGGAATGGTTAAGAGTGTAAAATGCGGGGTCGTGCGGCGCCTTTCGCACGACTATCCCATTCCTCGAACAAATGTTCCCTTTTCACACTTACCGTCAAACCGTGTGATTGGTTGAATGTTTCGTAGGTAATCAAAATGACTAAGTGTTCCATTTGTGGCAACTTCTCCTCCCATTACAAATTGTCCGCCCAAAACAACTGCCACTCCTCGATTTTCGGCCTGGATTAGCGGCGGATAGTTACAACATAAAAGGGTAGGTCTGAAATGTTTTTATTTAAAAATGTTTTGAATGAAACCTACTGGCCGCCCATCAAGTGGTGAACAAGGCCTCCAGCCCATTGGTTTGAAGCACAAGATGCAGATACAACACAGCCCTGACAAACAAATATTTCCAAATGTTTACGCATGAGTGAAAAGCTTAGAAATTGGGACTCACTAAATTTATCTGTCCTTGAACTCTGGGGTTGTTGATGTTGAAAGAAGGCCGTTTTTCAACGTCATTTCTAAGAAAACCATCTTCTTTGTCATCATAAATCCTGAAGTGCAAAAAAAGGGGAAAATAGTTGGGAGACGTTACTTTGCAAAAGCGTGATCCCGTGACGCCCAGGTTCCAGTGTCTCCATCCCAACCAAAACACGAAGGACGAGCACAGCCGAGGGAGAATTTGCCATCTTGAAGAACCTAAACTTTGATTTTATAAGTATTAATCCTTTGTAACAATTGAGAGTTTAATTGTTTGGTTAGCGGCAAAACGTAAAATGCGGATACTTTTCCACCATCGGCTCACACCGCTTCATTTCCCGCAAATTTACTGAATTTTACTGCAACAATAAGAACAATATACCCCCTAAGTGGCTGCAGGCCGCGATTCCAGTTTGAGGCGGCCGAAGGCCGCCGAACCCAGAAAAGAAAGACCCACATAGCGGGGCTTTGGCTTCAGGTAAAAGAACATTTGTTCAACTGTTTTTTCAGATTTTGGAGAAACCAACGAAGCACAGGTGGGAGCAATGTAACCTTGTTTTGCTTGAAGAAAAGACCCCCTAAAGTTCCTTTAAAGGGACCTTCATGGGCCTTTTCATAATCACATGCTTTGGAAAAATCATTTTGATGAGGATGGCTCAATTCGCATACAACCAATTTCCAATCAGAAAAGGACCCCTGACGGTCCCTTTAATAAACAAACCTACTTCAAAACGATAAGGAATAGTAGAAGATCCACAAAATGCGGACAATACTGGTTTAACAACCAATATAAGCACAAGCATTTCGCTTAATGAATGAAAGAAAGAGCTAAACATCGCGATCATCGTTGGCCTATTTCAACTTAACTGGCTTTTGAACTGTTCCTGTCTGTCGTTCCGTTTTCATCTAATAGATCGGCGGAAAACAAAACTTTCGCAAAAGAGACACCTTATCGCCGATCTCAAACAAACGTGAAAGTGGCGAATACATTCTCTTTCACTTAAACAATCTTTTATGTCTGCTCTCTTAAAAGTCATAGATCGAAATTACCAACTTTTCAAAACTTTTTCTTGATTAATACTAAGACCAGTTTGATTAACACTTTGACTAATGAACGAATTCCAGGTTGTCATGCGTGACATCGCATTTTTGCTCGTTTTAATGAATGCAAAAACTGCTTATTCTTGTATTGCCACGAGCAATGAGGCGGGTCCGACTTTTGTAATTCAGCAACCTGTGATCGTATCAACTACCCCAAAGCCACCCAGTGAGTTTGTTAAGAGAGTGATTTTAATCTGTGTGTGTGTGTGTGTGTGTGTGTGTGTGTGTGTGTGTGTGTGTGTGTGTGTGTGTTTTCCTGCTTTTGCTTGCTCTCGGAGGCGGAAGACAAGCATGTAATTGAATTTCAAGCCAAAATGGATCAGTGTCTAGAGAATGCTTCATAGTCTTTCTTTTCCAAACGCAATTTTGAGAACTACATATATGATAAAGAGGAAAAAGAGCAATCACGCGCAACGTTTATTCAAAGTTTTTGAGAAAAACAACAAAAGACATTATATCAAAATTGGCGTTGTTTCTGCATAACTCATTCAAGGAAATTGTCGATTAGCTGGAGTTCATTCAAGTGACAATTTTTAACAACAAAAAAATCATCAAAAACGTTTTGAACTATGTAAAAATGTTAACCATACCCGAGTGGAACCTACCGTGCCTTAGGCCGCAAAAACAAATTTTGCCCAAAGTTAGAGAAAAAAACGTTTTTGTCTTTGGAACGTCATATACATTTTTTCGGTTGTTTCTGAGATTTTTGACTTTCCATTTGCTCAGTTTTGCGCTCTAATCTAATCTTAAGAGCTATAGTGTTTTTCGTTACGAAACCACTCCACCATTTGCATGAAATCCTTCAAGCTTTCAAATGAGTTATTTTCCATGTTTCAAAAGAAACAAAGTTAACCATTCAGATCCCTGCAAGGGCTGTGTGACACAGCCTGTGTCCCTCCTCCCGTTTGGTTCCAAAACACTCTCGCTGCCTGCAACAGCGCCACCAACAACGGACCACCCACGGGGACTGTAGCCCTAACCCAGAGGGTCGATGGAGACCGATGTGTTCTGGAGGCCTCGGGCTGCCCAATCGGCTACATCTTCGTTGTTGACAACATGAATTGCGTACGATCAAATCCCGATTTACCTTTCGATGCAATGTGTGTGAACGGAAATTTCTACAACGTTATTGGTACTACAAGACGATTAGTCGACTATGTAATTGAATCTGCATGCAATACTCTAGTATTTCCTGGTTAACCATTTTATGTCTGTTAGTTTAAGAAGATTAATAAAGAATTTAACTAAATAAACCTATCTTGACCCATTTCCCGCTTAAACAAAAAAGTGCCGATAATCAGTCGCGGGTGTTTCACGGTGACCCCAGATAGATACAAAAACCTCGATTCGATCCAATTTGGCCAAGATCCATCAGTTGACCGTTCAACCAATCCAAGAATTCTTTCTGTGTTTCTTATTTTTATTAGAGTGTTTCTGTTATAAATAACCGAGAAGTATATTTTAGATATGATTGTTTTATTTTCTTTCTTGTGCGTACTGTTTGAGCAAGTCAACTCTTACAGAATTATCAAAGGTGAGATTTTCCCTTTGTTTTACAAGTTGTTTCAAATTAACCAATAGTTTCTTCGATTTATGGCTAAATTTTTGTTTCTTTGTGATGATTGGCGCACTGCTATTTCAAACAAAAACAAGAAAACACTTTTGTAGCTTTGTTAATTATCTCAAAAATCATGCAACAACGCCAATATTCATTTAAAGTGATAGTCAGAGGTTTCCACTTTGTTGGTCATAGGATACGCAAATAATTCGAAAATTTAAGTAAGTTACTGGTCTAGGAAACCTTTCTTTTCCGATTTTGTCTTGTCCGATTTGAATGAAAACTCCTAAATTTAAATGTTTTGTTAAAAAGTAGGACGTAACTTAAGAAGGCCATCCGTCAGCTCTGCTGTTCTTTTTTGGATGGTTTGGCGAAATATACCTCGAAAATGGTCAATTTCGGGATTTATTTTCACTTAAGTTTCTTGATCAGTTGAGTTGTTTCTATCATATGAGCCAATGTCGTAATACACCTTGACTGTGTCTTTGACAATTCGAGGGGGAAAACTTATTTATGGAAAATATGCAACTTTTTTGTGACGAGCCCATAAATAGGATAATGCAAGTTTTTCCTAAATATTTCATGTTATATAAGCGTAAATTTCCCCGGTAAAAATATTACCTTACTAGCCTTATCTTACAAATTTATTTAAATGAAACTTTACGCATTGAAAAAAAACCACTTTCACACAAAAACGTATGTTTCAGATTCGTGCCCAGTTTGCACTCCATGTGCGATTCGCCCACCAAAATACTCCACAAAAGAAACGGTTTTTCTGGCAACTATACCCAAGTTCTATTCAAATTTTCAGAAAAACAAGGTTTTACCCCCTCTTCACTCTTCCGAAGAGCCCATTCAGTACTTTGAGGAGTTTCGGAGAATGTCAGTTGTCAAGGACCAACAAGAAAGTACTCTGAAAATTGTATTTTCCATTTTGTTTTTGTTTTTCAGGTTTGTCATTCAAAACATTTGACCTTGGAAAATTTTTGGGAAAGGAACATTTGGCTCTGAAATCTCTTCATAGACAGTCTGGAGATATCATTATGAAGACAACGACGAAAAGAGTGCCTTCAACAATTCCTACGGCTACACCATTTGCTCCTACTTTAATTCAAATGAAAGAAGAAGAAATCTTTACCATTCCATCGGTTACCGAAACCTCGGCAACACCAACTACGGCTCCATATGTTATCGCGACAACAACTCCCACACCGAGAGAGTTTGGAAGAGATGTAAAGGAAAATAGCAAACGTTTCTTAAAAGATGATTTTAGGGAAACATAACTGAAGACATATTTAAGGATAGTCTGACAACGGAACGACTGGGCAATGCCACAATTTTGAATGATTTTTCTAGCAGAAACGCCACATCAGGAGAAGAAGGTAGTAATTTTAAAGGAGGTTAAAGTGGGAAGTTGACTAATATGAGGTGTTTCTTCCAAGTTGCTATTGTTGTATGGTCTGTTTCCAAAAAAAGCAGCACCGAAAATTTAAAATACGGAGGAGCAGATTGACATGGTCCTGCGGCTAAAGCAAACTGCCAACCTGGCTAAACAGCCACTTCTCTTGGCATCCGCTTTCCGTCCGCAAGGCCCCAGAATCGGCGACGGGCACATACTTTCGTTTGGTTCCTACTATATTCCGTAGTTGGAAATAGACTGTAATCGTTAGTCTCAGGAGTAGGACAAAGTAGTGTTAAAGGGCTCGTCAGGGGCCTTTTCCAAATCGTATGCTAATGAAGACTTGGCAAGCATTTTGCACATGGCCGTTGGCTGGAGCGGTGTTGGGCAAAATGATTTCAATTGAAATGACTCTATTAGCATACCATTCATTTCCAATCCGAAAAGGCCAAAAGGGGACGGTGCCTTTAAAGTCAGTGTCTACCGAACAACTGGTCTTTCTGATTTTACAGTTTGAAGAGGGACGTTGTTCATTTTTTGGTGGCAAACTCTGCGCTCTCCTAAAAATGCTTTTCTCTAGCCCTGTATGAATTTCTTCTTTTGCTGTGTTATCGTAACCCGGCATAGCTTTAACGGACAATTGCACAAAACGGATGATTGGGACAGAAACTTGTTTGGACGAAGACAGAGAAAGTTTATTTATTCAAGCATTACAGAACACGAATAAAATACAATATTAATTATACCGTACTAAGAAACTTCACTATCTCCTGATTTAGTGAACAATATTTTCCCCTGCTCGGAGAAAAACTCATCCAACAAAAACGTTGCATATCTCACAAACATTCTCGCTCAAGTTCTATTAGTATGGTTTAAGAAAAGCGAAAACGGCCCATGTGAAATTAATGTTGAACAATATGGTTTGAAAATAAACGTTTTGTAAAGTATAGCCCGTTTTTGCTGGTTTTGGTCTTTCTTTTCTCCGCGCCCTTCATTCGGTGTGCTCTCTTTCTGCGCGATCACGTTGATCACAAATCATCGCGGCGAATCGTAAGGGGAAAAATACTTTGATACTTTGCATCCGTTTTGTTTATTGAAAAAATGGTATATGTTAGGAAAAAACGTAATTTGCTTTTTTGTAACCTCACAAAAGTTGTAAGACGAAGTTACTATAAGAGTTTCTATTGTTTCTTTCGAATAAAAGCGATCCAGTTTTAATTTTTTTTAAATACTATGAGTAAAACAATTTTACTTTTTTTTTAAAACTGTTTCCTATAGAAAAAACCATGCAGAATTTTATGAAACAGATGTAGGATTTTACAAATGTCACTATAGTGTTATAAAATTTAAAATAATCTTGAATATTGGCTTTTTTTCACAGAATTTTGTTTTCTCGGATTTTTTGAACACTATGAGTAAAACTATTTTGTTAAACCTATACATAGAACAAAATGTGCAAAATTTCGTGAAATAGGTGGCGTATTTTACAAATGACTCCAAAATGTTGAAAAAGTAAAAATCTAACTTTTTTCGACTTTTGGGACTCCAGTTTTCTAAAACCAATTTATATTTTACGCTATTACACACAAACATATTTGTTTAAGTGCAAGAAATCGAAAACTGGTCGGCTTTTGAAATTTTGAGCTGAGTTCCAGTAACCAGGGGTACACTACCGTGACCCGGGACAAAAGATCGATAATCTCCCAAAGTCTCAGAATAAGGTTTTTAGGTCCTAAACATACTTGAGACAAAGTTTGAAAGTTTGGGCCAAATCCGTGATTTTCACTTTTGAACCTATGTCGTCGGCACAACTGAATCCATACAGAAATCGCGTCGTATCATAGAAAGACCTTTTCAAATATCCACACAAAGCACACTGTTACAGATGTGCAACTAGTTCCCGCAGGTTACCAGACAAATCCAATGTTTTCCCCGGATGAGATCAATATTGAAGATGAAAAGTGCAACGATCTAGCTCTACAGAAACTTTTGGTTGAGGTAACTCATAGTTATTTCAAGGCAGATTCGTATTACAGGGAATGAGAGTGGACGACAGCGTGGGTTCAAAACGAAGCATCGGAGCCCTTTTGGCAGCGACCGAAATCACTTCCGTCTCAGTACTTTGTTCAGAACAGAACCTTGCATTCAGACTAGTCGCACGGAAACATTGCCAATTGTCTTCGGGCAAAACAACATGCGTTGTTTTTCAGTTGTAAGATTAATTTGGAGAAATAATAAATGAATTCATGCTGCATGTTTAACTGATGTGTTACAAAGTTGCTATTGAAAATGGGGGCCTTTTTTAAATGGCGAATAATAGCGAAAACAACTTTTTTCTTCATTTGAGATATGTGTGTGAACCTCATTCTTCTGGTTATCTCATATATCGTTTGTGTTAAAGGAACCATCAGCCGGCTTTTCGAAATGGAGATGATAGGTATGCGAATTGCGTCATTTAAATAATTTTCTCTAACACCGCTCCAGGAAACGGCTGTTCACAGAATGCATGCCAAGTCCTCATAATCCTACGATTAGCATGAGGATGGAAAACCTCCCTGATGCTCCTTTTAAGGCAAAAAGAATTCAGAGTGGCTTGGATGGCCAAAATTATCGTTCGAAAAGCGCGCCATTCAGTCGTTTCACTATTTATCCGCGATGATACTAACAGTTTTTTTCTCTAATTGATTTCGCATGGCCGATTTGCTTTTACAACGCAGGAAAATGTTATCTTTAAAGCGCATCTTCCTTGAGCGTGCACCCTATTTTGCGCCTCCGATTGATCACGGCCATCGCGACGGGACCCAACACCAAGAAACTTTTTACGTTGGAAACCGCTAGAACCAAACAACAATTCTAATATATTTCTCGTCACTGTCGAAACATATTATGAAAATTTTGCTTAAAAAGCATTTATTAATTATTAAGTTATTACAATTGTTCGGTGAGGTTGCCGAATCACATGGAGATCGGGAGAACTAAACGAGCCACCTCCAAAGCCACATTGAAGCCGGTCTCCTTCAAGGCGCACTAAAACAAAAACGAAATGTTTTTTTAATAAACTAATTTACCGTTAGCTGGTCTGCATCACACTCCACAAAGTTTTTGTGCATCGATTGAACCAAGTTGTTATCGGACATTTCAGACATGCACGAGGCGGCGACACCATCGACGACAATCTGTGGTTATACAAGTGTAACTTACTTTGTAGGCTGAGCGTACCTTTCCTCCAACGGTCAATGGGGCGTAGATGCCTTCTTGAACCACGCTTCCGATGTGGATGACCTCAGAAGTTTGAATCTTGTTGTACTTGTCGGCAACGAAAAGACAATCTCCTACAGTAACTTGATCAGCAGTTACCATTTCGGAATCAGAGGGCTTAAAATACAAGTATGTGTGCGTGAGTGTATGCGTGTGTGCGTATGTGCGTATGTGCGTACGTGTGTGTGTGCGTGTGTGTGTGTGGGTGTGTGCATACCTTCGAACACTCAGTCTTGTAGATGAAGTGACGAGGGGTGAGTTTAATAGTCTCTCCGGAAGCAGTCGCAATCCTAAAACTCCATTGTTCAAACCTAATTACTTTTTAGGACACACACAACGAATTCAGCCACTTCTTTCGGCATTTTGTGGAGCCAACTGCGCACAGGCTTTATGGTCACATTTCGCATATCGTCCGTGGGAACCATAACCCAGTCAGCCTCCTTCAGTTCGTCCATGCGACGCTTGCTTCCATCACTGACGGTCACAGTGGAGTCGGCGGAGAAGCAGAACCACCAACGCTCTTGTACGGGCTGAATAAACAACTTGTTTGAGAAATAAGAGTTTGGATTACATAATAGTAGTGCTGGACAGGTTGCTGGGGAGGCACAGGAGCTCCTTCAACAGGAGCAGGCTGAACAGGTTGATCAGCAGAGGGGATTATCTGCTGATTGAACACACGGGCAGGAGGGTCCCTGCACTGCATTCGGCCGAGTTCAACGTTGTATCCCATGATACGACCTTAAAAATGTATAAATTTAGAGTTTGGTAGTTTTTTAGCATTGGGAAAAATGCGTTAAATACATATATAGCCGTATGTTCCAACAAAATCATATGGAAGTCAGCCTTCAGTTTTCACTCAAGTTTATATATTATGACAAGAACACGGCTCTATCCCAGCCGACATTTTGGTTATCAATATAAAAACTATTTCATATTCATTATGATATTTTCTATCTTGTAGTTGCAGCGTTCGAACTATATGTGTCTGGCTGACCGCCGGTTCAAGAGACAAAACCGGTCAGTGGCCGGTTTGGTCTCGCGAAGCATTTTATCTCGTGAGACATAAATTAAGAAGCCGCCGAATTCGACACACTTTCACTGCTACGAGAATGGTGTTTGACTTTACAAGGGAACCGAAAAAATTTGGCGGAGTGAGATTTCCTAAGTGTCATGCGAATTTCGAACCTTTTATAGCTTTCAAAGCAGGGATTGAACGTTGCTTAGCTTTTGCTTCAATAATGAAAACTTGTGCAACCGATCGTTCCTTTGTTAAGATAAACGAAATGTCTTTAAATTGATCGTCAGGGGCCTTTACCAATATGCAGGCTCATTAGGACTTGGCAAGCATTTTGCGCATAACCTAGCTGGAGCGGTGTTCGAGAAAATGATTGCAATTGAAATGATACATACCGTCCATTTGCAGTACGAAAAAGCGCCTGACGGCCCCATTAAGAGCAACATCGTTTAGCATCCTTTTGGTAAAGAATTCTCACCAACGTCACTATAAAAAGTGCGATTTCACTTGCGAAGTTGCGGTTTTTCGGTCATCTCTCGATTTTTCGAGAAAACGAAATTGTCTTAATCGCGCGAACTGGTCCATAAATTAGACGGTTTAATACCCCCGCACGAAAAGAAAAAAAAACCACGGCGAATGGTCAAACCATGGCGGACATGTGGCCTTAGGGATTTAGAAAGCCCGAACAAGGCTTTAGGAATTTTGAAAATTTAACAATTCCAAGGTTTCTCTACTTCAGTCTATTTTATACATGTTTATTTTAAATACTAGTTTGAAAATGGACCTTCAGTCATTTTTACAGATACAAAGAGTAAAATTTTACCCAGCCAATACCACTTACCTCCACTGCCCTGAATCGGCTGAATGTTTCGCAAGTAGTCAAAATGCGTAGGGTTGTTCTCAGCATCGTTCACTTCTCCTCCAGACACGAACTGACCAGTGAGAACGCTAGCGACTCCACGAGACTCTGCCTGGATCAAGGGAGGATAGTTGCAGCACAAGGTTGAAGGACTGAAAACAAAATTGCTTAAGCAAAGAGTTGAAACCTACGGAGCTCCCATCACACCAGGAACAATGCCTCCAACCCACTGGTTCGCAGCGCAGTTGGCGGATGGGAAGCAGCCCTATAATGGTGGTTTTGAAAAATTCTCAGAGAGGACTTACAGCGGTGGTTTGGGCTGGAACTGAGGGATGCATAAAGTCGAATACGGGGCGAGTGTTGACAACCTCGCGCAGGAAACCGTCAGGCTCGCCATTATACTTGCTGAAAGCGTTTTCATCAGGTTTATTAGGATATGAAGAGTTTGAATTAAGAGATGAAAACCATTACGCGGTAAAATCGCAATCTCACCCCCCACACCATTCGGTCCCCCGCAGTGCAGTTGCACCCCCCAATTAATGCAACTTATTGTGTGGGTGGCGCATTTGATATGGGTGTGTGGGGGTTCCATTGCGTTTGGTGGGGGATATGAATGGGTTGTCAATATCGCAATTGCACCCCCCCCCCCCGCAATTATGTGGGGGACGAGATTGCGACACCAAGACCTATATTGCAATCATCACCCCCACCAGTCGCAACGCGTTTTGGGGACTTACGAAATGCAGTGGTGGTGAGTGAAGAGCTTTTCTTACATGAGACAAAAAAAAGTTTGCGCTCACTTAACTCTACCTTTTCAGGTCTCTACTTTTAAACATATCTTTCTGAAAAGAAAATAGTTGATGTTTTAATGATAGGGCTGTAAAGTGAATTTTGACAAGCGCGGATGTTTCAACCGTTTAATTTACAGATCAGTTCGCGCGATAAAAACGGTTTCGTCTTTTGCGAGAAATTGCGATATGACCGAAAGATCGCTAAAAGTGAAAACGGGTTAATTAAAGAGACCGTGCGCGAAACGGGTGCTTCAAGAAAAAGATTTTGAAAAATTTGATCGTGCTCAGTATGTCCTAGGTAACAGCATTTTATAGTTGAAACAGAAACTTAATAAACCTTTTATGGGTCTGAAGAAGTTCTGAAAACATGATGTACTCAATTACAAATTGGAAAATCTTTCACTTCCCAACTTTTAGGGTTTCTTTGATGAATCAAGCCCTTCTTTTGGTATAGTGAATGGGATTCGAGAAAAGCGGCATCTTTTAAAGAGACCATCAGGGGTCTTTTCGGGCTGGAAATGGACGTTTGCAAATCAAGTATTTTTAATTGAAATCTTTTTCTCGAACACCGCTCCAGCCAACGGTTTTGCGCAAAATGCTTGCAGAGTCTTCATTAGTATGCGATTTGTAAAAGGCCCCTGACGAGCCCTATAAGTATCATGTTATTTTTATAAGGTAGAAAAAAAATTGATAAAAAAAACTTCTTTGGCAGTTTTGTTTTAAAGCTGTCGCCAAACCGGAATTCTGCCAAAAATCCATTAATGCAACAATCCTGTGCTAAGCAGGCGGAAATAGTGTGAAACTGGGGGAGACAAAGAGAAAAAGCTTTTTTTTGCCAAATTGTCTCATTTGGTGGCAGCTATATGTATGCAGATATCTTGCAGAAAAATATTGTTGCAGAGTCATACTCAGACCATACTTTGATTTCAACCACTTACCATTTTGCCATCGATCTTCACATAAAGAAATATGGAATGCCGGTGTGGTTTTCGAGTTCAACTCACTTGGTGAAGGCATGATCCTGTGAAGCCCATCCTCCAGTAGGTCCGTCCCAACCGAAACAAGTAGGCCTAGCGCATCCTAAAGAGTACGTTCCATCGGGAAGTACCTAAAAGTTATAGTTTAACGTTAGTTCTTCTTTTTGGTCTTTACCTCAAAACGAAAGGGAATTGTGGAAGTTCCACAGTAAGCCGCGAAGCCGGGTGAAAACAGAAACAAAAGAGGAAGCATGTCACGCACAACGAAGATTAGACTGGCCTACGCCCCCCCGAAAACCTTATTTATCTCCTTCGATTTTGACCGAGCCGGACAGGTTTTCGCGATTTCGAACAAAGAGTGCGGAAGAGAACCAGAGATGAACGGATTGATACTTTCTCCTAATGAGATAAGGAAACGGGGTGCGATCTATGACTTTATTTTCGGGTAAAGACTGATAAGTTAACTGAAAGAATAGAACAAATGCTGTGCAATACTTGTAACATTCTAACATTACAAGCTGTATATTACAATATTGTGTTTTCAAATTCCGCTCCCGCCGCGATTAACAAATTCTGGAGATTTGCCAGATTTTTATTGTCAAGCGTGGCTGCCGCGTTTTTGCACGACCGTGCCCATTGCAAACGTTTCGCTGGGTTCCTACTGAATTTTGAGGTTTGGTCGATGTTACGGCCCGTTATTCATATAAACATTATTACATTTGCTAAGATAGCCCCACCGCGATGTTTTTATACGTATTCAGGAGCTTATTTCAACAACATAGGGCATATTATGGATATTATTATGCATAGTATTTAGAAACTTACCAATTGTGTTGCAGCATCTGCAGTACGCCCGGTTTGTTGTTGTCCCAAAACTTTTTCCTTGGGATTTTCGATACTTCCGGAAAAATAAAACTGCTGCAAAATGAATTATACATTAGCATGATTCTGAGTTTTTGGCAAATGACCGTAATCAGGTGTCACCTACTGTAACTCGTTGAAAAAAAGTAAAAAATTAGTTGATCAAAAATACAATTGAACAAAATATTGAAAATTTCCTTTCTTTTTTCTGAACATCTGGCTTCGAGCAATCCAAACACCGCAGAATCTGAAAGTATACAACCAAAATCAGGTTTGTAGAAGTTTAGTATAATGTTTTTTCATATTTTGCACCCGTTTCAGTTTTTTCCCATTAAAAAACAGAAAAAATGCAGAAAATGTCTGTTTTGTTCATTGGTCTCAACGAGGAACTAATTTTTTAAAGTTCACCCGACCGGCGGCCTGTTTTTTTGCAAAAGATAGGCATCAGTGAAAAGTGTCCCGGTTGAAGAATAACCGCGCGTTTCCGTCATTCGCGGACAGCCGTTAAGCGATCCGAAATTAGATCAAATGCTAAAAAACGGGCGAGTGTGAATTTTCCGCTTTGAGGCGATCGGGGAAAACAAAAAAAAACGCAAAGTAAGCATACTAAAGTGCTCAGCGCACTCTTGATTTTTGATCTCTCCTTGCATAATATGATAAGTTACGACAGACGGATCGGAGATTCGGAAAAACAATACGACAATCATTCCACACCTCATTCGGGAAAATGAGGCTTTCCCTTGTAGCTCGCGTTAAATCAAATATTTTGTTAGTTTGAAGATAGTAATAAGTATTTTACGGAAAACCTGACTTTTTAAACCCGAAAAAAATGCGTAAAAATTGAAAATGCGTAAAAATTGTCTGTTTTGATGGCATAATAATAGTGAAACCAACCAAGAAGAGTTGTAACGCTCACAAAAATTTTGAAACCGACTACTATAGAGAAAGTATGCTTTCATAGGTCAAAAGTAAGAAGTTTAACCGGGTTCTGTGGTCCAGAATGTAGCCTCAAACTCAAAATTTTACAAACTGGAAGTTTTTAAACGCAAATTGCATAGCTGGGATTCGCGATATCAAACATGCGGAGTATTGTTCTGACCTAAAATTACACGTAGATTTCAAATCTAAAACAATGCGAGCCTGATCGGCACTCTGGATGGCTGAAAAAAACAGAAAAACTTATATTATGTTTGTGGTTTTCGAAAACTAATCACTTTATGAACAAGATACAAACATTGATTAAAAAAGAAACTTTTTTGAAATAAAATGAGCTATCGATTGCTTTAAAAAAAATAGCACCACTTTGAAGCGAGGTATGAAAAATTAATTACAACATTCAGATAACGGCACGGAAATTTTTTCCCAAACCAACGTTGATTTTCGAAGTTTTAGCTCCAAATAGACTAATTTTCAGCGTTTCAGGAAAATCGGAGCATTTTGCAATTCTGGGACCGCAGGTCGCTCGAGTCTTACAGATATCGCGTCTTAAATAGCGGAAGTCGAAAAGTTGAATAACTGCTCCCACCGAGAGACCAACCATCAAAAAACCAATTACAACAATTTGGTGAGTTGTGGGAAAATCCCAATTTCTTACAAATCCTTGATGACATTCCAGAGGTAAAGGTAGGAAAAAAGAGGTTTCCCAACGACGCTTAACTGCAATGTTTATTTTAAGACGATTAAAAAATAGAGAAACTACCGTGAAGTCGACAGCACTTGAAAAAACCTGATTTAGCAGGAGGTACCATCGATAACGACTCATTTCAGCAGTAGAACGAAAAACTATGCAATACAAATATTAATTGTTGGAGTTACAAATGACAGTATATCATGTAGTAGCATAATGGTGTTCTGTTGCAAATCAAAGGGATGACAATCGATCATGTTTTTCTAAAGAAAAAGTTTTTCGCTCGTCTGGGTTTGTCTTGTTACAAATGTAGTGTTTTTGTATTCACAACAATTGTGAGTAATAAAGAAAACACCTGCTGTTGTGCTCCGAAAAATGGGTTTGAGACTGGTACAAAAAAAAACTACAAAAAAACATGATTGCGTTAAACACAAACTTAAACATTTTTCGACTCACATACAAATACGTAAAAATAACTTTTTGGGTTTTTTGTTGCAACCTTTCACTAAAAACGCTTATCCTAATTGTTATTCTGTTTAAAGGGGCAGTTAGGAGGATTTTCCATTTCATTTTTGGATCGGATACGGTCGGAAATTATGCAAATCAACTATGCGAAATTGTCTCGTACCCTCCTCATTTTTTAGTTCTCTCATATAATTGGAATGAAAGGTGGTTTGTTATCATACCTTGTAAAAGACGGACACGCAAGGCGTACTGGCCATCCAGACAATCTGCGTACGGGTCGGCGGTTTTTGGCGACTTTATAGCGTTTTTTCTGCAAAACGGAAAATTTACTACCCATAGTCATATACTTTCTCCTGATCAGCGAAATTTTCTCTTTTATTTTAGTCAATGTTGCAAAACCCGCCTGACTCTTCCTTTAAAAGGGCCGTCATGGGCTTTTCTTGATAAGAAGTGAACAAAAGTATGCAAATTTCCCCATTGAAAACATTTTTTTTTTTGAAAACCGCTCCAGCCTACTTTTGTGCGCAAAATACTTGCCAAGAATGCGATTTTTCCTTGTCTTGTTAAAGGGATCGTCAGGGACCTTTTGCAACTTTGGTTCATGTAAGAGATAAAAATCAGCTGATCAAAAAACTCTACACAACATAGGGTTAAAAATTCTCCATTTTCGAGAAATCTGGCTTCAAAGTGCCCAAAACCGGCCGACCGTCTGCAGATTGTGCGGATGGCCGCAACGCCTGCATGCACGATGTTTACAAGCTAGTTTTTTTTTTGAGGTTGTCATTCTAAAAGGACGAGATTACTCGGAAAATGAGAAAAATGAGTTTTCCAGACAATTTAGCATATCGACCGTACCCAATGAAAATGGAAATGAAAAGGTCCCCCGACGAACCCTTTAAACATAATCACACATTCTTATACATAAAAACATAAAAATACTTAAAACTAACTTGTTGATTTGTTTCTTTTGCAACCGTTTGTTGAATACGCCTATCCTAATTTTTGAAAAGAAAATGGTTTTTTTTTCTAGGACGTCAGATCTTTGTTGGTTATCATTGCAGAATACCCGCAAACAATCACAAAAACATATGTCTTTGATTACTTCAAAGGAGCTGTCAGGGGCCTTGTCTGATTGGAAATGAATGGCATGATATTTGCGTCATTGGTTCTCTCGAACACTGTTCCAGACAACGGTTGTGCTCAAAATTCTTGCCAAGTACATTATGTAGTATACAGTGATAACACTTTTCTTTTTTAGCTGCCCATTCCCCTGACGAGCCCAAACAAAAGTGTGTATTCCATGTCAAACTCTCACAAACACCTTGACAACTCTCGGGTCAGGTGTTCATGTTTTGGCACTATCTGGTTTTCTGGACTTCTCGAGACACAGCGAGACAGAGAATCTTGGGAATTGCTATTGCGGCCGTTCTCTGATGCGTGAAAAAAAAATAGAAAACCAATCTTAAAATATTGTGAAGAAGAGAGTAGTGATAGAGAGAGGAAGAGAGAAAGAGAGAGAGAGATATAGAGATAGGGAGAGAGAGAGAGGCGAAATTCGAGAGAGAGAGAGAGAGAGAGCGAGAGAGAGAGAGTTGCAATTACTCCCATTTCGGACTTTTCTAGGCTGAAGATCGTTCGCGCACTGCCGAAAGCTCACAGATTAATGCTTCGAGAAAAAATTGATTCATCATCGTAGCACTTTTGGTGATGTATCAGTGAAAGAGTGAGGGTAAATGTTTTAAAACGTTACCTCCGCACCAGGGAGGCGCACTCCTAATTATCTAGTTAGAATGAACTTCGGCTTGTTTTAACAAACATGTGTTAAAACATGTGTTGAAAAAGCACTGTGATCGAGCAGGGCTTACTGGCCCCCTACATATAGACGGAGACTTTGGAGGTTATTTTCTCGATTAGCGACCTAAATTTATATTCATATTCAATATCAGTGAATGTCTCTTTTTATTTAGCCAAAGTCGTAAAACCCGCCTGACTGTTCCTTTGAAGGACTTTGCTTATTCACTCATTGACTAGGTGTTGCTATTGTATCTCTTTTTTATTCAGGCAAAAGCCTTTTTAAATTTTGCTAAAGTTCAAACACCCCTTTCTTCGTTTTGTCTGGCGCCTTTTTCCTTATGACTACTTTTTTTTGAGTTTTTGAGTGTATGGACGATATACTGCCCTCGCTAACAGGCCAACTAAATTTTGCGGGGCATACAAAATTAGTATTTTCATAAAATGTTGTTTTATTGTCACAAATTTTAGCGATAAACACATGACTTCCGGTTTCAAAATTAATAACTTCAAATCTAATCTCTAATTAAATATTAGAAAGGAATCGCTTCTCCGGATCGCTGAAAGTATCCACCCGAGTGCTTATCAGTGAGCTTCAAGATGGAGTCCACCAGCTCCGTCGTGGATTCCTCTATCTGCAACACATATGAAGACGCAAAGTTTGTCAAAAACATACACTGATCTCAGCTTTCTCTCCACCCATTTTGGTTTTCACCCATCCTGGATGAAAGCTTGCCACTAGGATGCCGTCTTTGATGAATTCGTTAGCAAAGACTCGTGCAGCTGCATTCAGGCCACTCTGAATTTTTTACTGTGCTCATGAAACAAGAAAACCTCACTTTGCTTATTCGGTAGGCAAGAAGCGAAGGCCATTGGAAATCAGGTGTGATTGCCCAATCGTTGAGAGCGATGGAGGCGTTTACTGAAGAAATGTTGATGACAGCGGCACGGGAAGGAGACATATGGGGAATGGATGACAAAGAAGACGCTTTTTGCAAGAGAGGTAGGAAAACCTGAAATTTTTGGTTTGAATCAAAATGTTGGTTGGTCTATATGAAAACGAAAAATCAGCTGATCAGAAAGCTGAATAAAATGTATTTCTCAATGCTCTGATTTCAAGATCAAGGGGAGGAGCTTCAAAGTAAAGAAAACGGAAAAATATCAGCAGATTGTGCTTCCTGTCCGGTATATAGCGCGTTCTTCTATGAAAGTTTCAATTCAAACAGGACGAGATGACATTTGAGACAAGAAGTACGGTATACAACTTAGCTAATGTGGCATAATTAGCCGCTAATTTATGTAAAAATCCATGTAAAACATAAAATAAAGCACCGAGTAAGCGGGCTTTTCATATCAGTTTTATCGGATACGGTAAAAACGTATGCAAATCAACTATGTTTTCGCAAACTCCTCATTTCCAGAGCTATCTAGCTATTCTAAGATTTTTTTGTATTAGCAGGGGACACGTACGACGTACTGGTCGACGAAGTCCCGTTTTTAGCGGCTATGGAGCGTATTTTTTTTTTCGAAAACGTTATATTTGCGGACCATTGTCATACATATTTTCATGATGTTGTAATTCGTCCCTTAAAAAACTTTTTCAAACAACTTACTTGCGTTATGATCACTGGAGCAACCGTGTTCACATCGATCTGTTTGTGTATCGCTGCTCGATCTGGTTTGTCCCTTGTAGCATACTCCACGTAAATCCCAGCATTGTTGATGAGAAGATTCAGTCCATCTCCTTTCAAGGTTTTCTCCACCTGAAACAGTCATAGAAAAAACTTAAACGGTATTGTATTGTGTTTACTTCTTTGTAGGCCTTTTCAATAGATTCGTCACTTGTTACATCCAGCTGTATGATGATCACTCGGCTGTCATTTAAACATGTCAAATCCTGAACTGATTTCGGGGAAATGAAAACATAGTTACCTTTGCGTCTTCTAGTTGTTCTACAGTTGCAAAAACTTTTTTCACATCCTTGTGTTTCAAGAACTGAACAACTAAGCCAAAACCAACTCCACGGCTGGCTCCAGTGATGAAGATATTAGCTGGAGTCATAAGGGCAGAGAAATTAAAGTGTACACCCTTGTGAGTGTGATTGGGTGGAGTGAGATGGGGGGGGGGGGAACAACAAAACAGATGAGATAAGAATCAACGGACAAATAATAACAAGGCCACATACCACTAATAGACTTGAAATTCGCGCACACACACGCACACACGCACACACGCACACACACACACACACACACACACTTGACCGGGAACAGAAACAGACCGCTGACGGTGAGTTCAGGCCGCGTACGCGACATTAATAACGAAACCACGCCTTCGCAATCCAAAAGTAGACTGCGCATTTGCAATGTACCTCAACGTAACAGGCCACTTTGCTTACAATGAAGCCTTATTTTCATGGTCAATTATGTTTTCTCAATACTTTGGATCTTTGATAAATGTGTTTACGTTATGGGTCATCCACAAGTACTCAACTGTCGAAATGAAAAGCTTCAAATTACAATTGATGTTTTACCAGGTTTTAAATTTTTTGCTTTTTACACTGAGTCTTCAGATATCCTCAGCTGCCATGGATTTTGGGATGGACACGTTGGCGCAGCCGATTTTCTTTTTCCCTTACTGCGCAGGAGCGGCCGAAGGTTGGCTAACTAGGTACTTTGGCTTCGACACTTTTCAAGTCTTTGTAAGCTTACTGCTTTTCAATGTAACTTTGCTTTAGATTTTTATGGCTACGTACGACAGTTTTTGTATTCATTTTATTTTTACAAACCTCGTTTTCTATCGATGGCAGATGTTGTTACCTGACACTTCCGTTTTTAAATTGAAGGTTTGTGATGCTCAAAAGTGGCAATTGAAACTTTCGTTCAACTCGCTTGGAAAAAAAAACAAAAACCGAAATAATATCAGCCCAAGGTGTACTCGGGGAAAAGCCATTTATGAAGAGCAGGCAATTTCGGTTAGAGACCATTTTTTGCTTGATGCTGAAAAATATTTTTCCGGCGGTAGTGACCAATAACCACTTTTTTGCCGAAATTTAAAAAAAAATATGTTTCTTTCCACCAACACGGTAGACACTCAGCAAAAGTAGCAACCATAGCATTATTTATTGTACAAATAGCCAAATGGCGGACAAAAATCCTTTTAAACGCCCAATTCAGTGATTTTCACTACGAATGATTGAAACTTTAAAAAATAATGTTAATTCCTATTTGTTCTTAAAATTGCGTAGCTTCTGGTGCTTCGAAGCAGGCGCTTCCCCCCCCCCCTTCGTTTCGGGACCATAGTCCAGACATCCTTCAAGAAAAACAATTTTCGTTTTTCCTTTCTTGAAGAATGATCACCATGATCAACGTTGTTTGTAGTTTGCCCGCTCGGGCGACCTTATTTTTCAGGCTTTTATGAATAGTTTAAAAGGTGAGCTTGCGGAACTACGTGCTTGCAAAGCCCAATTACGTAACTTAACACTGTTTATGCTCATTCCAAACGTCATTGTATTTTTAGACAAGAATTTCTATGCTTTTCGGTCAATGCACCTCTCTAGTCCTAGCTTGTGTAACTATCAATGTCAGCTTCTATCCATCATATCATCCTTCAGTAGTTGTCAGCAAACTATTTCTAGACGTTTGTATCTTCTTTTCAATTTTAATCTCTTTTCAGAATTATGCAAAAGACGCCGAACTAACAAAAGTTAGGTTTTTCTATTTTGTGGACACCATACATAACAACTATTTTTATTATGGGTTATTAGTGATTGTGTTTTGGCTCAGTGAGTTGGGCGACTCTGAAAAACACTTCATTTTTAGTGTTTATTGCGGTGGTTGGAGTTAGTCTAACATACAGTTGCGTGTATGTATTGAACTCTATGAGGGGCCACATGAGTGCCACAACTCGAAAGATGCATTTTCGTTTCCTTAGAAACATGTTTATTCAAGTGAGTTGCGTGCGTGCGTGCGTGCGTGCGTGCGTGTGCGTGTGCGTGTGTGCAATCGTGCGCGTTTGCAATCACTTTGATGCTTAAGACATTCATTCCCGTGTTTCTACTACAGTTGCCAATTTGGGGATGGATAATTCTAATTTTCGGTGAATTTCGCTTCGAAGGACAACAAAGTTTGCCTTTTTCTTTTTTTGAAAACACCGTGTTTCAGATTTAAACAATCTTCTCGCCTGGTGCCTATGTGTCCACGGAGTTCTCGGCTCTTTTTTTCTTCTCTTTCTAAATAATTGCTACCGAGTCGCCCTTTATAACTTATTCATGGCACCGTTCAGGAAAGTTCTAAAGATTAACTGCAGAAACGAACTTTCTTTTAGAAAAATGTGCTGCAAACACCACCAAGTTGTTGTAATTCGTGATGCTAGCACAGCTGTTACAAGTGCCATTCCTCTTTAAATATGATTGATAGATTCAAAGAATGAATCATTTTAATTCTATTTGTTTGAGTATTTTTTACATTATAACACATCAATATCTTGTATTATTTCCGTTGTTTGAAATAACATTAAGTGACTCAAAACCTTTATTTTCCTTGGTAGCCGTGGTTATCCAGACTTCAATGATTTTCCATACAAATATGTGAAACCTCTAAACAGTTACAGGATACATAACTGTAAAGTTGGGAAACATGGAGAAAGAATAGTTATTTCCCAAAAAAAGTTAAAATACATTCTACCATCCGCAAAAACACATGTATACGGTCAGAAGTGACAAGAATCAGTTCTGTCTTTTTTAGATAGTTTTTCCATAACAGGGACTTGTAATATTGTTAACTTAACTTGTAATTACATTTACTCTAGCAAATAGAGTATCTTTGTACCAGATTCTAAAAGCGGATCGTATAGATCTGTTGCTGAATTTCCCTTTCCCATGCCTTCTGACTCATCTTCATATTGCGCCGTCGGAGAAGACGCCCCCATGATCTACGCGTATAAAAGCGCCTCTTGCGATCAACCTAGGCTTCCGGAGACATCAGCAGTAAACCTTCCTGTCCCCTTCCTTTACTGGTGCGCAACGACTATCCCAATAAACTTTGGTGCGCAACGACTATCCCAATAAATATGTAGAAATTTCTGTCTGTTGGTTAGCCATGACCAGGTTCAGAAGTGAGGGTGGAGTCGGAAAGCGAGAAGAAGTTACCAAAGTGCGGCTCGAAGCCGCTCTAGCGCTAAGCGCTATAGCTGTCGAACGCACTTTGGTATACATCCGAGCTATAGTGTCGTTACGTCACACGGACATACGGACACACGGACACACTCACACACATGTGAAACAGACAGAAGATTAAAAGAAAAAGATTGAAAACAGTACGTTGGCGATCAGAGCATTCAGCATACGCGACATTAATATCGAAACCACGCCTTCGCAATCCAAAAGTAGACTGCGCATTTCGCATGTACCTCAACGTAACAGGCCACTTTGCTTACAATGAAGCCTTATTTTCATGGTCAATTATGTTTTCTCAATACTTTGGATCTTTGATAAACCTGTTTACCTAATGGGTCATCCACAAGTACTCAACCGTGGAAATGAAAAGCTTTAAGTTGCAATTAATGTTTTACCAGGTTTTAAAAACTTTTCTATTCACATTGTAGCTTTAGATATCCTCATCTGCAATGGATTTTGGAATGGATACATTAGCACAGCCGATTTTCTTTTTGCCTTATTGCGCTGGAGCGGCCGAAGGTTGGCTAACTAGATACTTTGGATTCGACAGTTTTCAAGTTTTTGTGGGCCTACCAGTGTTCCCTTTTCATTTTGATTTAGATCTTCATGGCGACATACGACAGTTTTTGTATCCGTTTCATTTTCACAAATCTCGTTTTCTATCGATGGCAGATGTTGTTACCTGACACTTCCGCTTTTAAATTAAAGGTTTGTGATGCCCAATTTTACGAAAACGAACGTTTGAAGAACACAAATTTGAAACAAGACAAATTTAAAAAGGCAAAAAAAGCAAAACATTTTCGGTCAAAGTCGATGCCCGAGGAGTATGCCTGGGTCTCGCAACGAAATTTTATTAATAACTGCATAATGCTAATCGGCCTACAAAGGTTGATTAAAACTTTTGAAAATTCTCTTCAAAAAAGGACTGATTCCAAAGTTGTTTTGACGGTTTATCTGTACCCTCTAGTAAATACGTACTCTCTCGCGCTCGGGTGCAGCATTTAAAACTTCTGTCCCTTTCTATGCGGGACAATGCTAATGAAAATTGTTCAAGAAAACCAACTTTCGTTTCTGCTTTTCTAGACGAAACCAAACTATAAACATCGTTGATTAGATGATTTGCGATGTTTATAGTTTGCTCGCTTGACCGACGTTATTTTTCAGGAGTTCATGCATTGTTTAAAAGGTTAACCTACGGAACTACGTATTGGTAAAATCCAAATACGCAATAAAGCCATATTTTTAAACGTTTAATACGTCATTTTGTTTTTCGACAAGAATTTCAATGCTATTCGGCCAATGTACTTCTCTAGTCCTAGCTTGTGTAACTATCAACGTGAGCTTCTACCCATCATATCATCCTTCAGAAGTAGTCAACAAACTTTTTCTAGACGTTTGTATCTCGAATTTCGCAAGAATGTCTTTCCTTCAGAATTATGCAAAAGACGCCGAACTAACAAAAGTTAGGTTTTTCTATTTCGTCGACATAATTCATAACAACCATTTTTATTATGGCGTATTAGTTGTTGTATTTTGGCTAAGTGAGTTTTGATAATAAAAACACTAATTATTTTAAGTATTCATTGCGACAGTTGGAGTGAGTCTAACATACAGTTGTGTATATGTACTAAACTCTATGAGGAGTCATATGAGTGCGACAACTCGAAAGATGCATTTTCGTTTCCTCAGAAACATGTTTATTCAAGTTAGCACGTGTGTGTGTGTACGTGTGTGTTTGTGTGTGCTTGTGTGTGTGTCAAATTTCTGACGTACAGACTACAAGGTTTCAGACATTTGTTCCCGTATTTTTGCTTCAATTGTCAATATGGGGATGGGTAATTTTAGTTTTCGGTGAAATTCGCTTCGCAGGGCAGCAAAGTTTGCTTTTTTTCCTTTTGTGAATGACTCGGGTTACAGATTTGAACAATTTCCTCAACTGGTTTCTCTGTGTTCACGGCGTTCTTGGATCTTTCTTTTTGCTCTTTCTAAATAATTGCTACAGAGCCGCCCTTTATAAGTTGTTTATGGCACCGTTCAGGTAATTTTTAATTTTTTTTCTAGTTTTATTGGAATAATGGCAATTCTTCCAGAAAAATGTGCTTCAAACATCAGCAAGTAGTTCCGGGTCGGGATGGAAGCACAGCTGTTACAAGCGCCATTCCTCTGTAAACTTGATTGAAAAGAACACTTTTCAAAATAATTGAATCAATTTTTATGCTTCTAGGACAATTTTCATCATTTTCTTACTATCGTGTATTGCCAATAAAAACATTTGCGTTAAATGAAATAGCTTTGTTCACTTTCAAACCAAATTGTGTTGAAAGGATCGTTGTTATCTTGTTCACCGTGGTTATTGAAACTTCAAAGCTTCTAATAATATGGTTTAAAACATCAAACAGTCACAGTATGCATTAAAAAAATTGCTAGGAAAACATTCAGGATGAAGATTTGTTAATAAAAAATGGAGAAAAAACGAAAAACAACTCTACTTTCCTCTACTCGTCTACAAAAAGGTTATGACAAAGACTGACATCCAACACTTCTTGATATTGTCTGTTTCTAACGCATGGATCTCTTAACGACATGACAACGGCAGTTCGCGTCAAACGAAACCAAGACACGACGTGGCCTATCCCTCCCATCTTAGTCAAAATGGTGGCCATAAACACTTGGCTCATTGCCAAGATTGGCAATTACTATCCATTGTACTATACCTGAATGTGCAATCCATTACTATTTTAGCCAAAATAGATACACATTTTTGAAAACGCGCTAGAGATATAGCTGTCGCCAAACGAGCATCCTGTCGAAAACGGCCTTAATGCAGCGTCGTGCGATAGTCAGGCGCGAGAAGCGCAGAGGAAGAGAGAAAGCAGCTTTTAATAGTCGTTGCTCGTTTAACGACAGCTATAGTGCCTTCGTGACGCAAAACAATGCTTAATGTCGTGTTAAAAGTGCATGAATAGGGGATGCATTTGTGCACAGAAGTACACTAAATGTGCCTTCTCAAAGACTTTAATGATCGTTTACTAATAATGTTGAAATATCTATCCATCAAACGCGAACTTTATCAACTTTTCATTGTTAGAAAGGAATAACTTCTCCCTTGATGTTGAAGTAGCCCCCGTTTTGCTTGTCAGTCAACCCATAGATGATGGGTACCAGATCAGCCATGGACTGCTCGAGCTAAAAATCAAAGAGAATTTTTCTATGCATGGAAAATGTTTTACCGTAAGCCAGGCTTCTTGTCCGCCCATGTCAGTCTTCACCCATCCTGGGCAGAAACATGCCGTGAGAATCCCGTCCTTGCAAAATTCGTTAGCAAACACTCTCATGGCAGAGTTCAACGCGCTCTGGAAATGACAAAAATCGGTTAAAATTTCCAAAACTCAACCTTGCTAGCCCTGTAAGCAGGTAAATCGGGAAATTGGAAATCAGGAGAAATCGCTGGGTCGTTCGAACCAACAGACCCAGCCATTGAGGAAATGTTCACAAGAGCTGCTCGATTGGGGCTGAGACCTTGGATGGTTGAGTGGGCTGCCGCTTTTTGGAGAAGAGGCATAAATACCTGCAAATTGTGTGTTCCTGTGTATTCTTTATTTATTAATTTGTACTTTTTTAATGTACATAATCTAAATGTATGTAAAATTTATGTGTGTACGCTGTAGACACCGTTTAATGCGAAACAACAGGCGCTTATCATACGGTTCACAGTTTTGAACTTCGAGCTGTACATTTTTCGGACGTGGGCGACTAATATTTAACAAAAAAAAAATGGTTTTTGTTTTTAAACATTAGTCGTATACAAACTTGAAAATGAAGAAAACAAAAGCGGTGAACGATTTTTTGTGATGTTTTGTTACCATTCTTTGCATACCAAGTGTGTCTTCAAATATATGTTGAGTACAAAATTTCTAACTTTTTACAACGGTGAAATTTTTTATCAGTGAAAAAATTACGAAACACCAAAATTTCCGACGTTTTTGAAATGCTGACGTGAAAACTTTTTGTAAGAAAGGGGCAAAATAACACATTTTCTCACCCCGGTATGGGGGGGGGGGTATTTTTTTAAAACCAGGATTTCTTTGTACTTTTCACCTCATATGCACACTGAAAATATGAAAAGATATTAAAAGTTTAACTTAATTAACCTTTTTAGGGAGCTTTGCATATCAATTTCAAATGTTTGTTCGATGCGTCTTTTCATTCAAATGTTTGAAAGAAAATTAAAAAGCAACCAAGATCGGAAACACTCAAAATATATTTCATGGTGCACACAAACTTGTGAAAATATTACCTTTTAGTATTTATCTGTTTCGTAAAGATTCGGTGTCGTAAAAACCATCGATATTTATCTTATTTGCTATCAAAACAAAAAATTATATTTGGAAGCAATTTGGAATTTTTTCCTGTCTTTTCATTATTTTCTTACCTGTGCAATCACAATTGGAGAAACTGTGTTGACATCCAACTGCCTGTGAAGCTCAGAACGATTATACTTCTGTCGGAGATGGTAAGTCACAAAAATGCCTGCATTATTGACGAGAAGGTTCAGTCCCTCGTCTCCAACAATCTTTTCAACCTGGAAAAAAAGTTTATCTCCTGCAATTTTTATGAGTTCTTTACCTCAGCGTATGCCTTTTCAATAGATTCATCTGAGGTCACTTCCAGTTGAAGAATTATCAAGCGGGGATCAGAAACGGCTTTCAGCTCCTAAAAGAATTGATGAGAATAATTCAAATAGTTCTTACCGCGGCCTCTTCGGGTTTCCTTGCGGTAGCAAAAACTCGCTTGACATCTTTGTTCTGAAGGAAAGTTTTCACCAAACCGAGGCCGATTCCGCGGTTAGCTCCGGTCACGAGGATGTTAGCAGGCGCCATGGGTATCTGCAAAAAAATATATAACAAATATCAAACGTTGAAAAGCAAAAATAAATAAAACTGTAGCCTTCGTTTTCATAGGCAGTTACTTCATTTGCGTTATACCAATGTTTAGAACAAACAAAAGACAAACAGTTGAAAAGGAATATTCAGAGAAGAGAGTGTCGAAAACTGCTGAAAACGAGAGCCTGTTGGCCTTTTAATCGAGCGATAGAGTGGCGATCACAAACCACAGTGTGCCGAAAAGATGACAAACAAGCACATAGCACAGTGGGCTTTTGATCTCGATACATACGCGAATTGTTCGTGAACTGTCGAAATTCAGTTCCTGGGGAATAGTTGTTCTAAAAAAACGATTAAAACGATCTGTTTTTCCAACTGATAAAACTGTAGTGGACCTAGTCCCCTTCTTAATTATACGTGTCGCAATCCTTTGTTGTATAAAGGAGCTACCGCTCCACATAAGAGTTAGTGTGTGGCCACCCTCAATAAACTTCAGTCAGTCGTCTTATTTCTATAATCGGAACACCGGGAATGTCCACGATAATAAAACTAAGAAAACGTTGCCAAAATCGTTGCAATACACATTTTTTTTTACTTGTAACCGTAGAAAAACATCAAGGCCCAAACTGTGGGTTAAAGTTCATATCTAAACAAAAAAAAATTGAAAAACTTCCAAAATTTGGAGCAAAATCAGAGTTTTATGGTTTGAGTTCTCTGGTTTTTCTTATATACGAATCAACTCCGCTAATTATAAAATCCAACGAATGCTTCAGCCGCGTGATACGACTAAACCTACCTTCAGTCCCAAGACTGAAGGAAGGTAGTGTCTGCCTTCAGTCGTATCCCACAACTATAGGTAGGTTTAGTCGTATGACACGACTGAAGGAAGGTAATGTCTACTTTCAGTCGTATCCCACGACTAAAGAAAGGTAATATCTTCAGTCGTAACACACGACTTTAGGTAGGTTTAGTCGTATCCCACGACTGAAGGAAGGTTTATTCGTATTTCACGACTGAAGGTAGATTTAGTCATATCCCATGAATGAAGGTAGGTGTAAACATTAACTTCTTTCAGTTGTTGGATACGATCAAACGTAGGTGAAAGGAGAATAGAACTTGATTTGCTTTAATAAATGTTTGCTTCATTCAATTTCACTGAAGGAAGGTAATGTCTACCTTTAGTCGTATCCCACGACTGAAGGAAGGTAATGTCTACCTTCAGTCGTGTCCCACGACTGAAGAAAGGTAATGTCTGCCTTCAGTCGTATCCCACAACTATAGGTAGGTTTAGTCGTATGACACGACTGAAGGAAGGTAATGTCTACTTTCAGTCGTATCCCACGACTAAAGAAAGGTAATATCTTCAGTCGTAACACACGACTTTAGGTAGGTTTAGTCGTATCCCACGACTGAAGGAAGGTTTATTCGTATTTCACGACTGAAGGTAGATTTAGTCATATCCCACGAATGAAGGTAGGTGTAAACATTAACTACTTTCAGTTGTTGGATACGATCAAACGTAGGTGAAAGGAGAATAGAACTTGATTTGCTTTAATAAATGTTTGCTTCATTCAATTTCACTGAAGGAAGGTAATGTCTACCTTTAGTCGTATCCCACGACTGAAGGAAGGTAATGTCTACCTTCAGTCGTGTCCCACGACTGAAGAAAGGTAATGTCTACCTTCAGTCCTATCCCACGACTGAAGGAAGGTAATGTCTACCTTTAGTCGCATCTCACGACTAAAGGTGGGTTTAGTCGTATCCCACGACTGAAGGAAGGTAATGTCTACCTTCAGTCGTATCCCACGACTGAAGGAAGGTAATGTCTACCTTTAGTCGCATCTCACGACTAAAGGTGGGTTTAGTCGTATCCCACGACTGAAGGAAGGTAATGTCTACCTTTAGTCGCATCTCACGACTAAAGGTAGGTTTAGTCGTATCCCACGACTGAAGGAAGGTTTAGTCGTATCCCACGACTGAAGGAAGGTAAAGTCTACCTTCAGTCGTATCCCACGACTGAAGGAAGGTAATGTCTCCCTTCAGTCGCATCTCACGACTGAAGGAAGGTAATGTCTACCTTTAGTCGCATCTCCCGACTAAAGGTAGGTTTAGTCGCATCCCACGACTGAAGGAAGGTAATGTCTACCTTCAGTCGTATCCCACGACCGGATGGAAGGTAATGTCTACCTTTAGTCGCATCTCACGACTAAAGGTAGGTTTAGTCGTATCCCACGACTGAAGGAAGGTAATGTCTACCTTCCGTCGTAACCCACGACTGAAGGAAGGTAATGTCTACCTTTAGTCGCATCTCACGACTAAAGGTAGGTTTAGTTGTATCCCACGACTGAAGGAAGGTTTAGTCGTATCCCACGACTGAAGGAAGGTTTAGTCGTATCCCACGACTGAAGGAAGGTAAAGTCTACCTTCAGTCGTATCCCACGACTGAAGGAAGGTAATGTCTACCTTTAGTCGCATCTCACGACTAAAGGTAGGTTTAGTCGTATCCCACGACTAAAGGAAAGTTTAGTCGTATCCCACGACTGAAGGAAGGTAATGTCTACCTTCAGTCGTATCCCACGACTGAAGGAAGGTAATGTCTAACTTCAGTCGTATCCCACGACTGAAGGAAGGTAATGTCTACCTTCAGTCGCATCTCACGACTGAAGGAAGGTAATGTCTAACTTCAGTCGTATCCCACGACTGAAGGAAGGTAATGTCTACCTTCAGTCGCATCTCACGACTGAAGGAAGGTAATGTCTACCTTTAGTCGCATCTCACGACTAAAGGTAGGTTTAGTCGCATCCCACGACTGAAGGAAGGTAATGTCTACCTTCAGTCGTATCCCACGACCGGATGGAAGGTAATGTCTACCTTTAGTCGCATCTCACGACTAAAGGTAGGTTTAGTCGTATCCCACAACTGAAGGAAGGTAATGTCTACCTTTAGTCGTAACCCACGACTGAAGGAAGGTAATGTCTACCTTTAGTCGCATCTCACGACTAAAGGTAGGTTTAGTCGTATCCCACGACTGAAGGAAGGTAATGTCTACCTTCAGTCGTATCCTACGACTGAAAAAAAGGTAATGTCTACCTTTAGTCGCATCTCACGACTAAAGGTAGGTTTAGTCGTATCCCACGACTGAAGGAAGGTAATGTCGACCTTCAGTCGTATCCCACGACTGAAGGAAGGTAATGTCTACCTTTAGTCGTGTCCCACGACTGAAGGAAGGTAATGTCTACCTTTAGTCGCATTTCACGACTAAAGGTAGGTTTAGTTGTATCCCACGACTGACGGAAGGTAATGTCTACCTTCAGTCGTATCCCACGACTGAAGGAAGGTAATGTCTACCTTTAGTCGCATCTCACGACTAAAGGTAGGTTTAGTCGTATCCCACGACTGAAGGAAGGTAATGTCAACCTTCAGTCGTATCCCACGACTGAAGGAAGGTAATGTCTACCTTTAGTCGCATTTCACGACTAAAGGTAGGTTTAGTCGTATCCCACGACTGAAGGAAGGTTTAGTCGTATCCCACGACTGAAGGAAGGTAATGTCTACCTTCAGTCGTATCCCACGACTGAAGGAAGGTAATGTCTACCTTTAGTCGCATCTCACGACTAAAGGTAGGTTCAGTCGTATCCCACGACTGAAGGAAGGTTTAGTCGTATCCCACGACTGAAGGAAGGTAATGTCTACCTTCAGTCGTATCCCACGACTGAAGGAAGGTAATGTCTACCTTTTGTCGCATCTCACGACTAAAGGTAGGTTTAGTCGTATCCCACGACTGAAGGAAGGTTTAGTCGTATCCCACGACTGAAGGAAGGAAATGTCTACCACGACTGAAGGAAGGTAATGTCTACCTTTAGTCGCATCTCACGACTAAAGGTAGGTTTAGTCGTATCCCACGACTGAAGGAAGGTAATGTCTACCTTCAGTCGTATCCTACGACTGAAGGAAGGTAATGTCTACCTTTAGTCGCATCTCACGACTAAAGGTAGGTTTAGTCGTATCCCACGACTGAAGGAAGGTAATGTCTACCTTCAGTCGTATCCCACGACTGAAGGAAGGTAATGTCTACCTTTAGTCGCATCTCACGACTAAAGGTGGGTTTAGTCGTATCCCACGACTGAAGGAAGGTAATGTCTACCTTCAGTCGTATCCCACGACTGAAGGAAGGTAATGTCTACCTTTAGTCGTATCCCACGACTGAAGGAAGGTTTAGTCGTATCCCACGACTGAAGGAAGGTAAAGTCTACCTTCAGTCGTATCCCACGACTGAAGGAAGGTAATGTCTACCTTTAGTCGCATCTCACGACTAAAGGTAGGTTTAGTCGCATCCCACGACTGAAGGAAGGTAATGTCTACCTTCAGTCGTATCCCACGACCGGATGGAAGGTAATGTCTACCTTTAGTCGCATCTCACGACTAAAGGTAGGTTTAGTCGTATCCCACGACTGAAGGAAGGTAATGTCTACCTTTAGTCGTAACCCACAACTGAAGGAAGGTAATGTCTACCTTTAGTCGCATCTCACGACTAAAGGTAGGTTTAGTCGTATCCCACGACTGAAGGAAGGTAATGTCTACCTTCAGTCGTATCCTACGACTGAAAAAAAGGTAATGTCTACCTTTAGTCGCATCTCACGACTAAAGGTAGGTTTAGTCGTATCTCACGACTGAAGGAAGGTAATGTCGACCTTCAGTCGTATCCCACGACTGAAGGAAGGTAATGTCTACCTTTAGTCGTGTCCCACGACTGAAGGACGGTAATGTCTACCTTTAGTCGCATCTCACGATTAAAGGTAGGTTTAGTCGTATCCCACGACTGAAGGAAGGTAATGTCTACCTTCAGTCGTATCCCACGACTGAAGGAAGGTAATGTCTACCTTTAGTCGCATCTCACGATTAAAGGTAGGTTTAGTCGTATCCCACGACTGAAGAAAGGTAATGTCTACCTTCAGTCGTATCCCACGACTTGAGGAAGGTAATGTCTACCTTTAGTCGCATCTCACGACTAAAGGTAGGTTTAGTCGTATCCCACGACTGAAGGAAGGTAATGTCAACCTTCAGTCGTATCCCACGACTGAAGGAAGGTAATGTCTACCTTTAGTCGCATCTCACGACTAAAGGTAGGTTTAGTCGTATCCCACGACTGAAGGAAGGTTTAGTCGTATCCCACGACTGAAGGAAGGTAATGTCTACCTTCAGTCGTATCCCACGACTGAAGGAAGGTAATGTCTACCTTTAGTCGCATCTCACGACTAAAGGTAGGTTCAGTCGTATCCCACGACTGAAGGAAGGTTTAGTCGTATCCCACGACTGAAGGAAGGTAATGTCTACCTTCAGTCGTATCCCACGACTGAAGGAAGGTAATGTCTACCTTTAGTCGCATCTCACGACTAAAGGTAGGTTTAGTCGTATCCCACGACTGAAGGAAGGTTTAGTCGTATCCCACGACTGAAGGAAGGTAATGTCTACCACGACTGAAGGAAGGTAATGTCTACCTTTAGTCGCATCTCACGACTAAAGGTAGGTTTAGTCGTATCCCACGACTGAAGGAAGGTAATGTCTACCTTCAGTCGTATCCTACGACTGAAGGAAGGTAATGTCTACCTTTAGTCGCATCTCACGACTAAAGGTAGGTTTAGTCGTATCCCACGACTGAAGGAAGGTAATGTCTACCTTCAGTCGTATCCCACGACTGAAGGAAGGTAATGTCTACCTTTAGTCGCATCTCACGACTAAAGGTGGGTTTAGTCGTATCCCACGACTGAAGGAAGGTAATGTCTACCTTCAGTCGTATCCCACGACTGAAGGAAGGTAATGTCTACCTTTAGTCGTATCCCACGACTGAAGGAAGGTTTAGTCGTATCCCACGACTGAAGGAAGGTAAAGTCTACCTTCAGTCGTATCCCACGACTGAAGGAAGGTAATGTCTACTTTTAGTCGCATCTCACGACTAAAGGTAGGTTTAGTCGTATCCCACGACTAAAGGAAAGTTTAGTCGTATCCCACGACTGAAGGAAGGTAATGTCTACCTTCAGTCGTATCCCACGACTGAAGGAAGGTAATGTCTACCTTCAGTCGTACCCCACGACTGATGGAAGGTAATATCTACCTTCAGTCGCATCTCACGACTGAAGGAAGGTAATGTCTACCTTCAGTCGTATTCCACGACTGAAGGAAGGTAATATCTACCTTCAGTCGTACCCCACGACTGATGGAAGGTAATATCTACCTTCAGTCGCATCTCACGACTGAAGGAAGGTAATGTCTACCTTTATTCGCATCTCACGACTAAAGGTAGGTTTAGTTGTATCCCACGACTGAAGGAAGGTAATGTCTACCTTCAGTCGTATCCCACGACTTAAGGAAGGTAATGTCTACCTTTATTCGCATCTCACGACTAAAGGTAGGTTTAGTCGTATCCCACGACTGAAGAAAGGTAATGTCTACCTTCAGTCGTATCTCACGACTTAAGGAAGGTAATGTCTACCTTTAGTCGCATCTCACGACTAAAGGTAGGTTTAGTCGTATCCCACGACTGAAGGAAGGTTTAGTCGTATCCCACGACTGAAGGAAGGTAATGTCTACCTTCAGTCGTATCCCACGACTGAAGGAAGGTAATGTCTACCTTTAGTCGCATCTCACGACTAAAGGTAGGTTCAGTCGTATCCCACGACTGAAGGAAGGTTTAGTCGTATCCCACGACTGAAGGAAGGTAATGTCTACCACGACTGAAGGAAGGTAATGTCTACCTTTAGTCGCATCTCACGACTAAAGGTAGGTTTAGTCGTATCCCACGACTGAAGGAAGGTAATGTCTACCTTCAGTCGTATCCTACGACTAAAGGAAGGTAATGTCTACCTTTAGTCGCATCTCACGACTAAAGGTAGGTTTAGTCGTATCCCACGACTGAAGGAAGGTAATGTCTACCTTCAGTCTTATCCCACGACTGAAGGAAGGTAATGTCTACCTTTAGTCGCATCTCACGACTAAAGGTGGGTTTAGTCGTATCCCACGACTGAAGGAAGGTAATGTCTACCTTCAGTCGTATCCCACGACTGAAGGAAGGTAATGTCTACCTTCAGTCGTATCCCACGACTGAAGGAAGGTAATGTCTACCTTTAGTCGCATCTCACGACTAAAGGTAGGTTTAGTCGTATCCCACGACTGAAGGAAGGTTTAGTCGTATCCCACGACTGAAGGAAGGTAAAGTCTACCTTCAGTCGTATCCCACGACTGAAGGAAGGTAATGTCTACCTTTAGTCGCATCTCACGACTAAAGGTAGGTTTAGTCGTATCCCACGACTAAAGGAAAGTTTAGTCGTATCCCACGACTGAAGGAAGTTAATGTCTACCTTCAGTCGTATCCCACGACTGAAGGAAGGTAATGTCTACCTTCAGTCGTACCCCACGACTGATGGAAGGTAATATCTACCTTCAGTCGCATCTCACGACTGAAGGAAGGTAATGTCTACCTTCAGTCTTATCCCACGACTGAAGGAAGGTAATGTCTACCTTTAGTCGCATCTCACGACTAAAGGTGGGTTTAGTCGTATCCCACGACTGAAGGAAGGTAATGTCTACCTTCAGTCGTATCCCACGACTGAAGGAAGGTAATGTCTACCTTTAGTCGCATCTCACGACTAAAGGTAGGTTTAGTCGTATCCCACGACTGAAGGAAGGTTTAGTCGTATCCCACGACTGAAGGAAGGTAAAGTCTACCTTCAGTCGTATCCCACGACTGAAGGAAGGTAATGTCTACCTTTAGTCGCATCTCACGACTAAAGGTAGGTTTAGTCGTATCCCACGACTAAAGGAAAGTTTAGTCGTATCCCACGACTGAAGGAAGTTAATGTCTACCTTCAGTCGTATCCCACGACTGAAGGAAGGTAATGTCTACCTTCAGTCGTACCCCACGACTGATGGAAGGTAATATCTACCTTCAGTCGCATCTCACGACTGAAGGAAGGTAATGTCTACCTTCAGTCGTATTCCACGACTGAAGGAAGGTAATGTCTACTTTCAGTCGCATCTCACGACTGAAGGAAGGTAATGTCTACCTTTATTCGCATCTCACGACTAAAGGTAGGTTTAGTTGTATCCCACGACTGAAGGAAGGTAATGTCTACCTTCAGTCGTATCCCACGACTTAAGGAAGGTAATGTCTACCTTTATTCGCATCTCACGACTAAAGGTAGGTTTAGTCGTATCCCACGACTGAAGAAAGGTAATGTCTACCTTCAGTCGTATCTCACGACTTAAGGAAGGTAATGTCTACCTTTAGTCGCATCTCACGACTAAAGGTAGGTTTAGTCGTATCCCACGACTGAAGGAAGGTTTAGTCGTATCCCACGACTGAAGGAAGGTAATGTCTACCTTCAGTCGTATCCCACGACTGAAGGAAGGTAATGTCTACCTTTAGTCGCATCTCACGACTAAAGGTAGGTTTAGTCGTATCCCACGACTGAAGGAAGGTAATGTCTACCTTCAGTCGTATCCTACGACTGAAGGAAGGTAATGTCTACCTTTAGTCGCATCTCACGACTAAAGGTAGGTTTAGTCGTATCCCACGACTGAAGGAAGGTAATGTCTACCTTCAGTCGTATCCCACGACTGAAGGAAGGTAATGTCTACCTTTAGTCGCATCTCACGACTAAAGGTGGGTTTAGTCGTATCCCACGACTGAAGGAAGGTAATGTCTACCTTCAGTCGTATCCCACGACTGAAGGAAGGTAATGTCTACCTTTAGTCGCATCTCACGACTAAAGGTAGGTTTAGTCGTATCCCACGACTGAAGGAAGGTTTAGTCGTATCCCACGACTGAAGGAAGGTAAAGTCTACCTTCAGTCGTATCCCACGACTGAAGGAAGGTAATGTCTACCACGACTGAAGGAAGGTAATGTCTACCTTTAGTCGCATCTCACGACTAAAGGTAGGTTTAGTCGTATCCCACGACTGAAGGAAGGTAATGTCTACCTTCAGTCGTATCCTACGACTGAAGGAAGGTAATGTCTACCTTTAGTCGCATCTCACGACTAAAGGTAGGTTTAGTCGTATCCCACGACTGAAGAAAGGTAATGTCTACCTTCAGTCGTATCTCACGACTTAAGGAAGGTAATGTCTACCTTTAGTCGCATCTCACGACTAAAGGTAGGTTTAGTCGTATCCCACGACTGAAGGAAGGTTTAGTCGTATCCCACGACTGAAGGAAGGTAAAGTCTACCTTCAGTCGTATCCCACGACTGAAGGAAGGTAATGTCTACCACGACTGAAGGAAGGTAATGTCTACCTTTAGTCGCATCTCACGACTAAAGGTAGGTTTAGTCGTATCCCACGACTGAAGGAAGGTAATGTCTACCTTCAGTCGTATCCTACGACTGAAGGAAGGTAATGTCTACCTTTAGTCGCATCTCACGACTAAAGGTAGGTTTAGTCGTATCCCACGACTGAAGGAAGGTAATGTCTACCTTCAGTCGTATCCCACGACTGAAGGAAGGTAATGTCTACCTTTAGTCGCATCTCACGACTAAAGGTAGGTTTAGTCGTATCCCACGACTGAAGGAAGGTAATGTCTACCTTCAGTCGTATCCCACGACTGAAGGAAGGTAATGTCTACCTTTAGTCGCATCTCACGACTAAAGGTAGGTTTAGTCGTATCCCACGACTGAAGGAAGGTTTAGTCGTATCCCACGACTGAAGGAAGGTAAAGTCTACCTTCAGTCGTATCCCACGACTGAAGGAAGGTAATGTCTACCTTTAGTCGCATCTCACGACTAAAGGTAGGTTTAGTCGTATCCCACGACTAAAGGAAAGTTTAGTCGTATCCCACGACTGAAGGAAGGTAATGTCTACCTTCAGTCGTACCCCACGACTGAAGGAAGGTAATATCTACCTTCAGTCGCATCTCACGACTGAAGGAAGGTAATGTCTACCTTCAGTCGTATTCCACGACTGAAGGAAGGTAATGTCTACCTTCAGTCGTATCTCACGACTTAAGGAAGGTAATGTCTACCTTTAGTCGCATCTCACGACTAAAGGTAGGTTTAGTCGTATCCCACGACTGAAGGAAGGTTTAGTCGTATCCCACGACTGAAGGAAGGTAATGTCTACCTTCAGTCGTATCCCACGACTGAAGGAAGGTAATGTCTACCTTTAGTCGCATCTCACGACTAAAGGTAGGTTTAGTCGTATCCCACGACTGAAGGAAGGTAATGTCTACCTTCAGTCGTATCCTACGACTGAAGGAAGGTAATGTCTACCTTTAGTCGCATCTCACGACTAAAGGTAGGTTTAGTCGTATCCCACGACTGAAGGAAGGTAATGTCTACCTTCAGTCGTATCCCACGACTGAAGGAAGGTAATGTCTACCTTTAGTCGCATCTCACGACTAAAGGTGGGTTTAGTCGTATCCCACGACTGAAGGAAGGTAATGTCTACCTTCAGTCGTATCCCACGACTGAAGGAAGGTAATGTCTACCTTTAGTCGCATCTCACGACTAAAGGTAGGTTTAGTCGTATCCCACGACTGAAGGAAGGTTTAGTCGTATCCCACGACTGAAGGAAGGTAAAGTCTACCTTCAGTCGTATCCCACGACTGAAGGAAGGTAATGTCTACCACGACTGAAGGAAGGTAATGTCTACCTTTAGTCGCATCTCACGACTAAAGGTAGGTTTAGTCGTATCCCACGACTGAAGGAAGGTAATGTCTACCTTCAGTCGTATCCTACGACTGAAGGAAGGTAATGTCTACCTTTAGTCGCATCTCACGACTAAAGGTAGGTTTAGTCGTATCCCACGACTGAAGAAAGGTAATGTCTACCTTCAGTCGTATCTCACGACTTAAGGAAGGTAATGTCTACCTTTAGTCGCATCTCACGACTAAAGGTAGGTTTAGTCGTATCCCACGACTGAAGGAAGGTTTAGTCGTATCCCACGACTGAAGGAAGGTAAAGTCTACCTTCAGTCGTATCCCACGACTGAAGGAAGGTAATGTCTACCACGACTGAAGGAAGGTAATGTCTACCTTTAGTCGCATCTCACGACTAAAGGTAGGTTTAGTCGTATCCCACGACTGAAGGAAGGTAATGTCTACCTTCAGTCGTATCCTACGACTGAAGGAAGGTAATGTCTACCTTTAGTCGCATCTCACGACTAAAGGTAGGTTTAGTCGTATCCCACGACTGAAGGAAGGTAATGTCTACCTTCAGTCGTATCCCACGACTGAAGGAAGGTAATGTCTACCTTTAGTCGCATCTCACGACTAAAGGTGGGTTTAGTCGTATCCCACGACTGAAGGAAGGTAATGTCTAGGTTTAGTCGTATCCCACGTATCCACGACTGAAGGAAGGTAGTCGTATCCCACGACTGAAGGAAGGTAATGTCTACCTTTAGTCGCATCTCACGACTAAAGGTAGGTTTAGTCGTATCCCACGACTGAAGGAAGGTTTAGTCGTATCCCACGACTGAAGGAAGGTAAAGTCTACCTTCAGTCGTATCCCACGACTGAAGGAAGGTAATGTCTACCTTTAGTCGCATCTCACGACTAAAGGTAGGTTTAGTCGTATCCCACGACTAAAGGAAAGTTTAGTCGTATCCCACGACTGAAGGAAGGTAATGTCTACCTTCAGTCGTACCCCACGACTGAAGGAAGGTAATATCTACCTTCAGTCGCATCTCACGACTGAAGGAAGGTAATGTCTACCTTCAGTCGTATTCCACGACTGAAGGAAGGTAATGTCTACCTTCAGTCGCATCTCACGACTGAAGGAAGGTAATGTCTACCTTTAGTCGCATCTCACGACTAAAGGTAGGTTTAGTCGTATCCCACGACTGAAGGAAGGTTTAGTCGTATCCCACGACTGAAGGAAGGTAATGTCTACCTTCAGTCGTATCCCACGACTGAAGGAAGGTAATGTCTACCTTTAGTCGCATCTCACGACTAAAGGTAGGTTCAGTCGTATCCCACGACTGAAGGAAGGTTTAGTCGTATCCCACGACTGAAGGAAGGTAATGTCTACCTTCAGTCGTATCCCACGACTGAAGGAAGGTAATGTCTACCTTTAGTCGCATCTCACGACTAAAGGTAGGTTTAGTCGTATCCCACGACTGAAGGAAGGTTTAGTCGTATCCCACGACTGAAGGAAGGTAATGTCTACCACGACTGAAGGAAGGTAATGTCTACCTTTAGTCGCATCTCACGACTAAAGGTAGGTTTAGTCGTATCCCACGACTGAAGGAAGGTAATGTCTACCTTCAGTCGTATCCCACGACTGAAGGAAGGTAATGTCTACCTTTAGTCGCATCTCACGACTAAAGGTAGGTTTAGTCGTATCCCACGACTGAAGGAAGGTTTAGTCGTATCCCACGACTGAAGGAAGGTAAAGTCTACCTTCAGTCGTATCCCACGACTGAAGGAAGGTAATGTCTACCTTTAGTCGCATCTCACGACTAAAGGTAGGTTTAGTCGTATCCCACGACTAAAGGAAAGTTTAGTCGTATCCCACGACTGAAGGAAGGTAATGTCTACCTTCAGTCGTATCCCACGACTGAAGGAAGGTAATGTCTACCTTCAGTCGCATCTCACGACTAAAGGTAGGTTTAGTCGTATCCCACGACTGAAGGAAGGTTTAGTCGTATCCCACGACTGAAGGAAGGTAAAGTCTACCTTCAGTCGTATCCCACGACTGAAGGAAGGTAATGTCTACCTTTAGTCGCATCTCACGACTAAAGGTAGGTTTAGTTGTATCCCACGACTGAAGGAAGGTAATGTCTACCTTCAGTCGTATCCCACGACTTAAGGAAGGTAATGTCTACCTTTATTCGCATCTCACGACTAAAGGTAGGTTTAGTCGTATCCCACGACTGAAGAAAGGTAATGTCTACCTTCAGTCGTATCTCACGACTTAAGGAAGGTAATGTCTACCTTTAGTCGCATCTCACGACTAAAGGTAGGTTTAGTCGTATCCCACGACTGAAGGAAGGTTTAGTCGTATCCCACGACTGAAGGAAGGTAATGTCTACCTTCAGTCGTATTCCACGACTGAAGGAAGGTAATGTCTACCTTTAGTCGCATCTCACGACTAAAGATAGGTTCAGTCGTATCCCACGACTGAAGGAAGGTTTAGTCGTATCTCACGACTGAAGGAAGGTAATGTCTACCACGACTGAAGGAAGGTAATGTCTACCTTTAGTCGCATCTCACGACTAAAGGTAGGTTTAGTCGTATCCCACGACTGAAGGAAGGTAATGTCTACCTTTAGTCGCATCTCACGACTAAAGGTGGGTTTAGTCGTATCCCACGACTGAAGGAAGGTAATGTCTACCTTTAGTCGCATCTCACGACTAAAGGTAGGTTTAGTCGTATCCCACGACTGAAGGAAGGTTTAGTCGTATCCCACGACTGAAGGAAGGTAATGTCTACCTTCAGTCGTATCCCACGACTGAAGGAAGGTAATGTCTACCTTTAGTCGCATCTCACGACTAAAGGTAGGTTCAGTCGTATCCCACGACTGAAGGAAGGTTTAGTCGTATCCCACGACTGAAGGAAGGTAATGTCTACCTTCAGTCGTATCCCACGACTGAAGGAAGGTAATGTCTACCTTTAGTCGCATCTCACGACTAAAGGTAGGTTTAGTCGTATCCCACGACTGAAGGAAGGTTTAGTCGTATCCCACGACTGAAGGAAGGTAATGTCTACCACGACTGAAGGAAGGTAATGTCTACCTTTAGTCGCATCTCACGACTAAAGGTAGGTTTAGTCGTATCCCACGACTGAAGGAAGGTAATGTCTACCTTCAGTCGTATCCCACGACTGAAGGAAGGTAATGTCTACCTTTAGTCGCATCTCACGACTAAAGGTAGGTTTAGTCGTATCCCACGACTGAAGGAAGGTTTAGTCGTATCCCACGACTGAAGGAAGGTAAAGTCTACCTTCAGTCGTATCCCACGACTGAAGGAAGGTAATGTCTACCTTTAGTCGCATCTCACGACTAAAGGTAGGTTTAGTCGTATCCCACGACTAAAGGAAAGTTTAGTCGTATCCCACGACTGAAGGAAGGTAATGTCTACCTTCAGTCGTATCCCACGACTGAAGGAAGGTAATGTCTACCTTCAGTCGTACCCCACGACTGATGGAAGGTAATATCTACCTTCAGTCGCATCTCACGACTGAAGGAAGGTAATGTCTACCTTCAGTCGTATTCCACGACTGAAGGAAGGTAATGTCTACCTTCAGTCGCATCTCACGACTGAAGGAAGGTAATGTCTACCTTTAGTCGCATCTCACGACTAAAGGTAGGTTTAGTTGTATCCCACGACTGAAGGAAGGTAATGTCTACCTTCAGTCGTATCCCACGACTTAAGGAAGGTAATGTCTACCTTTATTCGCATCTCACGACTAAAGGTAGGTTTAGTCGTATCCCACGACTGAAGAAAGGTAATGTCTACCTTCAGTCGTATCTCACGACTTAAGGAAGGTAATGTCTACCTTTAGTCGCATCTCACGACTAAAGGTAGGTTTAGTCGTATCCCACGACTGAAGGAAGGTTTAGTCGTATCCCACGACTGAAGGAAGGTAATGTCTACCTTCAGTCGTATTCCACGACTGAAGGAAGGTAATGTCTACCTTTAGTCGCATCTCACGACTAAAGATAGGTTCAGTCGTATCCCACGACTGAAGGAAGGTTTAGTCGTATCTCACGACTGAAGGAAGGTAATGTCTACCACGACTGAAGGAAGGTAATGTCTACCTTTAGTCGCATCTCACGACTAAAGGTAGGTTTAGTCGTATCCCACGACTGAAGGAAGGTAATGTCTACCTTTAGTCGCATCTCACGACTAAAGGTGGGTTTAGTCGTATCCCACGACTGAAGGAAGATAATGTCTACCTTCAGTCGTATCCCACGACTGAAGGAAGGTAATGTCTACCTTTAGTCGCATCTCACGACTAAAGGTAGGTTTAGTCGTATCCCACGACTGAAGGAAGGTTTAGTCGTATCCCACGACTGAAGGAAGGTAAAGTCTACCTTCAGTCGTATCCCACGACTGAAGGAAGGTAATGTCTACCTTTAGTCGCATCTCACGACTAAAGGTAGGTTTAGTCGTATCCCACGACTAAAGGAAAGTTTAGTCGTATCCCACGACTGAAGGAAGGTAATGTCTACCTTCAGTCGTATCCCACGACTGAAGGAAGGTAATGTCTACCTTCAGTCGTACCCCACGACTGAAGGAAGGTAATATCTACCTTCAGTCGCATCTCACGACTGAAGGAAGGTAATGTCTACCTTCAGTCGTATTCCACGACTGAAGGAAGGTAATGTCTACCTTCAGTCGCATCTCACGACTGAAGGAAGGTAATGTCTACCTTTAGTCGCATCTCACGACTAAAGGTAGGTTTAGTCGTATCCCACGACTGAAGGAAGGTTTAGTCGTATCCCACGACTGAAGGAAGGTAATGTCTACCTTCAGTCGTATCCCACGACTGAAGGAAGGTAATGTCTACCTTTAGTCGCATCTCACGACTAAAGGTGGGTTTAGTCGTATCCCACGACTGAAGGAAGATAATGTCTACCTTCAGTCGTATCCCACGACTGAAGGAAGGTAATGTCTACCTTCAGTCGTACCCCACGACTGATGGAAGGTAATATCTACCTTCAGTCGCATCTCACGACTGAAGGAAGGTAATGTCTACCTTCAGTCGTATTCCACGACTGAAGGAAGGTAATGTCTACCTTCAGTCGCATCTCACGACTGAAGGAAGGTAATGTCTACCTTTAGTCGCATCTCACGACTAAAGGTAGGTTTAGTTGTATCCCACGACTGAAGGAAGGTAATGTCTACCTTCAGTCGTATCCCACGACTTAAGGAAGGTAATGTCTACCTTTATTCGCATCTCACGACTAAAGGTAGGTTTAGTCGTATCCCACGACTGAAGAAAGGTAATGTCTACCTTCAGTCGTATCTCACGACTTAAGGAAGGTAATGTCTACCTTTAGTCGCATCTCACGACTAAAGGTAGGTTTAGTCGTATCCCACGACTGAAGGAAGGTTTAGTCGTATCCCACGACTGAAGGAAGGTAATGTCTACCTTCAGTCGTATTCCACGACTGAAGGAAGGTAATGTCTACCTTTAGTCGCATCTCACGACTAAAGATAGGTTCAGTCGTATCCCACGACTGAAGGAAGGTTTAGTCGTATCTCACGACTGAAGGAAGGTAATGTCTACCACGACTGAAGGAAGGTAATGTCTACCTTTAGTCGCATCTCACGACTAAAGGTAGGTTTAGTCGTATCCCACGACTGAAGGAAGGTAATGTCTACCTTTAGTCGCATCTCACGACTAAAGGTGGGTTTAGTCGTATCCCACGACTGAAGGAAGATAATGTCTACCTTCAGTCGTATCCCACGACTGAAGGAAGGTAATGTCTACCTTTAGTCGCATCTCACGACTAAAGGTAGGTTTAGTCGTATCCCACGACTGAAGGAAGGTTTAGTCGTATCCCACGACTGAAGGAAGGTAAAGTCTACCTTCAGTCGTATCCCACGACTGAAGGAAGGTAATGTCTACCTTTAGTCGCATCTCACGACTAAAGGTAGGTTTAGTCGTATCCCACGACTAAAGGAAAGTTTAGTCGTATCCCACGACTGAAGGAAGGTAATGTCTACCTTCAGTCGTATCCCACGACTGAAGGAAGGTAATGTCTACCTTCAGTCGTACCCCACGACTGAAGGAAGGTAATATCTACCTTCAGTCGCATCTCACGACTGAAGGAAGGTAATGTCTACCTTCAGTCGTATTCCACGACTGAAGGAAGGTAATGTCTACCTTCAGTCGCATCTCACGACTGAAGGAAGGTAATGTCTACCTTTAGTCGCATCTCACGACTAAAGGTAGGTTTAGTCGTATCCCACGACTGAAGGAAGGTTTAGTCGTATCCCACGACTGAAGGAAGGTAATGTCTACCTTCAGTCGTATCCCACGACTGAAGGAAGGTAATGTCTACCTTTAGTCGCATCTCACGACTAAAGGTGGGTTTAGTCGTATCCCACGACTGAAGGAAGATAATGTCTACCTTCAGTCGTATCCCACGACTGAAGGAAGGTAATGTCTACCTTTAGTCGCATCTCACGACTAAAGGTAGGTTTAGTCGTATCCCACGACTGAAGGAAGGTTTAGTCGTATCCCACGACTGAAGGAAGGTAAAGTCTACCTTCAGTCGTATCCCACGACTGAAGGAAGGTAATGTCTACCTTTAGTCGCATCTCACGACTAAAGGTAGGTTTAGTCGTATCCCACGACTAAAGGAAAGTTTAGTCGTATCCCATGACTGAAGGAAGGTAATGTCTACCTTCAGTCGTATCCCACGACTGAAGGAAGGTAATGTCTACCTTCAGTCGTACCCCACGACTGAAGGAAGGTAATATCTACCTTCAGTCGCATCTCACGACTGAAGGAAGGTAATGTCTACCTTCAGTCGTATTCCACGACTGAAGGAAGGTAATGTCTACCTTTAGTCGCATCTCACGACTAAAGGTAGGTTTAGTCGTATCCCACGACTGAAGGAAGGTTTAGTCGTATCCCACGACTGAAGGAAGGTAATGTCTACCTTCAGTCGTATCCCACGACTGAAGGAAGGTAATGTCTACCTTTAGTCGCATCTCACGACTAAAGGTAGGTTCAGTCGTATCCCACGACTGAAGGAAGGTTTAGTCGTATCCCACGACTGAAGGAAGGTAATGTCTACCACGACTGAAGGAAGGTAATGTCTACCTTTAGTCGCATCTCACGACTAAAGGTAGGTTTAGTCGTATCCCACGACTGAAGGAAGGTAATGTCTACCTTCAGTCGTATCTCACGACTTAAGGAAGGTAATGTCTACCTTTAGTCGCATCTCACGACTAAAGGTAGGTTTAGTCGTATCCCACGACTGAAGGAAGGTTTAGTCGTATCCCACGACTGAAGGAAGGTAATGTCTACCTTCAGTCGTATTCCACGACTGAAGGAAGGTAATGTCTACCTTTAGTCGCATCTCACGACTAAAGGTAGGTTCAGTCGTATCCCACGACTGAAGGAAGGTTTAGTCGTATCCCACGACTGAAGGAAGGTAATGTCTACCACGACTGAAGGAAGGTAATGTCTACCTTTAGTCGCATCTCACGACTGATGGAAGGTAATATCTACCTTCAGTCGCATCTCACGACTGAAGGAAGGTAATGTCTACCTTCAGTCGTATTCCACGACTGAAGGAAGGTAATGTCTACCTTTAGTCGCATCTCACGACTAAAGGTAGGTTTAGTTGTATCCCACGACTGAAGGAAGGTAATGTCTACCACGACTGAAGGAAGGTAATGTCTACCTTTAGTCGCATCTCACGACTGATGGAAGGTAATATCTACCTTCAGTCGCATCTCACGACTGAAGGAAGGTAATGTCTACCTTCAGTCGTATTCCACGACTGAAGGAAGGTAATGTCTACCTTCAGTCGCATCTCACGACTGAAGGAAGGTAATGTCTACCTTTAGTCGCATCTCACGACTAAAGGTAGGTTTAGTTGTATCCCACGACTGAAGGAAGGTAATGTCTACCTTCAGTCGTATCCCACGACTTAAGGAAGGTAATGTCTACCTTTATTCGCATCTCACGACTAAAGGTAGGTTTAGTCGTATCCCACGACTGAAGAAAGGTAATGTCTACCTTCAGTCGTATCTCACGACTTAAGGAATTTAATGTCTACCTTTAGTCGCATCTCACGACTAAAGGTAGGTTTAGTCGTATCCCACGACTGAAGGAAGGTTTAGTCGTATCCCACGACTGAAGGAAGGTAATGTCTACCTTCAGTCGTATTCCACGACTGAAGGAAGGTAATGTCTACCTTTAGTCGCATCTCACGACTAAAGATAGGTTCAGTCGTATCCCACGACTGAAGGAAGGTTTAGTCGTATCCCACGACTGAAGGAAGGTAATGTCTACCACGACTGAAGGAAGGTAATGTCTACCTTTAGTCGCATCTCACGACTAAAGGTAGGTTTAGTCGTATCCCACGACTGAAGGAAGGTAATGTCTACCTTCAGTCGTATCCTACGACTGAAGGAAGGTAATGTCTACCTTTAGTCGCATCTCACGACTAAAGGTAGGTTTAGTCGTATCCCACGACTGAAGGAAGGTAATGTCTACCTTCAGTCGTATCCCACGACTGAAGGAAGGTAATGTCTACCTTTAGTCGCATCTCACGACTAAAGGTGGGTTTATTTGTATCCCACGACTGAAGGAAGGTAATGTCTACCTTCAGTCGTATCCCACGACTGAAGGAAGGTAATGTCTACCTTTAGTCGCATCTCACGACTAAAGGTAGGTTTAGTCGTATCCCACGACTGAAGGAAGGTTTAGTCGTATCCCACGACTGAAGGAAGGTAAAGTCTACCTTCAGTCGTATCCCACGACTGAAGGAAGGTAATGTCTACCTTTAGTCGCATCTCACGACTAAAGGTAGGTTTAGTCGTATCCCACGACTAAAGGAAAGTTTAGTCGTATCCCACGACTGAAGGAAGGTAATGTCTACCTTCAGTCGTATCCCACGACTGAAGGAAGGTAATGTCTACCTTCAGTCGTACCCCACGACTGAAGGAAGGTAATATCTACCTTCAGTCGCATCTCACGACTGAAGGAAGGTAATGTCTACCTTTAGTCGCATCTCACGACTAAAGGTAGGTTTAGTCGTATCCCACGACTAAAGGAAAGTTTAGTCGTATCCCACGACTGAAGGAAGGTAATGTCTACCTTCAGTCGTATCCCACGACTGAAGGAAGGTAATGTCTACCTTCAGTCGTACCCCACGACTGAAGGAAGGTAATATCTACCTTCAGTCGCATCTCACGACTGAAGGAAGGTAATGTCTACCTTCAGTCGTATTCCACGACTGAAGGAAGGTAATGTCTACCTTCAGTCGTACCCCACGACTGAAGGAAGGTAATATCTACCTTCAGTCGCATCTCACGACTGAAGGAAGGTAATGTCTACCTTCAGTCGTATTCCACGACTGAAGGAAGGTAATGTCTACCTTTAGTCGCATCTCACGACTAAAGGTAGGTTTAGTCGTATCCCACGACTGAAGGAAGGTTTAGTCGTATCCCACGACTGAAGGAAGGTAATGTCTACCTTCAGTCGTATCCCACGACTGAAGGAAGGTAATGTCTACCTTTAGTCGCATCTCACGACTAAAGGTAGGTTCAGTCGTATCCCACGACTGAAGGAAGGTTTAGTCGTATCCCACGACTGAAGGAAGGTAATGTCTACCACGACTGAAGGAAGGTAATGTCTACCTTTAGTCGCATCTCACGACTAAAGGTAGGTTTAGTCGTATCCCACGACTGAAGGAAGGTAATGTCTACCTTCAGTCGTATCTCACGACTTAAGGAAGGTAATGTCTACCTTTAGTCGCATCTCACGACTAAAGGTAGGTTTAGTCGTATCCCACGACTGAAGGAAGGTTTAGTCGTATCCCACGACTGAAGGAAGGTAATGTCTACCTTCAGTCGTATTCCACGACTGAAGGAAGGTAATGTCTACCTTTAGTCGCATCTCACGACTAAAGGTAGGTTCAGTCGTATCCCACGACGGAAGGAAGGTTTAGTCGTATCCCACGACTGAAGGAAGGTAATGTCTACCACGACTGAAGGAAGGTAATGTCTACTTTTAGTCGCATCTCACGACTGATGGAAGGTAATATCTACCTTCAGTCGCATCTCACGACTGAAGGAAGGTAATGTCTACCTTCAGTCGTATTCCACGACTGAAGGAAGGTAATGTCTACCTTCAGTCGCATCTCACGACTGAAGGAAGGTAATGTCTACCTTTAGTCGCATCTCACGACTAAAGGTAGGTTTAGTTGTATCCCACGACTGAAGGAAGGTAATGTCTACCTTCAGTCGTATCCCACGACTTAAGGAAGGTAATGTCTACCTTTATTCGCATCTCACGACTAAAGGTAGGTTTAGTCGTATCCCACGACTGAAGAAAGGTAATGTCTACCTTCAGTCGTATCTCACGACTTAAGGAATTTAATGTCTACCTTTAGTCGCATCTCACGACTAAAGGTAGGTTTAGTCGTATCCCACGACTGAAGGAAGGTTTAGTCGTATCCCACGACTGAAGGAAGGTAATGTCTACCTTCAGTCGTATTCCACGACTGAAGGAAGGTAATGTCTACCTTTAGTCGCATCTCACGACTAAAGATAGGTTCAGTCGTATCCCACGACTGAAGGAAGGTTTAGTCGTATCCCACGACTGAAGGAAGGTAATGTCTACCACGACTGAAGGAAGGTAATGTCTACCTTTAGTCGCATCTCACGACTAAAGGTAGGTTTAGTCGTATCCCACGACTGAAGGAAGGTAATGTCTACCTTCAGTCGTATCCTACGACTGAAGGAAGGTAATGTCTACCTTTAGTCGCATCTCACGACTAAAGGTAGGTTTAGTCGTATCCCACGACTGAAGGAAGGTAATGTCTACCTTCAGTCGTATCCCACGACTGAAGGAAGGTAATGTCTACCTTTAGTCGCATCTCACGACTAAAGGTGGGTTTATTTGTATCCCACGACTGAAGGAAGGTAATGTCTACCTTCAGTCGTATCCCACGACTGAAGGAAGGTAATGTCTACCTTTAGTCGCATCTCACGACTAAAGGTAGGTTTAGTCGTATCCCACGACTGAAGGAAGGTTTAGTCGTATCCCACGACTGAAGGAAGGTAAAGTCTACCTTCAGTCGTATCCCACGACTGAAGGAAGGTAATGTCTACCTTTAGTCGCATCTCACGACTAAAGGTAGGTTTAGTCGTATCCCACGACTAAAGGAAAGTTTAGTCGTATCCCACGACTGAAGGAAGGTAATGTCTACCTTCAGTCGTATCCCACGACTGAAGGAAGGTAATGTCTACCTTCAGTCGTACCCCACGACTGAAGGAAGGTAATATCTACCTTCAGTCGCATCTCACGACTGAAGGAAGGTAATGTCTACCTTCAGTCGTATTCCACGACTGAAGGAAGGTAATGTCTACCTTCAGTCGCATCTCACGACTGAAGGAAGGTAATGTCTACCTTTAGTCGCATCTCACGACTAAAGGTAGGTTTAGTCGTATCCCACGACTGAAGGAAGGTTTAGTCGTATCCCACGACTGAAGGAAGGTAATGTCTACCTTCAGTCGTATCCCACGACTGAAGGAAGGTAATGTCTACCTTTAGTCGCATCTCACGACTAAAGGTGGGTTTAGTCGTATCCCACGACTGAAGAAAGATAATGTCTACCTTCAGTCGTATCCCACGACTGAAGGAAGGTAATGTCTACCTTTAGTCGCATCTCACGACTAAAGGTAGGTTTAGTCGTATCCCACGACTGAAGGAAGGTTTAGTCGTATCCCACGACTGAAGGAAGGTAAAGTCTACCTTCAGTCGTATCCCACGACTGAAGGAAGGTAATGTCTACCTTTAGTCGCATCTCACGACTAAAGGTAGGTTTAGTCGTATCCCACGACTAAAGGAAAGTTTAGTCGTATCCCACGACTGAAGGAAGGTAATGTCTACCTTCAGTCGTATCCCACGACTGAAGGAAGGTAATGTCTACCTTCAGTCGTACCCCACGACTGAAGGAAGGTAATATCTACCTTCAGTCGCATCTCACGACTGAAGGAAGGTAATGTCTACCTTCAGTCGTATTCCACGACTGAAGGAAGGTAATGTCTACCTTTAGTCGCATCTCACGACTAAAGGTAGGTTTAGTCGTATCCCACGACTGAAGGAAGGTTTAGTCGTATCCCACGACTAAAGGAAGGTAATGTCTACCTTCAGTCGTATCCCACGACTGAAGGAAGGTAATGTCTACCTTTAGTCGCATCTCACGACTAAAGGTAGGTTCAGTCGTATCCCACGACTGAAGGAAGGTTTAGTCGTATCCCACGACTGAAGGAAGGTAATGTCTACCACGACTGAAGGAAGGTAATGTCTACCTTTAGTCGCATCTCACGACTAAAGGTAGGTTTAGTCGTATCCCACGACTGAAGGAAGGTAATGTCTACCTTCAGTCGTATCTCACGACTTAAGGAAGGTAATGTCTACCTTTAGTCGCATCTCACGACTAAAGGTAGGTTTAGTCGTATCCCACGACTGAAGGAAGGTTTAGTCGTATCCCACGACTGAAGGAAGGTAATGTCTACCTTCAGTCGTATTCCACGACTGAAGGAAGGTAATGTCTACCTTTAGTCGCATCTCACGACTAAAGGTAGGTTCAGTCGTATCCCACGACTGAAGGAAGGTTTAGTCGTATCCCACGACTGAAGGAAGGTAATGTCTACCACGACTGAAGGAAGGTAATGTCTACCTTTAGTCGCATCTCACGACTGATGGAAGGTAATATCTACCTTCAGTCGCATCTCACGACTGAAGGAAGGTAATGTCTACCTTCAGTCGTATTCCACGACTGAAGGAAGGTAATGTCTACCTTCAGTCGCATCTCACGACTGAAGGAAGGTAATGTCTACCTTTAGTCGCATCTCACGACTAAAGGTAGGTTTAGTTGTATCCCACGACTGAAGGAAGGTAATGTCTACCTTCAGTCGTATCCCACGACTTAAGGAAGGTAATGTCTACCTTTATTCGCATCTCACGACTAAAGGTAGGTTTAGTCGTATCCCACGACTGAAGAAAGGTAATGTCTACCTTCAGTCGTATCTCACGACTTAAGGAATTTAATGTCTACCTTTAGTCGCATCTCACGACTAAAGGTAGGTTTAGTCGTATCCCACGACTGAAGGAAGGTAATGTCTACCTTCAGTCGTATCCCACGACTGAAGGAAGGTAATGTCTACCTTCAGTCGTATTCCACGACTGAAGGAAGGTAATGTCTACCTTTAGTCGCATCTCACGACTAAAGATAGGTTCAGTCGTATCCCACGACTGAAGGAAGGTTTAGTCGTATCCCACGACTGAAGGAAGGTAATGTCTACCACGACTGAAGGAAGGTAATGTCTACCTTTAGTCGCATCTCACGACTAAAGGTAGGTTTAGTCGTATCCCACGACTGAAGGAAGGTAATGTCTACCTTCAGTCGTATCCTACGACTGAAGGAAGGTAATGTCTACCTTTAGTCGCATCTCACGACTAAAGGTAGGTTTAGTCGTATCCCACGACTGAAGGAAGGTAATGTCTACCTTCAGTCGTATCCCACGACTGAAGGAAGGTAATGTCTACCTTTAGTCGCATCTCACGACTAAAGGTGGGTTTATTTGTATCCCACGACTGAAGGAAGGTAATGTCTACCTTCAGTCGTATCCCACGACTGAAGGAAGGTAATGTCTACCTTTAGTCGCATCTCACGACTAAAGGTAGGTTTAGTCGTATCCCACGACTGAAGGAAGGTTTAGTCGTATCCCACGACTGAAGGAAGGTAAAGTCTACCTTCAGTCGTATCCCACGACTGAAGGAAGGTAATGTCTACCTTTAGTCGCATCTCACGACTAAAGGTAGGTTTAGTCGTATCCCACGACTAAAGGAAAGTTTAGTCGTATCCCACGACTGAAGGAAGGTAATGTCTACCTTCAGTCGTATCCCACGACTGAAGGAAGGTAATGTCTACCTTCAGTCGTATCCCACGACTGAAGGAAGGTAATGTCTACCTTTAGTCGCATCTCACGACTAAAGGTGGGTTTTGTCGTATCCCACGACTGAAGGAAGATAATGTCTACCTTCAGTCGTATCCCACGACTGAAGGAAGGTAATGTCTACCTTTAGTCGCATCTCACGACTAAAGGTAGGTTTAGTCGTATCCCACGACTGAAGGAAGGTTTAGTCGTATCCCACGACTGAAGGAAGGTAAAGTCTACCTTCAGTCGTATCCCACGACTGAAGGAAGGTAATGTCTACCTTTAGTCGCATCTCACGACTAAAGGTAGGTTTAGTCGTATCCCACGACTAAAGGAAAGTTTAGTCGTATCCCACGACTGAAGGAAGGTAATGTCTACCTTCAGTCGTATCCCACGACTGAAGGAAGGTAATGTCTACCTTCAGTCGTACCCCACGACTGAAGGAAGGTAATATCTACCTTCAGTCGCATCTCACGACTGAAGGAAGGTAATGTCTACCTTCAGTCGTATTCCACGACTGAAGGAAGGTAATGTCTACCTTCAGTCGCATCTCACGACTGAAGGAAGGTAATGTCTACCTTTAGTCGCATCTCACGACTAAAGGTAGGTTTAGTCGTATCCCACGACTGAAGGAAGGTTTAGTCGTATCCCACGACTGAAGGAAGGTAATGTCTACCTTCAGTCGTATCCCACGACTGAAGGAAGGTAATGTCTACCTTTAGTCGCATCTCACGACTAAAGGTGGGTTTAGTCGTATCCCACGACTGAAGGAAGATAATGTCTACCTTCAGTCGTATCCCACGACTGAAGGAAGGTAATGTCTACCTTTAGTCGCATCTCACGACTAAAGGTAGGTTTAGTCGTATCCCACGACTGAAGGAAGGTTTAGTCGTATCCCACGACTGAAGGAAGGTAATGTCTACCTTCAGTCGTATCCCACGACTTAAGGAAGGTAATGTCTACCTTTATTCGCATCTCACGACTAAAGGTAGGTTTAGTCGTATCCCACGACTGAAGAAAGGTAATGTCTACCTTCAGTCGTATCTCACGACTTAAGGAATTTAATGTCTACCTTTAGTCGCATCTCACGACTAAAGGTAGGTTTAGTCGTATCCCACGACTGAAGGAAGGTAATGTCTACCTTCAGTCGTATCCCACGACTGAAGGAAGGTAATGTCTACCTTCAGTCGTATTCCACGACTGAAGGAAGGTAATGTCTACCTTTAGTCGCATCTCACGACTAAAGATAGGTTCAGTCGTATCCCACGACTGAAGGAAGGTTTAGTCGTATCCCACGACTGAAGGAAGGTAATGTCTACCACGACTGAAGGAAGGTAATGTCTACCTTTAGTCGCATCTCACGACTAAAGGTAGGTTTAGTCGTATCCCACGACTGAAGGAAGGTAATGTCTACCTTCAGTCGTATCCTACGACTGAAGGAAGGTAATGTCTACCTTTAGTCGCATCTCACGACTAAAGGTAGGTTTAGTCGTATCCCACGACTGAAGGAAGGTAATGTCTACCTTCAGTCGTATCCCACGACTGAAGGAAGGTAATGTCTACCTTTAGTCGCATCTCACGACTAAAGGTGGGTTTATTTGTATCCCACGACTGAAGGAAGGTAATGTCTACCTTCAGTCGTATCCCACGACTGAAGGAAGGTAATGTCTACCTTTAGTCGCATCTCACGACTAAAGGTAGGTTTAGTCGTATCCCACGACTGAAGGAAGGTTTAGTCGTATCCCACGACTGAAGGAAGGTAAAGTCTACCTTCAGTCGTATCCCACGACTGAAGGAAGGTAATGTCTACCTTTAGTCGCATCTCACGACTAAAGGTAGGTTTAGTCGTATCCCACGACTAAAGGAAAGTTTAGTCGTATCCCACGACTGAAGGAAGGTAATGTCTACCTTCAGTCGTATCCCACGACTGAAGGAAGGTAATGTCTACCTTCAGTCGTATCCCACGACTGAAGGAAGGTAATGTCTACCTTTAGTCGCATCTCACGACTAAAGGTGGGTTTTGTCGTATCCCACGACTGAAGGAAGATAATGTCTACCTTCAGTCGTATCCCACGACTGAAGGAAGGTAATGTCTACCTTTAGTCGCATCTCACGACTAAAGGTAGGTTTAGTCGTATCCCACGACTGAAGGAAGGTTTAGTCGTATCCCACGACTGAAGGAAGGTAAAGTCTACCTTCAGTCGTATCCCACGACTGAAGGAAGGTAATGTCTACCTTTAGTCGCATCTCACGACTAAAGGTAGGTTTAGTCGTATCCCACGACTAAAGGAAAGTTTAGTCGTATCCCATGACTGAAGGAAGGTAATGTCTACCTTCAGTCGTATCCCACGACTGAAGGAAGGTAATGTCTACCTTCAGTCGTACCCCACGACTGAAGGAAGGTAACATCTACCTTCAGTCGCATCTCACGACTGAAGGAAGGTAATGTCTACCTTCAGTCGTATTCCACGACTGAAGGAAGGTAATGTCTACCTTCAGTCGCATCTCACGACTGAAGGAAGGTAATGTCTACCTTTAGTCGCATCTCACGACTAAAGGTAGGTTTAGTCGTATCCCACGACTGAAGGAAGGTTTAGTCGTATCCCACGACTGAAGGAAGGTAATGTCTACCTTCAGTCGTATCCCACGACTGAAGGAAGGTAATGTCTACCTTTAGTCGCATCTCACGACTAAAGGTGGGTTTAGTCGTATCCCACGACTGAAGGAAGATAATGTCTACCTTCAGTCGTATCCCACGACTGAAGGAAGGTAATGTCTACCTTTAGTCGCATCTCACGACTAAAGGTAGGTTTAGTCGTATCCCACGACTGAAGGAAGGTTTAGTCGTATCCCACGACTGAAGGAAGGTAAAGTCTACCTTCAGTCGTATCCCACGACTGAAGGAAGGTAATGTCTACCTTTAGTCGCATCTCACGACTAAAGGTAGGTTTAGTCGTATCCCACGACTAAAGGAAAGTTTAGTCGTATCCCACGACTGAAGGAAGGTAATGTCTACCTTCAGTCGTATCCCACGACTGAAGGAAGGTAATGTCTACCTTCAGTCGTACCCCACGACTGAAGGAAGGTAATATCTACCTTCAGTCGCATCTCACGACTGAAGGAAGGTAATGTCTACCTTCAGTCGTATTCCACGACTGAAGGAAGGTAATGTCTACCTTTAGTCGCATCTCACGACTAAAGGTAGGTTTAGTCGTATCCCACGAATGAAGGAAGGTTTAGTCGTATCCCACGACTGAAGGAAGGTAATGTCTACCTTCAGTCGTATCCCACGACTGAAGGAAGGTTTAGTCGTATCCCACGACTGAAGGAAGGTAATGTCTACCACGACTGAAGGAAGGTAATGTCTACCTTTAGTCGCATCTCACGACTAAAGGTAGGTTTAGTCGTATCCCACGACTGAAGGAAGGTAATGTCTACCTTCAGTCGTATCTCACGACTTAAGGAAGGTAATGTCTACCTTTAGTCGCATCTCACGACTAAAGGTAGGTTTAGTCGTATCCCACGACTGAAGGAAGGTTTAGTCGTAACCCACGACTGAAGGAAGGTAATGTCTACCTTCAGTCGTATTCCACGACTGAAGGAAGGTAATGTCTACCTTTAGTCGCATCTCACGACTAAAGGTAGGTTCAGTCGTATCCCACGACTGAAGGAAGGTTTAGTCGTATCCCACGACTGAAGGAAGGTAATGTCTACCACGACTGAAGGAAGGTAATGTCTACCTTTAGTCGCATCTCACGACTAAAGGTAGGTTTAGTCGTATCCCACGACTGAAGGAAGGTAATGTCTACCTTCAGTCGTATCCTACGACTGAAGGAAGGTAATGTCTACCTTTAGTCGCATCTCACGACTAAAGGTAGGTTTAGTCGTATCCCACGACTGAAGGAAGGTAATGTCTATCTTCAGTCGTATCCCACGACTGAAGGAAGGTAATGTCTACCTTTAGTCGCATCTCACGACTAAAGGTGGGTTTAGTCGTATCCCACGACTGAAGGAAGGTAATGTCTACCTTCAGTCGTATCCCACGACTGAAGGAAGGTAATGTCTACCTTTAGACGCATCTCACGACTAAAGGTAGGTTTAGTCGTATCCCACGACTGAAGGAAGGTTTAGTCGTATCCCACGACTGAAGGAAGGTAAAGTCTACCTTCAGTCGTATCCCACGACTGAAGGAAGGTAATGTCTACCTTTAGTCGCATCTCACGACTGAAGGAAGGTAATGTCTACCTTTAGTCGCATCTCACGACTAAAGGTAGGTTTAGTCGTATCCCACGACTGAAGGAAGGTTTAGTCGTATCCCACGACTGAAGGAAGGTAAAGTCTACCTTCAGTCGTATCCCACGACTGAAGGAAGGTAATGTCTACCTTTAGTCGCATCTCACGACTAAAGGTAGGTTTAGTCGTATCCCACGACTAAAGGAAAGTTTAGTCGTATCCCACGACTGAAGGAAGGTAATGTCTACCTTCAGTCGTATCCCACGACTGAAGGAAGGTAATGTCTACCTTCAGTCGTATCCCACGACTGAAGGAAGGTAATGTCTACCTTTAGTCGCATCTCACGACTAAAGGTGGGTTTTGTCGTATCCCACGACTGAAGGAAGATAATGTCTACCTTCAGTCGTATCCCACGACTGAAGGAAGGTAATGTCTACCTTTAGTCGCATCTCACGACTAAAGGTAGGTTTAGTCGTATCCCACGACTGAAGGAAGGTTTAGTCGTATCCCACGACTGAAGGAAGGTAAAGTCTACCTTCAGTCGTATCCCACGACTGAAGGAAGGTAATGTCTACCTTTAGTCGCATCTCACGACTAAAGGTAGGTTTAGTCGTATCCCACGACTAAAGGAAAGTTTAGTCGTATCCCACGACTGAAGGAAGGTAATGTCTACCTTCAGTCGTATCCCACGACTGAAGGAAGGTAATGTCTACCTTCAGTCGTACCCCACGACTGAAGGAAGGTAATATCTACCTTCAGTCGCATCTCACGACTGAAGGAAGGTAATGTCTACCTTCAGTCGTATTCCACGACTGAAGGAAGGTAATGTCTACCTTCAGTCGCATCTCACGACTGAAGGAAGGTAATGTCTACCTTTAGTCGCATCTCACGACTAAAGGTAGGTTTAGTCGTATCCCACGACTGAAGGAAGGTTTAGTCGTATCCCACGACTGAAGGAAGGTAATGTCTACCTTCAGTCGTATCCCACGACTGAAGGAAGGTAATGTCTACCTTTAGTCGCATCTCACGACTAAAGGTGGGTTTAGTCGTATCCCACGACTGAAGGAAGATAATGTCTACCTTCAGTCGTATCCCACGACTGAAGGAAGGTAATGTCTACCTTTAGTCGCATCTCACGACTAAAGGTAGGTTTAGTCGTATCCCACGACTGAAGGAAGGTTTAGTCGTATCCCACGACTGAAGGAAGGTAAAGTCTACCTTCAGTCGTATCCCACGACTGAAGGAAGGTAATGTCTACCTTTAGTCGCATCTCACGACTAAAGGTAGGTTTAGTCGTATCCCACGACTAAAGGAAAGTTTAGTCGTATCCCACGACTGAAGGAAGGTAATGTCTACCTTCAGTCGTATCCCACGACTGAAGGAAGGTAATGTCTACCTTCAGTCGTACCCCACGACTGAAGGAAGGTAATATCTACCTTCAGTCGCATCTCACGACTGAAGGAAGGTAATGTCTACCTTCAGTCGTATTCCACGACTGAAGGAAGGTAATGTCTACCTTTAGTCGCATCTCACGACTAAAGGTAGGTTTAGTCGTATCCCACGAATGAAGGAAGGTTTAGTCGTATCCCACGACTGAAGGAAGGTAATGTCTACCTTCAGTCGTATCCCACGACTGAAGGAAGGTAATGTCTACCTTTAGTCGCATCTCACGACTAAAGGTAGGTTCAGTCGTATCCCACGACTGAAGGAAGGTTTAGTCGTATCCCACGACTGAAGGAAGGTAATGTCTACCACGACTGAAGGAAGGTAATGTCTACCTTTAGTCGCATCTCACGACTAAAGGTAGGTTTAGTCGTATCCCACGACTGAAGGAAGGTAATGTCTACCTTCAGTCGTATCTCACGACTTAAGGAAGGTAATGTCTACCTTTAGTCGCATCTCACGACTAAAGGTAGGTTTAGTCGTATCCCACGACTGAAGGAAGGTTTAGTCGTAACCCACGACTGAAGGAAGGTAATGTCTACCTTCAGTCGTATTCCACGACTGAAGGAAGGTAATGTCTACCTTTAGTCGCATCTCACGACTAAAGGTAGGTTCAGTCGTATCCCACGACTGAAGGAAGGTTTAGTCGTATCCCACGACTGAAGGAAGGTAATGTCTACCACGACTGAAGGAAGGTAATGTCTACCTTTAGTCGCATCTCACGACTAAAGGTAGGTTTAGTCGTATCCCACGACTGAAGGAAGGTAATGTCTACCTTCAGTCGTATCCTACGACTGAAGGAAGGTAATGTCTACCTTTAGTCGCATCTCACGACTAAAGGTAGGTTTAGTCGTATCCCACGACTGAAGGAAGGTAATGTCTATCTTCAGTCGTATCCCACGACTGAAGGAAGGTAATGTCTACCTTTAGTCGCATCTCACGACTAAAGGTGGGTTTAGTCGTATCCCACGACTGAAGGAAGGTAATGTCTACCTTCAGTCGTATCCCACGACTGAAGGAAGGTAATGTCTACCTTTAGACGCATCTCACGACTAAAGGTAGGTTTAGTCGTATCCCACGACTGAAGGAAGGTTTAGTCGTATCCCACGACTGAAGGAAGGTAAAGTCTACCTTCAGTCGTATCCCACGACTGAAGGAAGGTAATGTCTACCTTTAGTCGCATCTCACGACTAAAGGTAGGTTTAGTCGTATCCCACGACTAAAGGAAAGTTTAGTCGTATCCCACGACTGAAGGAAGATAATGTCTACCTTCAGTCGTATCCCACGACTGAAGGAAGGTAATGTCTACCTTTAGTCGCATCTCACGACTAAAGGTAGGTTTAGTCGTATCCCACGACTAAAGGAAAGTTTAGTCGTATCCCACGACTGAAGGAAGGTAATGTCTACCTTCAGTCGTATCCCACGACTGAAGGAAGGTAATGTCTACCTTCAGTCGTACCCCACGACTGAAGGAAGGTAATATCTACCTTCAGTCGCATCCCACGACTGAAGGAAGGTAATGTCTACCTTCAGTCGTATCCTACGACTGAAGGAAGGTAATGTCTACCTTTAGTCGCATCTCACGACTAAAGGTAGGTTTAGTCGTATCCCACGACTGAAGGAAGGTAATGTCTACCTTCAGTCGTATCCCACGACTGAAGGAAGGTAATGTCTACCTTTAGTCGCATCTCACGACTAAAGGTGGGTTTAGTCGTATCCCACGACTGAAGGAAGGTAATGTCTACCTTCAGTCGTATCCCACGACTGAAGGAAGGTAATGTCTACCTTTAGACGCATCTCACGACTAAAGGTAGGTTTAGTCGTATCCCACGACTGAAGGAAGGTTTAGTCGTATCCCACGACTGAAGGAAGGTAAAGTCTACCTTCAGTCGTATCCCACGACTGAAGGAAGGTAATGTCTACCTTTAGTCGCATCTCACGACTAAAGGTAGGTTTAGTCGTATCCCACGACTAAAGGAAAGTTTAGTCGTATCCCACGACTGAAGGAAGATAATGTCTACCTTCAGTCGTATCCCACGACTGAAGGAAGGTAATGTCTACCTTTAGTCGCATCTCACGACTAAAGGTAGGTTTAGTCGTATCCCACGACTGAAGGAAGGTTTAGTCGTATCCCACGACTGAAGGAAGGTAAAGTCTACCTTCAGTCGTATCCCACGACTGAAGGAAGGTAATGTCTACCTTTAGTCGCATCTCACGACTAAAGGTAGGTTTAGTCGTATCCCACGACTAAAGGAAAGTTTAGTCGTATCCCACGACTGAAGGAAGGTAATGTCTACCTTCAGTCGTATCCCACGACTGAAGGAAGGTAATGTCTACCTTCAGTCGTACCCCACGACTGAAGGAAGGTAATATCTACCTTCAGTCGCATCTCACGACTGAAGGAAGGTAATGTCTACCTTCAGTCGTATTCCACGACTGAAGGAAGGTAATGTCTACCTTTAGTCGCATCTCACGACTAAAGGTAGGTTTAGTCGTATCCCACGACTGAAGGAAGGTTTAGTCGTATCCCACGACTGAAGGAAGGTAATGTCTACCTTCAGTCGTATCCCACGACTGAAGGAAGGTAATGTCTACCTTTAGTCGCATCTCACGACTAAAGGTAGGTTCAGTCGTATCCCACGACTGAAGGAAGGTTTAGTCGTATCCCACGACTGAAGGAAGGTAATGTCTACCACGACTGAAGGAAGGTAATGTCTACCTTTAGTCGCATCTCACGACTAAAGGTAGGTTTAGTCGTATCCCACGACTGAAGGAAGGTAATGTCTACCTTCAGTCGTATCTCACGACTTAAGGAAGGTAATGTCTACCTTTAGTCGCATCTCACGACTAAAGGTAGGTTTAGTCGTATCCCACGACTGAAGGAAGGTTTAGTCGTATCCCACGACTGAAGGAAGGTAATGTCTACCTTCAGTCGTATTCCACGACTGAAGGAAGGTAATGTCTACCTTTAGTCGCATCTCACGACTAAAGGTAGGTTCAGTCGTATCCCACGACTGAAGGAAGGTTTAGTCGTATCCCACGACTGAAGGAAGGTAATGTCTACCACGACTGAAGGAAGGTAATGTCTACCTTTAGTCGCATCTCACGACTAAAGGTAGGTTTAGTCGTATCCCACGACTGAAGGAAGGTAATGTCTACCTTCAGTCGTATCCTACGACTGAAGGAAGGTAATGTCTACCTTTAGTCGCATCTCACGACTAAAGGTAGGTTTAGTCGTATCCCACGACTGAAGGAAGGTAATGTCTACCTTCAGTCGTATCCCACGACTGAAGGAAGGTAATGTCTACCTTTAGTCGCATCTCACGACTGAAGGAAGGTTTAGTCGTATCCCACGACTGAAGGAAGGTAAAGTCTACCTTCAGTCGTATCCCACGACTGAAGGAAGGTAATGTCTACCTTTAGTCGCATCTCACGACTAAAGGTAGGTTTAGTCGTATCCCACGACTAAAGGAAAGTTTAGTCGTATCCCACGACTGAAGGAAGGTAATGTCTACCTTCAGTCGTATCCCACGACTGAAGGAAGGTAATGTCTACCTTCAGTCGTACCCCACGACTGAAGGAAGGTAATATCTACCTTCAGTCGCATCTCACGACTGAAGGAAGGTAATGTCTACCTTCAGTCGTATTCCACGACTGAAGGAAGGTAATGTCTACCTTTAGTCGCATCTCACGACTAAAGGTAGGTTTAGTCGTATCCCACGACTGAAGGAAGGTTTAGTCGTATCCCACGACTGAAGGAAGGTAATGTCTACCTTCAGTCGTATCCCACGACTGAAGGAAGGTAATGTCTACCTTTAGTCGCATCTCACGACTAAAGGTAGGTTCAGTCGTATCCCACGACTGAAGGAAGGTTTAGTCGTATCCCACGACTGAAGGAAGGTAATGTCTACCACGACTGAAGGAAGGTAATGTCTACCTTTAGTCGCATCTCACGACTAAAGGTAGGTTTAGTCGTATCCCACGACTGAAGGAAGGTAATGTCTACCTTCAGTCGTATCTCACGACTTAAGGAAGGTAATGTCTACCTTTAGTCGCATCTCACGACTAAAGGTAGGTTTAGTCGTATCCCACGACTGAAGGAAGGTTTAGTCGTATCCCACGACTGAAGGAAGGTAATGTCTACCTTCAGTCGTATTCCACGACTGAAGGAAGGTAATGTCTACCTTTAGTCGCATCTCACGACTAAAGGTAGGTTCAGTCGTATCCCACGACTGAAGGAAGGTTTAGTCGTATCCCACGACTGAAGGAAGGTAATGTCTACCACGACTGAAGGAAGGTAATGTCTACCTTTAGTCGCATCTCACGACTGATGGAAGGTAATATCTACCTTCAGTCGCATCTCACGACTGAAGGAAGGTAATGTCTACCTTCAGTCGTATTCCACGACTGAAGGAAGGTAATGTCTACCTTTAGTCGCATCTCACGACTAAAGGTAGGTTTAGTTGTATCCCACGACTGAAGGAAGGTAATGTCTACCACGACTGAAGGAAGGTAATGTCTACCTTTAGTCGCATCTCACGACTGATGGAAGGTAATATCTACCTTCAGTCGCATCTCACGACTGAAGGAAGGTAATGTCTACCTTCAGTCGTATTCCACGACTGAAGGAAGGTAATGTCTACCTTCAGTCGCATCTCACGACTGAAGGAAGGTAATGTCTACCTTTAGTCGCATCTCACGACTAAAGGTAGGTTTAGTTGTATCCCACGACTGAAGGAAGGTAATGTCTACCTTCAGTCGTATCCCACGACTTAAGGAAGGTAATGTCTACCTTTATTCGCATCTCACGACTAAAGGTAGGTTTAGTCGTATCCCACGACTGAAGAAAGGTAATGTCTACCTTCAGTCGTATCTCACGACTTAAGGAATTTAATGTCTACCTTTAGTCGCATCTCACGACTAAAGGTAGGTTTAGTCGTATCCCACGACTGAAGGAAGGTTTAGTCGTATCCCACGACTGAAGGAAGGTAATGTCTACCTTCAGTCGTATTCCACGACTGAAGGAAGGTAATGTCTACCTTTAGTCGCATCTCACGACTAAAGATAGGTTCAGTCGTATCCCACGACTGAAGGAAGGTTTAGTCGTATCCCACGACTGAAGGAAGGTAATGTCTACCACGACTGAAGGAAGGTAATGTCTACCTTTAGTCGCATCTCACGACTAAAGGTAGGTTTAGTCGTATCCCACGACTGAAGGAAGGTAATGTCTACCTTCAGTCGTATCCTACGACTGAAGGAAGGTAATGTCTACCTTTAGTCGCATCTCACGACTAAAGGTAGGTTTAGTCGTATCCCACGACTGAAGGAAGGTAATGTCTACCTTCAGTCGTATCCCACGACTGAAGGAAGGTAATGTCTACCTTTAGTCGCATCTCACGACTAAAGGTGGGTTTATTTGTATCCCACGACTGAAGGAAGGTAATGTCTACCTTCAGTCGTATCCCACGACTGAAGGAAGGTAATGTCTACCTTTAGTCGCATCTCACGACTAAAGGTAGGTTTAGTCGTATCCCACGACTGAAGGAAGGTTTAGTCGTATCCCACGACTGAAGGAAGGTAAAGTCTACCTTCAGTCGTATCCCACGACTGAAGGAAGGTAATGTCTACCTTTAGTCGCATCTCACGACTAAAGGTAGGTTTAGTCGTACCCCACGACTAAAGGAAAGTTTAGTCGTATCCCACGACTGAAGGAAGGTAATGTCTACCTTCAGTCGTATCCCACGACTGAAGGAAGGTAATGTCTACCTTCAGTCGTACCCCACGACTGAAGGAAGGTAATATCTACCTTCAGTCGCATCTCACGACTGAAGGAAGGTAATGTCTACCTTCAGTCGTATTCCACGACTGAAGGAAGGTAATGTCTACCTTCAGTCGCATCTCACGACTGAAGGAAGGTAATGTCTACCTTTAGTCGCATCTCACGACTAAAGGTAGGTTTAGTCGTATCCCACGACTGAAGGAAGGTAATGTCTACCTTCAGTCGTATCTCACGACTTAAGGAAGGTAATGTCTACCTTTAGTCGCATCTCACGACTAAAGGTAGGTTTAGTCGTATCCCACGACTGAAGGAAGGTTTAGTCGTATCCCACGACTGAAGGAAGGTAATGTCTACCTTCAGTCGTATTCCACGACTGAAGGAAGGTAATGTCTACCTTTAGTCGCATCTCACGACTAAAGGTAGGTTCAGTCGTATCCCACGACTGAAGGAAGGTTTAGTCGTATCCCACGACTGAAGGAAGGTAATGTCTACCACGACTGAAGGAAGGTAATGTCTACCTTTAGTCGCATCTCACGACTGATGGAAGGTAATATCTACCTTCAGTCGCATCTCACGACTGAAGGAAGGTAATGTCTACCTTCAGTCGTATTCCACGACTGAAGGAAGGTAATGTCTACCTTTAGTCGCATCTCACGACTAAAGGTAGGTTTAGTTGTATCCCACGACTGAAGGAAGGTAATGTCTACCACGACTGAAGGAAGGTAATGTCTACCTTTAGTCGCATCTCACGACTGATGGAAGGTAATATCTACCTTCAGTCGCATCTCACGACTGAAGGAAGGTAATGTCTACCTTCAGTCGTATTCCACGACTGAAGGAAGGTAATGTCTACCTTCAGTCGCATCTCACGACTGAAGGAAGGTAATGTCTACCTTTAGTCGCATCTCACGACTAAAGGTAGGTTTAGTTGTATCCCACGACTGAAGGAAGGTAATGTCTACCTTCAGTCGTATCCCACGACTTAAGGAAGGTAATGTCTACCTTTATTCGCATCTCACGACTAAAGGTAGGTTTAGTCGTATCCCACGACTGAAGAAAGGTAATGTCTACCTTCAGTCGTATCTCACGACTTAAGGAATTTAATGTCTACCTTTAGTCGCATCTCACGACTAAAGGTAGGTTTAGTCGTATCCCACGACTGAAGGAAGGTTTAGTCGTATCCCACGACTGAAGGAAGGTAATGTCTACCTTCAGTCGTATTCCACGACTGAAGGAAGGTAATGTCTACCTTTAGTCGCATCTCACGACTAAAGATAGGTTCAGTCGTATCCCACGACTGAAGGAAGGTTTAGTCGTATCCCACGACTGAAGGAAGGTAATGTCTACCACGACTGAAGGAAGGTAATGTCTACCTTTAGTCGCATCTCACGACTAAAGGTAGGTTTAGTCGTATCCCACGACTGAAGGAAGGTAATGTCTACCTTCAGTCGTATCCTACGACTGAAGGAAGGTAATGTCTACCTTTAGTCGCATCTCACGACTAAAGGTAGGTTTAGTCGTATCCCACGACTGAAGGAAGGTAATGTCTACCTTCAGTCGTATCCCACGACTGAAGGAAGGTAATGTCTACCTTTAGTCGCATCTCACGACTAAAGGTGGGTTTATTTGTATCCCACGACTGAAGGAAGGTAATGTCTACCTTCAGTCGTATCCCACGACTGAAGGAAGGTAATGTCTACCTTTAGTCGCATCTCACGACTAAAGGTAGGTTTAGTCGTATCCCACGACTGAAGGAAGGTTTAGTCGTATCCCACGACTGAAGGAAGGTAAAGTCTACCTTCAGTCGTATCCCACGACTGAAGGAAGGTAATGTCTACCTTTAGTCGCATCTCACGACTAAAGGTAGGTTTAGTCGTACCCCACGACTAAAGGAAAGTTTAGTCGTATCCCACGACTGAAGGAAGGTAATGTCTACCTTCAGTCGTATCCCACGACTGAAGGAAGGTAATGTCTACCTTCAGTCGTACCCCACGACTGAAGGAAGGTAATATCTACCTTCAGTCGCATCTCACGACTGAAGGAAGGTAATGTCTACCTTCAGTCGTATTCCACGACTGAAGGAAGGTAATGTCTACCTTCAGTCGCATCTCACGACTGAAGGAAGGTAATGTCTACCTTTAGTCGCATCTCACGACTAAAGGTAGGTTTAGTCGTATCCCACGACTAAAGGAAAGTTTAGTCGTATCCCACGACTGAAGGAAGGTAATGTCTACCTTCAGTCGTATCCCACGACTGAAGGAAGGTAATGTCTACCTTCAGTCGTACCCCACGACTGAAGGAAGGTAATATCTACCTTCAGTCGCATCTCACGACTGAAGGAAGGTAATGTCTACCTTCAGTCGTATTCCACGACTGAAGGAAGGTAATGTCTACCTTCAGTCGTACCCCACGACTGAAGGAAGGTAATATCTACCTTCAGTCGCATCTCACGACTGAAGGAAGGTAATGTCTACCTTCAGTCGTATTCCACGACTGAAGGAAGGTAATGTCTACCTTTAGTCGCATCTCACGACTAAAGGTAGGTTTAGTCGTATCCCACGACTGAAGGAAGGTTTAGTCGTATCCCACGACTGAAGGAAGGTAATGTCTACCTTCAGTCGTATCCCACGACTGAAGGAAGGTAATGTCTACCTTTAGTCGCATCTCACGACTAAAGGTAGGTTCAGTCGTATCCCACGACTGAAGGAAGGTTTAGTCGTATCCCACGACTGAAGGAAGGTAATGTCTACCACGACTGAAGGAAGGTAATGTCTACCTTTAGTCGCATCTCACGACTAAAGGTAGGTTTAGTCGTATCCCACGACTGAAGGAAGGTAATGTCTACCTTCAGTCGTATCTCACGACTTAAGGAAGGTAATGTCTACCTTTAGTCGCATCTCACGACTAAAGGTAGGTTTAGTCGTATCCCACGACTGAAGGAAGGTTTAGTCGTATCCCACGACTGAAGGAAGGTAATGTCTACCTTCAGTCGTATTCCACGACTGAAGGAAGGTAATGTCTACCTTTAGTCGCATCTCACGACTAAAGGTAGGTTCAGTCGTATCCCACGACTGAAGGAAGGTTTAGTCGTATCCCACGACTGAAGGAAGGTAATGTCTACCACGACTGAAGGAAGGTAATGTCTACTTTTAGTCGCATCTCACGACTGATGGAAGGTAATATCTACCTTCAGTCGCATCTCACGACTGAAGGAAGGTAATGTCTACCTTCAGTCGTATTCCACGACTGAAGGAAGGTAATGTCTACCTTCAGTCGCATCTCACGACTGAAGGAAGGTAATGTCTACCTTTAGTCGCATCTCACGACTAAAGGTAGGTTTAGTTGTATCCCACGACTGAAGGAAGGTAATGTCTACCTTCAGTCGTATCCCACGACTTAAGGAAGGTAATGTCTACCTTTATTCGCATCTCACGACTAAAGGTAGGTTTAGTCGTATCCCACGACTGAAGAAAGGTAATGTCTACCTTCAGTCGTATCTCACGACTTAAGGAATTTAATGTCTACCTTTAGTCGCATCTCACGACTAAAGGTAGGTTTAGTCGTATCCCACGACTGAAGGAAGGTTTAGTCGTATCCCACGACTGAAGGAAGGTAATGTCTACCTTCAGTCGTATTCCACGACTGAAGGAAGGTAATGTCTACCTTTAGTCGCATCTCACGACTAAAGATAGGTTCAGTCGTATCCCACGACTGAAGGAAGGTTTAGTCGTATCCCACGACTGAAGGAAGGTAATGTCTACCACGACTGAAAGAAGGTAATGTCTACCTTTAGTCGCATCTCACGACTAAAGGTAGGTTTAGTCGTATCCCACGACTGAAGGAAGGTAATGTCTACCTTCAGTCGTATCCTACGACTGAAGGAAGGTAATGTCTACCTTTAGTCGCATCTCACGACTAAAGGTAGGTTTAGTCGTATCCCACGACTGAAGGAAGGTAATGTCTACCTTCAGTCGTATCCCACGACTGAAGGAAGGTAATGTCTACCTTTAGTCGCATCTCACGACTAAAGGTGGGTTTATTTGTATCCCACGACTGAAGGAAGGTAATGTCTACCTTCAGTCGTATCCCACGACTGAAGGAAGGTAATGTCTACCTTTAGTCGCATCTCACGACTAAAGGTAGGTTTAGTCGTATCCCACGACTGAAGGAAGGTTTAGTCGTATCCCACGACTGAAGGAAGGTAAAGTCTACCTTCAGTCGTATCCCACGACTGAAGGAAGGTAATGTCTACCTTTAGTCGCATCTCACGACTAAAGGTAGGTTTAGTCGTATCCCACGACTAAAGGAAAGTTTAGTCGTATCCCACGACTGAAGGAAGGTAATGTCTACCTTCAGTCGTTTCCCACGACTGAAGGAAGGTAATGTCTACCTTCAGTCGTACCCCACGACTGAAGGAAGGTAATATCTACCTTCAGTCGCATCTCACGACTGAAGGAAGGTAATGTCTACCTTCAGTCGTATTCCACGACTGAAGGAAGGTAATGTCTACCTTCAGTCGCATCTCACGACTGAAGGAAGGTAATGTCTACCTTTAGTCGCATCTCACGACTAAAGGTAGGTTTAGTCGTATCCCACGACTGAAGGAAGGTTTAGTCGTATCCCACGACTGAAGGAAGGTAATGTCTACCTTCAGTCGTATCCCACGACTGAAGGAAGGTAATGTCTACCTTTAGTCGCATCTCACGACTAAAGGTGGGTTTAGTCGTATCCCACGACTGAAGAAAGATAATGTCTACCTTCAGTCGTATCCCACGACTGAAGGAAGGTAATGTCTACCTTTAGTCGCATCTCACGACTAAAGGTAGGTTTAGTCGTATCCCACGACTGAAGGAAGGTTCAGAGTCGTATCCCACGACTGAAGGAAGGTAAAGTCTACCTTCAGTCGTATCCCACGACTGAAGGAAGGTAATGTCTACCTTTAGTCGCATCTCACGACTAAAGGTAGGTTTAGTCGTATCCCACGACTAAAGGAAAGTTTAGTCGTATCCCACGACTGAAGGAAGGTAATGTCTACCTTCAGTCGTATCCCACGACTGAAGGAAGGTAATGTCTACCTTCAGTCGTACCCCACGACTGAAGGAAGGTAATATCTACCTTCAGTCGCATCTCACGACTGAAGGAAGGTAATGTCTACCTTCAGTCGTATTCCACGACTGAAGGAAGGTAATGTCTACCTTTAGTCGCATCTCACGACTAAAGGTAGGTTTAGTCGTATCCCACGACTGAAGGAAGGTTTAGTCGTATCCCACGACTGAAGGAAGGTAATGTCTACCTTCAGTCGTATCCCACGACTGAAGGAAGGTAATGTCTACCTTTAGTCGCATCTCACGACTAAAGGTAGGTTCAGTCGTATCCCACGACTGAAGGAAGGTTTAGTCGTATCCCACGACTGAAGGAAGGTAATGTCTACCACGACTGAAGGAAGGTAATGTCTACCTTTAGTCGCATCTCACGACCAAAGGTAGGTTTAGTCGTATCCCACGACTGAAGGAAGGTAATGTCTACCTTCAGTCGTATCTCACGACTTAAGGAAGGTAATGTCTACCTTTAGTCGCATCTCACGACTAAAGGTAGGTTTAGTCGTATCCCACGACTGAAGGAAGGTTTAGTCGTATCCCACGACTGAAGGAAGGTAATGTCTACCTTCAGTCGTATTCCACGACTGAAGGAAGGTAATGTCTACCTTTAGTCGCATCTCACGACTAAAGGTAGGTTCAGTCGTATCCCACGACTGAAGGAAGGTTTAGTCGTATCCCACGACTGAAGGAAGGTAATGTCTACCACGACTGAAGGAAGGTAATGTCTACCTTCAGTCGCATCTCACGACTGAAGGAAGGTAATGTCTACCTTTAGTCGCATCTCACGACTAAAGGTAGGTTTAGTTGTATCCCACGACTGAAGGAAGGTAATGTCTACCTTCAGTCGTATCCCACGACTTAAGGAAGGTAATGTCTACCTTTATTCGCATCTCACGACTAAAGGTAGGTTTAGTCGTATCCCACGACTGAAGAAAGGTAATGTCTACCTTCAGTCGTATCTCACGACTTAAGGAATTTAATGTCTACCTTTAGTCGCATCTCACGACTAAAGGTAGGTTTAGTCGTATCCCACGACTGAAGGAAGGTAATGTCTACCTTCAGTCGTATCCCACGACTGAAGGAAGGTAATGTCTACCTTCAGTCGTATTCCACGACTGAAGGAAGGTAATGTCTACCTTTAGTCGCATCTCACGACTAAAGATAGGTTCAGTCGTATCCCACGACTGAAGGAAGGTTTAGTCGTATCCCACGACTGAAGGAAGGTAATGTCTACCACGACTGAAGGAAGGTAATATCTACCTTCAGTCGCATCTCACGACTGAAGGAAGGTAATGTCTACCTTCAGTCGTATTCCACGACTGAAGGAAGGTAATGTCTACCTTCAGTCGCATCTCACGACTGAAGGAAGGTAATGTCTACCTTTAGTCGCATCTCACGACTAAAGGTAGGTTTAGTCGTATCCCACGACTGAAGGAAGGTTTAGTCGTATCCCACGACTGAAGGAAGGTAATGTCTACCTTCAGTCGTATCCCACGACTGAAGGAAGGTAATGTCTACCTTTAGTCGCATCTCACGACTAAAGGTGGGTTTAGTCGTATCCCACGACTGAAGAAAGATAATGTCTACCTTCAGTCGTATCCCACGACTGAAGGAAGGTAATGTCTACCTTTAGTCGCATCTCACGACTAAAGGTAGGTTTAGTCGTATCCCACGACTGAAGGAAGGTTCAGAGTCGTATCCCACGACTGAAGGAAGGTAAAGTCTACCTTCAGTCGTATCCCACGACTGAAGGAAGGTAATGTCTACCTTTAGTCGCATCTCACGACTAAAGGTAGGTTTAGTCGTATCCCACGACTAAAGGAAAGTTTAGTCGTATCCCACGACTGAAGGAAGGTAATGTCTACCTTCAGTCGTATCCCACGACTGAAGGAAGGTAATGTCTACCTTCAGTCGTACCCCACGACTGAAGGAAGGTAATATCTACCTTCAGTCGCATCTCACGACTGAAGGAAGGTAATGTCTACCTTCAGTCGTATTCCACGACTGAAGGAAGGTAATGTCTACCTTTAGTCGCATCTCACGACTAAAGGTAGGTTTAGTCGTATCCCACGACTGAAGGAAGGTTTAGTCGTATCCCACGACTGAAGGAAGGTAATGTCTACCTTCAGTCGTATCCCACGACTGAAGGAAGGTAATGTCTACCTTTAGTCGCATCTCACGACTAAAGGTAGGTTCAGTCGTATCCCACGACTGAAGGAAGGTTTAGTCGTATCCCACGACTGAAGGAAGGTAATGTCTACCACGACTGAAGGAAGGTAATGTCTACCTTTAGTCGCATCTCACGACCAAAGGTAGGTTTAGTCGTATCCCACGACTGAAGGAAGGTAATGTCTACCTTCAGTCGTATCTCACGACTTAAGGAAGGTAATGTCTACCTTTAGTCGCATCTCACGACTAAAGGTAGGTTTAGTCGTATCCCACGACTGAAGGAAGGTTTAGTCGTATCCCACGACTGAAGGAAGGTAATGTCTACCTTCAGTCGTATTCCACGACTGAAGGAAGGTAATGTCTACCTTTAGTCGCATCTCACGACTAAAGGTAGGTTCAGTCGTATCCCACGACTGAAGGAAGGTTTAGTCGTATCCCACGACTGAAGGAAGGTAATGTCTACCACGACTGAAGGAAGGTAATGTCTACCTTTAGTCGCATCTCACGACTGATGGAAGGTAATATCTACCTTCAGTCGCATCTCACGACTGAAGGAAGGTAATGTCTACCTTCAGTCGTATTCCACGACTGAAGGAAGGTAATGTCTACCTTCAGTCGCATCTCACGACTGAAGGAAGGTAATGTCTACCTTTAGTCGCATCTCACGACTAAAGGTAGGTTTAGTTGTATCCCACGACTGAAGGAAGGTAATGTCTACCTTCAGTCGTATCCCACGACTTAAGGAAGGTAATGTCTACCTTTATTCGCATCTCACGACTAAAGGTAGGTTTAGTCGTATCCCACGACTGAAGAAAGGTAATGTCTACCTTCAGTCGTATCTCACGACTTAAGGAATTTAATGTCTACCTTTAGTCGCATCTCACGACTAAAGGTAGGTTTAGTCGTATCCCACGACTGAAGGAAGGTAATGTCTACCTTCAGTCGTATCCCACGACTGAAGGAAGGTAATGTCTACCTTCAGTCGTATTCCACGACTGAAGGAAGGTAATGTCTACCTTTAGTCGCATCTCACGACTAAAGATAGGTTCAGTCGTATCCCACGACTGAAGGAAGGTTTAGTCGTATCCCACGACTGAAGGAAGGTAATGTCTACCACGACTGAAGGAAGGTAATGTCTACCTTTAGTCGCATCTCACGACTAAAGGTAGGTTTAGTCGTATCCCACGACTGAAGGAAGGTAATGTCTACCTTCAGTCGTATCCTACGACTGAAGGAAGGTAATGTCTACCTTTAGTCGCATCTCACGACTAAAGGTAGGTTTAGTCGTATCCCACGACTGAAGGAAGGTAATGTCTACCTTCAGTCGTATCCCACGACTGAAGGAAGGTAATGTCTACCTTTAGTCGCATCTCACGACTAAAGGTGGGTTTATTTGTATCCCACGACTGAAGGAAGGTAATGTCTACCTTCAGTCGTATCCCACGACTGAAGGAAGGTAATGTCTACCTTTAGTCGCATCTCACGACTAAAGGTAGGTTTAGTCGTATCCCACGACTGAAGGAAGGTTTAGTCGTATCCCACGACTGAAGGAAGGTAAAGTCTACCTTCAGTCGTATCCCACGACTGAAGGAAGGTAATGTCTACCTTTAGTCGCATCTCACGACTAAAGGTAGGTTTAGTCGTATCCCACGACTAAAGGAAAGTTTAGTCGTATCCCACGACTGAAGGAAGGTAATGTCTACCTTCAGTCGTATCCCACGACTGAAGGAAGGTAATGTCTACCTTCAGTCGTATCCCACGACTGAAGGAAGGTAATGTCTACCTTTAGTCGCATCTCACGACTAAAGGTGGGTTTTGTCGTATCCCACGACTGAAGGAAGATAATGTCTACCTTCAGTCGTATCCCACGACTGAAGGAAGGTAATGTCTACCTTTATTCGCATCTCACGACTAAAGGTAGGTTTAGTCGTATCCCACGACTGAAGAAAGGTAATGTCTACCTTCAGTCGTATCTCACGACTTAAGGAATTTAATGTCTACCTTTAGTCGCATCTCACGACTAAAGGTAGGTTTAGTCGTATCCCACGACTGAAGGAAGGTAATGTCTACCTTCAGTCGTATCCCACGACTGAAGGAAGGTAATGTCTACCTTCAGTCGTATTCCACGACTGAAGGAAGGTAATGTCTACCTTTAGTCGCATCTCACGACTAAAGATAGGTTCAGTCGTATCCCACGACTGAAGGAAGGTTTAGTCGTATCCCACGACTGAAGGAAGGTAATGTCTACCACGACTGAAGGAAGGTAATGTCTACCTTTAGTCGCATCTCACGACTAAAGGTAGGTTTAGTCGTATCCCACGACTGAAGGAAGGTAATGTCTACCTTCAGTCGTATCCTACGACTGAAGGAAGGTAATGTCTACCTTTAGTCGCATCTCACGACTAAAGGTAGGTTTAGTCGTATCCCACGACTGAAGGAAGGTAATGTCTACCTTCAGTCGTATCCCACGACTGAAGGAAGGTAATGTCTACCTTTAGTCGCATCTCACGACTAAAGGTGGGTTTATTTGTATCCCACGACTGAAGGAAGGTAATGTCTACCTTCAGTCGTATCCCACGACTGAAGGAAGGTAATGTCTACCTTTAGTCGCATCTCACGACTAAAGGTAGGTTTAGTCGTATCCCACGACTGAAGGAAGGTTTAGTCGTATCCCACGACTGAAGGAAGGTAAAGTCTACCTTCAGTCGTATCCCACGACTGAAGGAAGGTAATGTCTACCTTTAGTCGCATCTCACGACTAAAGGTAGGTTTAGTCGTATCCCACGACTAAAGGAAAGTTTAGTCGTATCCCACGACTGAAGGAAGGTAATGTCTACCTTCAGTCGTATCCCACGACTGAAGGAAGGTAATGTCTACCTTCAGTCGTATCCCACGACTGAAGGAAGGTAATGTCTACCTTTAGTCGCATCTCACGACTAAAGGTGGGTTTTGTCGTATCCCACGACTGAAGGAAGATAATGTCTACCTTCAGTCGTATCCCACGACTGAAGGAAGGTAATGTCTACCTTTAGTCGCATCTCACGACTAAAGGTAGGTTTAGTCGTATCCCACGACTGAAGGAAGGTTTAGTCGTATCCCACGACTGAAGGAAGGTAAAGTCTACCTTCAGTCGTATCCCACGACTGAAGGAAGGTAATGTCTACCTTTAGTCGCATCTCACGACTAAAGGTAGGTTTAGTCGTATCCCACGACTAAAGGAAAGTTTAGTCGTATCCCACGACTGAAGGAAGGTAATGTCTACCTTCAGTCGTATCCCACGACTGAAGGAAGGTAATGTCTACCTTCAGTCGTACCCCACGACTGAAGGAAGGTAATATCTACCTTCAGTCGCATCTCACGACTGAAGGAAGGTAATGTCTAACTTCAGTCGTATTCCACGACTGAAGGAAGGTAATGTCTACCTTCAGTCGCATCTCACGACTGAAGGAAGGTAATGTCTACCTTTAGTCGCATCTCACGACTAAAGGTAGGTTTAGTCGTATCCCACGACTGAAGGTAGGTTTAGTCGTATCCCACGACTGAAGGAAGGTAATGTCTACCTTCAGTCGTATCCCACGACTGAAGGAAGGTAATGTCTACCTTTAGTCGCATCTCACGACTAAAGGTGGGTTTAGTCGTATCCCACGACTGAAGGAAGATAATGTCTACCTTCAGTCGTATCCCACGACTGAAGGAAGGTAATGTCTACCTTTAGTCGCATCTCACGACTAAAGGTAGGTTTAGTCGTATCCCACGACTGAAGGAAGGTTTAGTCGTATCCCACGACTGAAGGAAGGTAAAGTCTACCTTCAGTCGTATCCCACGACTGAAGGAAGGTAATGTCTACCTTTAGTCGCATCTCACGACTAAAGGTAGGTTTAGTCGTATCCCACGACTAAAGGAAAGTTTAGTCGTATCCCACGACTGAAGGAAGGTAATGTCTACCTTCAGTCGTATCCCACGACTGAAGGAAGGTAATGTCTACCTTCAGTCGTACCCCACGACTGAAGGAAGGTAATATCTACCTTCAGTCGCATCTCACGACTGAAGGAAGGTAATGTCTACCTTCAGTCGTATTCCACGACTGAAGGAAGGTAATGTCTACCTTTAGTCGCATCTCACGACTAAAGGTAGGTTTAGTCGTATCCCACGAATGAAGGAAGGTTTAGTCGTATCCCACGACTGAAGGAAGGTAATGTCTACCTTCAGTCGTATCCCACGACTGAAGGAAGGTAATGTCTACCTTTAGTCGCATCTCACGACTAAAGGTAGGTTCAGTCGTATCCCACGACTGAAGGAAGGTTTAGTCGTATCCCACGACTGAAGGAAGGTAATGTCTACCACGACTGAAGGAAGGTAATGTCTACCTTTAGTCGCATCTCACGACTAAAGGTAGGTTTAGTCGTATCCCACGACTGAAGGAAGGTAATGTCTACCTTCAGTCGTATCTCACGACTTAAGGAAGGTAATGTCTACCTTTAGTCGCATCTCACGACTAAAGGTAGGTTTAGTCGTATCCCACGACTGAAGGAAGGTTTAGTCGTAACCCACGACTGAAGGAAGGTAATGTCTACCTTCAGTCGTATTCCACGACTGAAGGAAGGTAATGTCTACCTTTAGTCGCATCTCACGACTAAAGGTAGGTTCAGTCGTATCCCACGACTGAAGGAAGGTTTAGTCGTATCCCACGACTGAAGGAAGGTAATGTCTACCACGACTGAAGGAAGGTAATGTCTACCTTTAGTCGCATCTCACGACTAAAGGTAGGTTTAGTCGTATCCCACGACTAAAGGAAAGTTTAGTCGTATCCCACGACTGAAGGAAGGTAATGTCTACCTTCAGTCGTATCCCACGACTGAAGGAAGGTAATGTCTACCTTCAGTCGTACCCCACGACTGAAGGAAGGTAATATCTACCTTCAGTCGCATCTCACGACTGAAGGAAGGTAATGTCTACCTTCAGTCGTATTCCACGACTGAAGGAAGGTAATGTCTACCTTTAGTCGCATCTCACGACTAAAGGTAGGTTTAGTCGTATCCCACGACTGAAGGAAGGTTTACTCGTATCCCACGACTGAAGGAAGGTAATGTCTACCTTCAGTCGTATCCCACGACTGAAGGAAGGTAATGTCTACCTTTAGTCGCATCTCACGACTAAAGGTAGGTTCAGTCGTATCCCACGACTGAAGGAAGGTTTAGTCGTATCCCACGACTGAAGGAAGGTAATGTCTACCACGACTGAAGGAAGGTAATGTCTACCTTTAGTCGCATCTCACGACTAAAGGTAGGTTTAGTCGTATCCCACGACTGAAGGAAGGTAATGTCTACCTTCAGTCGTATCTCACGACTTAAGGAAGGTAATGTCTACCTTTAGTCGCATCTCACGACTAAAGGTAGGTTTAGTCGTATCCCACGACTGAAGGAAGGTTTAGTCGTATCCCACGACTGAAGGAAGGTAATGTCTACCTTCAGTCGTATTCCACGACTGAAGGAAGGTAATGTCTACCTTTAGTCGCATCTCACGACTAAAGGTAGGTTCAGTCGTATCCCACGACTGAAGGAAGGTTTAGTCGTATCCCACGACTGAAGGAAGGTAATGTCTACCACGACTGAAGGAAGGTAATGTCTACCTTTAGTCGCATCTCACGACTAAAGGTAGGTTTAGTCGTATCCCACGACTGAAGGAAGGTAATGTCTACCTTCAGTCGTATCCTACGACTGAAGGAAGGTAATGTCTACCTTTAGTCGCATCTCACGACTAAAGGTAGGTTTAGTCGTATCCCACGACTGAAGGAAGGTAATGTCTACCTTCAGTCGTATCCCACGACTGAAGGAAGGTAATGTCTACCTTTAGTCGCATCTCACGACTAAAGGTGGGTTTAGTCGTATCCCACGACTGAAGGAAGGTAATGTCTACCTTCAGTCGTATCCCACGACTGAAGGAAGGTAATGTCTACCTTTAGACGCATCTCACGACTAAAGGTAGGTTTAGTCGTATCCCACGACTGAAGGAAGGTTTAGTCGTATCCCACGACTGAAGGAAGGTAATGTCTACCTTCAGTCGTATCCCACGACTGAAGGAAGGTAATGTCTACCTTCAGTCGTATCCCACGACTGAAGGAAGGTAATGTCTACCTTCAGTCGTATCCCACGACTGAAGGAAGGTAATGTCTACCTTTAGTCGCATCTCACCACTAAAGGTGGGTTTAGTCGTATCCCACGACTGAAGGAAGATAATGTCTACCTTCAGTCGTATCCCACGACTGAAGGAAGGTAATGTCTACCTTTAGTCGCATCTCACGACTAAAGGTAGGTTTAGTCGTATCCCACGACTGAAGGAAGGTTTAGTCGTATCCCACGACTGAAGGAAGGTAAAGTCTACCTTCAGTCGTATCCCACGACTGAAGGAAGGTAATGTCTACCTTTAGTCGCATCTCACGACTAAAGGTAGGTTTAGTCGTATCCCACGACTAAAGGAAAGTTTAGTCGTATCCCACGACTGAAGGAAGGTAATGTCTACCTTCAGTCGTATCCCACGACTGAAGGAAGGTAATGTCTGCCTTCAGTCGTACCCCACGACTGAAGGAAGGTAATATCTACCTTCAGTCGCATCCCACGACTGAAGGAAGGTAATGTCTACCTTCAGTCGTATCCCACGACTGAAGGAAGGTAATGTCTACCTTCAGTCGCATCTCACGACTGAAGGAAGGTAATGTCTACCTTTAGTCGCATCTCACGACTAAAGGTAGGTTTAGTCGTATCCCACGACTGAAGGAAGGTTTAGTCGTATCCCACGACTGAAGGAAGGTAATGTCTACCTTCAGTCGTATCCCACGACTGAAGGAAGGTAATGTCTACCTTTAGTCGCATCTCACGACTAAAGGTGGGTTTAGTCGTATCCCACGACTGAAGGAAGATAATGTCTACCTTCAGTCGTATCCCACGACTGAAGGAAGGTAATGTCTACCTTTAGTCGCATCTCACGACTAAAGGTAGGTTTAGTCGTATCCCACGACTGAAGGAAGGTTTAGTCGTATCCCACGACTGAAGGAAGGTAAAGTCTACCTTCAGTCGTATCCCACGACTGAAGGAAGGTAATGTCTACCTTTAGTCGCATCTCACGACTAAAGGTAGGTTTAGTCGTATCCCACGACTAAAGGAAAGTTTAGTCGTATCCCACGACTGAAGGAAGGTAATGTCTACTTCAGTCGTATCCCACGACTGAAGGAAGGTAATGTCTACCTTCAGTCGTACCCCACGACTGAAGGAAGGTAATATCTACCTTCAGTCGCATCTCACGACTGAAGGAAGGTAATGTCTACCTTCAGTCGTATTCCACGACTGAAGGAAGGTAATGTCTACCTTTAGTCGCATCTCACGACTGAAGGAAGGTAATGTCTACCTTTAGTCGCATCTCACGACTAAAGGTAGGTTCAGTCGTATCCCACGACTGAAGGAAGGTTTAGTCGTATCCCACGACTGAAGGAAGGTAATGTCTACCACGACTGAAGGAAGGTAATGTCTACCTTTAGTCGCATCTCACGACTGATGGAAGGTAATATCTACCTTCAGTCGCATCTCACGACTGAAGGAAGGTAATGTCTACCTTCAGTCGTATTCCACGACTGAAGGAAGGTAATGTCTACCTTCAGTCGCATCTCACGACTGAAGGAAGGTAATGTCTACCTTTAGTCGCATCTCACGACTAAAGGTAGGTTTAGTTGTATCCCACGACTGAAGGAAGGTAATGTCTACCTTCAGTCGTATCCCACGACTTAAGGAAGGTAATGTCTACCTTTATTCGCATCTCACGACTAAAGGTAGGTTTAGTCGTATCCCACGACTGAAGAAAGGTAATGTCTACCTTCAGTCGTATCTCACGACTTAAGGAATTTAATGTCTACCTTTAGTCGCATCTCACGACTAAAGGTAGGTTTAGTCGTATCCCACGACTGAAGGAAGGTAATGTCTACCTTCAGTCGTATCCCACGACTGAAGGAAGGTAATGTCTACCTTCAGTCGTATTCCACGACTGAAGGAAGGTAATGTCTACCTTTAGTCGCATCTCACGACTAAAGATAGGTTCAGTCGTATCCCACGACTGAAGGAAGGTTTAGTCGTATCCCACGACTGAAGGAAGGTAATGTCTACCACGACTGAAGGAAGGTAATGTCTACCTTTAGTCGCATCTCACGACTAAAGGTAGGTTTAGTCGTATCCCACGACTGAAGGAAGGTAATGTCTACCTTCAGTCGTATCCTACGACTGAAGGAAGGTAATGTCTACCTTTAGTCGCATCTCACGACTAAAGGTAGGTTTAGTCGTATCCCACGACTGAAGGAAGGTAATGTCTACCTTCAGTCGTATCCCACGACTGAAGGAAGGTAATGTCTACCTTTAGTCGCATCTCACGACTAAAGGTGGGTTTATTTGTATCCCACGACTGAAGGAAGGTAATGTCTACCTTCAGTCGTATCCCACGACTGAAGGAAGGTAATGTCTACCTTTAGTCGCATCTCACGACTAAAGGTAGGTTTAGTCGTATCCCACGACTGAAGGAAGGTTTAGTCGTATCCCACGACTGAAGGAAGGTAAAGTCTACCTTCAGTCGTATCCCACGACTGAAGGAAGGTAATGTCTACCTTTAGTCGCATCTCACGACTAAAGGTAGGTTTAGTCGTATCCCACGACTAAAGGAAAGTTTAGTCGTATCCCACGACTGAAGGAAGGTAATGTCTACCTTCAGTCGTATCCCACGACTGAAGGAAGGTAATGTCTACCTTCAGTCGTATCCCACGACTGAAGGAAGGTAATGTCTACCTTTAGTCGCATCTCACGACTAAAGGTGGGTTTTGTCGTATCCCACGACTGAAGGAAGATAATGTCTACCTTCAGTCGTATCCCACGACTGAAGGAAGGTAATGTCTACCTTTAGTCGCATCTCACGACTAAAGGTAGGTTTAGTCGTATCCCACGACTGAAGGAAGGTTTAGTCGTATCCCACGACTGAAGGAAGGTAAAGTCTACCTTCAGTCGTATCCCACGACTGAAGGAAGGTAATGTCTACCTTTAGTCGCATCTCACGACTAAAGGTAGGTTTAGTCGTATCCCACGACTAAAGGAAAGTTTAGTCGTATCCCACGACTGAAGGAAGGTAATGTCTACCTTCAGTCGTATCCCACGACTGAAGGAAGGTAATGTCTACCTTCAGTCGTACCCCACGACTGAAGGAAGGTAATATCTACCTTCAGTCGCATCTCACGACTGAAGGAAGGTAATGTCTAACTTCAGTCGTATTCCACGACTGAAGGAAGGTAATGTCTACCTTCAGTCGCATCTCACGACTGAAGGAAGGTAATGTCTACCTTTAGTCGCATCTCACGACTAAAGGTAGGTTTAGTCGTATCCCACGACTGAAGGTAGGTTTAGTCGTATCCCACGACTGAAGGAAGGTAATGTCTACCTTCAGTCGTATCCCACGACTGAAGGAAGGTAATGTCTACCTTTAGTCGCATCTCACGACTAAAGGTGGGTTTAGTCGTATCCCACGACTGAAGGAAGATAATGTCTACCTTCAGTCGTATCCCACGACTGAAGGAAGGTAATGTCTACCTTTAGTCGCATCTCACGACTAAAGGTAGGTTTAGTCGTATCCCACGACTGAAGGAAGGTTTAGTCGTATCCCACGACTGAAGGAAGGTAAAGTCTACCTTCAGTCGTATCCCACGACTGAAGGAAGGTAATGTCTACCTTTAGTCGCATCTCACGACTAAAGGTAGGTTTAGTCGTATCCCACGACTAAAGGAAAGTTTAGTCGTATCCCACGACTGAAGGAAGGTAATGTCTACCTTCAGTCGTATCCCACGACTGAAGGAAGGTAATGTCTACCTTCAGTCGTACCCCACGACTGAAGGAAGGTAATATCTACCTTCAGTCGCATCTCACGACTGAAGGAAGGTAATGTCTACCTTCAGTCGTATTCCACGACTGAAGGAAGGTAATGTCTACCTTTAGTCGCATCTCACGACTAAAGGTAGGTTTAGTCGTATCCCACGAATGAAGGAAGGTTTAGTCGTATCCCACGACTGAAGGAAGGTAATGTCTACCTTCAGTCGTATCCCACGACTGAAGGAAGGTAATGTCTACCTTTAGTCGCATCTCACGACTAAAGGTAGGTTCAGTCGTATCCCACGACTGAAGGAAGGTTTAGTCGTATCCCACGACTGAAGGAAGGTAATGTCTACCACGACTGAAGGAAGGTAATGTCTACCTTTAGTCGCATCTCACGACTAAAGGTAGGTTTAGTCGTATCCCACGACTGAAGGAAGGTAATGTCTACCTTCAGTCGTATCTCACGACTTAAGGAAGGTAATGTCTACCTTTAGTCGCATCTCACCACTAAAGGTGGGTTTAGTCGTATCCCACGACTGAAGGAAGATAATGTCTACCTTCAGTCGTATCCCACGACTGAAGGAAGGTAATGTCTACCTTTAGTCGCATCTCACGACTAAAGGTAGGTTTAGTCGTATCCCACGACTGAAGGAAGGTTTAGTCGTATCCCACGACTGAAGGAAGGTAAAGTCTACCTTCAGTCGTATCCCACGACTGAAGGAAGGTAATGTCTACCTTTAGTCGCATCTCACGACTAAAGGTAGGTTTAGTCGTATCCCACGACTAAAGGAAAGTTTAGTCGTATCCCACGACTGAAGGAAGGTAATGTCTACCTTCAGTCGTATCCCACGACTGAAGGAAGGTAATGTCTGCCTTCAGTCGTACCCCACGACTGAAGGAAGGTAATATCTACCTTCAGTCGCATCCCACGACTGAAGGAAGGTAATGTCTACCTTCAGTCGTATCCCACGACTGAAGGAAGGTAATGTCTACCTTCAGTCGCATCTCACGACTGAAGGAAGGTAATGTCTACCTTTAGTCGCATCTCACGACTAAAGGTAGGTTTAGTCGTATCCCACGACTGAAGGAAGGTTTAGTCGTATCCCACGACTGAAGGAAGGTAATGTCTACCTTCAGTCGTATCCCACGACTGAAGGAAGGTAATGTCTACCTTTAGTCGCATCTCACGACTAAAGGTGGGTTTAGTCGTATCCCACGACTGAAGGAAGATAATGTCTACCTTCAGTCGTATCCCACGACTGAAGGAAGGTAATGTCTACCTTTAGTCGCATCTCACGACTAAAGGTAGGTTTAGTCGTATCCCACGACTGAAGGAAGGTTTAGTCGTATCCCACGACTGAAGGAAGGTAAAGTCTACCTTCAGTCGTATCCCACGACTGAAGGAAGGTAATGTCTACCTTTAGTCGCATCTCACGACTAAAGGTAGGTTTAGTCGTATCCCACGACTAAAGGAAAGTTTAGTCGTATCCCACGACTGAAGGAAGGTAATGTCTACCTTCAGTCGTATCCCACGACTGAAGGAAGGTAATGTCTACCTTCAGTCGTACCCCACGACTGAAGGAAGGTAATATCTACCTTCAGTCGCATCTCACGACTGAAGGAAGGTAATGTCTACCTTCAGTCGTATTCCACGACTGAAGGAAGGTAATGTCTACCTTTAGTCGCATCTCACGACTGAAGGAAGGTAATGTCTACCTTTAGTCGCATCTCACGACTAAAGGTAGGTTCAGTCGTATCCCACGACTGAAGGAAGGTTTAGTCGTATCCCACGACTGAAGGAAGGTAATGTCTACCACGACTGAAGGAAGGTAATGTCTACCTTTAGTCGCATCTCACGACTGATGGAAGGTAATATCTACCTTCAGTCGCATCTCACGACTGAAGGAAGGTAATGTCTACCTTCAGTCGTATTCCACGACTGAAGGAAGGTAATGTCTACCTTCAGTCGCATCTCACGACTGAAGGAAGGTAATGTCTACCTTTAGTCGCATCTCACGACTAAAGGTAGGTTTAGTTGTATCCCACGACTGAAGGAAGGTAATGTCTACCTTCAGTCGTATCCCACGACTTAAGGAAGGTAATGTCTACCTTTATTCGCATCTCACGACTAAAGGTAGGTTTAGTCGTATCCCACGACTGAAGAAAGGTAATGTCTACCTTCAGTCGTATCTCACGACTTAAGGAATTTAATGTCTACCTTTAGTCGCATCTCACGACTAAAGGTAGGTTTAGTCGTATCCCACGACTGAAGGAAGGTAATGTCTACCTTCAGTCGTATCCCACGACTGAAGGAAGGTAATGTCTACCTTCAGTCGTATTCCACGACTGAAGGAAGGTAATGTCTACCTTTAGTCGCATCTCACGACTAAAGATAGGTTCAGTCGTATCCCACGACTGAAGGAAGGTTTAGTCGTATCCCACGACTGAAGGAAGGTAATGTCTACCACGACTGAAGGAAGGTAATGTCTACCTTTAGTCGCATCTCACGACTAAAGGTAGGTTTAGTCGTATCCCACGACTGAAGGAAGGTAATGTCTACCTTCAGTCGTATCCTACGACTGAAGGAAGGTAATGTCTACCTTTAGTCGCATCTCACGACTAAAGGTAGGTTTAGTCGTATCCCACGACTGAAGGAAGGTAATGTCTACCTTCAGTCGTATCCCACGACTGAAGGAAGGTAATGTCTACCTTTAGTCGCATCTCACGACTAAAGGTGGGTTTATTTGTATCCCACGACTGAAGGAAGGTAATGTCTACCTTCAGTCGTATCCCACGACTGAAGGAAGGTAATGTCTACCTTTAGTCGCATCTCACGACTAAAGGTAGGTTTAGTCGTATCCCACGACTGAAGGAAGGTTTAGTCGTATCCCACGACTGAAGGAAGGTAAAGTCTACCTTCAGTCGTATCCCACGACTGAAGGAAGGTAATGTCTACCTTTAGTCGCATCTCACGACTAAAGGTAGGTTTAGTCGTATCCCACGACTAAAGGAAAGTTTAGTCGTATCCCACGACTGAAGGAAGGTAATGTCTACCTTCAGTCGTATCCCACGACTGAAGGAAGGTAATGTCTACCTTCAGTCGTATCCCACGACTGAAGGAAGGTAATGTCTACCTTTAGTCGCATCTCACGACTAAAGGTGGGTTTTGTCGTATCCCACGACTGAAGGAAGATAATGTCTACCTTCAGTCGTATCCCACGACTGAAGGAAGGTAATGTCTACCTTTAGTCGCATCTCACGACTAAAGGTAGGTTTAGTCGTATCCCACGACTGAAGGAAGGTTTAGTCGTATCCCACGACTGAAGGAAGGTAAAGTCTACCTTCAGTCGTATCCCACGACTGAAGGAAGGTAATGTCTACCTTTAGTCGCATCTCACGACTAAAGGTAGGTTTAGTCGTATCCCACGACTAAAGGAAAGTTTAGTCGTATCCCACGACTGAAGGAAGGTAATGTCTACCTTCAGTCGTATCCCACGACTGAAGGAAGGTAATGTCTACCTTCAGTCGTACCCCACGACTGAAGGAAGGTAATATCTACCTTCAGTCGCATCTCACGACTGAAGGAAGGTAATGTCTAACTTCAGTCGTATTCCACGACTGAAGGAAGGTAATGTCTACCTTCAGTCGCATCTCACGACTGAAGGAAGGTAATGTCTACCTTTAGTCGCATCTCACGACTAAAGGTAGGTTTAGTCGTATCCCACGACTGAAGGTAGGTTTAGTCGTATCCCACGACTGAAGGAAGGTAATGTCTACCTTCAGTCGTATCCCACGACTGAAGGAAGGTAATGTCTACCTTTAGTCGCATCTCACGACTAAAGGTGGGTTTAGTCGTATCCCACGACTGAAGGAAGATAATGTCTACCTTCAGTCGTATCCCACGACTGAAGGAAGGTAATGTCTACCTTTAGTCGCATCTCACGACTAAAGGTAGGTTTAGTCGTATCCCACGACTGAAGGAAGGTTTAGTCGTATCCCACGACTGAAGGAAGGTAAAGTCTACCTTCAGTCGTATCCCACGACTGAAGGAAGGTAATGTCTACCTTTAGTCGCATCTCACGACTAAAGGTAGGTTTAGTCGTATCCCACGACTAAAGGAAAGTTTAGTCGTATCCCACGACTGAAGGAAGGTAATGTCTACCTTCAGTCGTATCCCACGACTGAAGGAAGGTAATGTCTACCTTCAGTCGTACCCCACGACTGAAGGAAGGTAATATCTACCTTCAGTCGCATCTCACGACTGAAGGAAGGTAATGTCTACCTTCAGTCGTATTCCACGACTGAAGGAAGGTAATGTCTACCTTTAGTCGCATCTCACGACTAAAGGTAGGTTTAGTCGTATCCCACGAATGAAGGAAGGTTTAGTCGTATCCCACGACTGAAGGAAGGTAATGTCTACCTTCAGTCGTATCCCACGACTGAAGGAAGGTAATGTCTACCTTTAGTCGCATCTCACGACTAAAGGTAGGTTCAGTCGTATCCCACGACTGAAGGAAGGTTTAGTCGTATCCCACGACTGAAGGAAGGTAATGTCTACCACGACTGAAGGAAGGTAATGTCTACCTTTAGTCGCATCTCACGACTAAAGGTAGGTTTAGTCGTATCCCACGACTGAAGGAAGGTAATGTCTACCTTCAGTCGTATCTCACGACTTAAGGAAGGTAATGTCTACCTTTAGTCGCATCTCACGACTAAAGGTAGGTTTAGTCGTATCCCACGACTGAAGGAAGGTTTAGTCGTAACCCACGACTGAAGGAAGGTAATGTCTACCTTCAGTCGTATTCCACGACTGAAGGAAGGTAATGTCTACCTTTAGTCGCATCTCACGACTAAAGGTAGGTTCAGTCGTATCCCACGACTGAAGGAAGGTTTAGTCGTATCCCACGACTGAAGGAAGGTAATGTCTACCACGACTGAAGGAAGGTAATGTCTACCTTTAGTCGCATCTCACGACTAAAGGTAGGTTTAGTCGTATCCCACGACTAAAGGAAAGTTTAGTCGTATCCCACGACTGAAGGAAGGTAATGTCTACCTTCAGTCGTATCCCACGACTGAAGGAAGGTAATGTCTACCTTCAGTCGTACCCCACGACTGAAGGAAGGTAATATCTACCTTCAGTCGCATCTCACGACTGAAGGAAGGTAATGTCTACCTTCAGTCGTATTCCACGACTGAAGGAAGGTAATGTCTACCTTTAGTCGCATCTCACGACTAAAGGTAGGTTTAGTCGTATCCCACGACTGAAGGAAGGTTTACTCGTATCCCACGACTGAAGGAAGGTAATGTCTACCTTCAGTCGTATCCCACGACTGAAGGAAGGTAATGTCTACCTTTAGTCGCATCTCACGACTAAAGGTAGGTTCAGTCGTATCCCACGACTGAAGGAAGGTTTAGTCGTATCCCACGACTGAAGGAAGGTAATGTCTACCACGACTGAAGGAAGGTAATGTCTACCTTTAGTCGCATCTCACGACTAAAGGTAGGTTTAGTCGTATCCCACGACTGAAGGAAGGTAATGTCTACCTTCAGTCGTATCTCACGACTTAAGGAAGGTAATGTCTACCTTTAGTCGCATCTCACGACTAAAGGTAGGTTTAGTCGTATCCCACGACTGAAGGAAGGTTTAGTCGTATCCCACGACTGAAGGAAGGTAATGTCTACCTTCAGTCGTATTCCACGACTGAAGGAAGGTAATGTCTACCTTTAGTCGCATCTCACGACTAAAGGTAGGTTCAGTCGTATCCCACGACTGAAGGAAGGTTTAGTCGTATCCCACGACTGAAGGAAGGTAATGTCTACCACGACTGAAGGAAGGTAATGTCTACCTTTAGTCGCATCTCACGACTAAAGGTAGGTTTAGTCGTATCCCACGACTGAAGGAAGGTAATGTCTACCTTCAGTCGTATCCTACGACTGAAGGAAGGTAATGTCTACCTTTAGTCGCATCTCACGACTAAAGGTAGGTTTAGTCGTATCCCACGACTGAAGGAAGGTAATGTCTACCTTCAGTCGTATCCCACGACTGAAGGAAGGTAATGTCTACCTTTAGTCGCATCTCACGACTAAAGGTGGGTTTAGTCGTATCCCACGACTGAAGGAAGGTAATGTCTACCTTCAGTCGTATCCCACGACTGAAGGAAGGTAATGTCTACCTTTAGACGCATCTCACGACTAAAGGTAGGTTTAGTCGTATCCCACGACTGAAGGAAGGTTTAGTCGTATCCCACGACTGAAGGAAGGTAAGGTCTACCTTCAGTCGTATCCCACGACTGAAGGAAGGTAATGTCTACCTTCAGTCGTATCCCACGACTGAAGGAAGGTAATGTCTACCTTCAGTCGTATCCCACGACTGAAGGAAGGTAATGTCTACCTTTAGTCGCATCTCACCACTAAAGGTGGGTTTAGTCGTATCCCACGACTGAAGGAAGATAATGTCTACCTTCAGTCGTATCCCACGACTGAAGGAAGGTAATGTCTACCTTTAGTCGCATCTCACGACTAAAGGTAGGTTTAGTCGTATCCCACGACTGAAGGAAGGTTTAGTCGTATCCCACGACTGAAGGAAGGTAAAGTCTACCTTCAGTCGTATCCCACGACTGAAGGAAGGTAATGTCTACCTTTAGTCGCATCTCACGACTAAAGGTAGGTTTAGTCGTATCCCACGACTAAAGGAAAGTTTAGTCGTATCCCACGACTGAAGGAAGGTAATGTCTACCTTCAGTCGTATCCCACGACTGAAGGAAGGTAATGTCTGCCTTCAGTCGTACCCCACGACTGAAGGAAGGTAATATCTACCTTCAGTCGCATCCCACGACTGAAGGAAGGTAATGTCTACCTTCAGTCGTATCCCACGACTGAAGGAAGGTAATGTCTACCTTCAGTCGCATCTCACGACTGAAGGAAGGTAATGTCTACCTTTAGTCGCATCTCACGACTAAAGGTAGGTTTAGTCGTATCCCACGACTGAAGGAAGGTTTAGTCGTATCCCACGACTGAAGGAAGGTAATGTCTACCTTCAGTCGTATCCCACGACTGAAGGAAGGTAATGTCTACCTTTAGTCGCATCTCACGACTAAAGGTGGGTTTAGTCGTATCCCACGACTGAAGGAAGATAATGTCTACCTTCAGTCGTATCCCACGACTGAAGGAAGGTAATGTCTACCTTTAGTCGCATCTCACGACTAAAGGTAGGTTTAGTCGTATCCCACGACTGAAGGAAGGTTTAGTCGTATCCCACGACTGAAGGAAGGTAAAGTCTACCTTCAGTCGTATCCCACGACTGAAGGAAGGTAATGTCTACCTTTAGTCGCATCTCACGACTAAAGGTAGGTTTAGTCGTATCCCACGACTAAAGGAAAGTTTAGTCGTATCCCACGACTGAAGGAAGGTAATGTCTACCTTCAGTCGTATCCCACGACTGAAGGAAGGTAATGTCTACCTTCAGTCGTACCCCACGACTGAAGGAAGGTAATATCTACCTTCAGTCGCATCTCACGACTGAAGGAAGGTAATGTCTACCTTCAGTCGTATTCCACGACTGAAGGAAGGTAATGTCTACCTTTAGTCGCATCTCACGACTGAAGGAAGGTAATGTCTACCTTTAGTCGCATCTCACGACTAAAGGTAGGTTTAGTCGTATCCCACGACTAAAGGAAAGTTTAGTCGTATCCCACGACTGAAGGAAGGTAATGTCTACCTTCAGTCGTATCCCACGACTGAAGGAAGGTAATGTCTACCTTCAGTCGTACCCCACGACTGAAGGAAGGTAATATCTACCTTCAGTCGCATCTCACGACTGAAGGAAGGTAATGTCTACCTTTAGTCGTATTCCACGACTGAAGGAAGGTAATGTCTACCTTTAGTCGCATCTCACGACTAAAGGTAGGTTTAGTCGTATCCCACGACTGAAGGAAGGTTTAGTCGTATCCCACGACTGAAGGAAGGTGATGTCTACCTTCAGTCGTATCCCACGACTGAAGGAAGGTAATGTCTACCTTTAGTCGCATCTCACGACTAAAGGTAGGTTCAGTCGTATCCCATGACTGAAGGAAGGTTTAGTCGTAGCCCACGACTGAAGGAAGGTAATGTCTACCACGACTGAAGGAAGGTAATGTCTACCTTTAGTCGCATCTCACGACTAAAGGTAGGTTTAGTCGTATCCCACGACTGAAGGAAGGTAATGTCTACCTTCAGTCGTATCTCACGACTTAAGGAAGGTAATGTCTACCTTTAGTCGCATCTCACGACTAAAGGTAGGTTTAGTCGTATCCCACGACTGAAGGATGGTTTAGTCGTATCCCACGACTGAAGGAAGGTAATGTCTACCTTCAGTCGTATTCCACGACTGAAGGAAGGTAATGTCTACCTTTAGTCGCATCTCACGACTAAAGGTAGGTTCAGTCGTATCCCACGACTGAAGGAAGGTTTAGTCGTATCCCACGACTGAAGGAAGGTAATGTCTACCACGACTGAAGGAAGGCAATGTCTACCTTTAGTCGCATCTCACGACTAAAGGTAGGTTTAGTCGTATCCCACGACTGAAGGAAGGTAATGTCTACCTTCAGTCGTATCCTACGACTGAAGGAAGGTAATGTCTACCTTTAGTCGCATCTCACGACTAAAGGTAGGTTTAGTCGTATCCCACGACTGAAGGAAGGTAATGTCTACCTTCAGTCGTATCCCACGACTGAAGGAAGGTAATGTCTACCTTTAGTCGCATCTCACGACTAAAGGTGGGTTTAGTCGTATCCCACGACTGTAGGAAGGTAATGTCTACCTTCAGTCGTATCCCACGACTGAAGGAAGGTAATGTCTACCTTTAGTCGCATCTCACGACTAAAGGTAGGTTTAGTCGTATCCCACGACTGAAGGAAGGTTTAGTCGTATCCCACGACTGAAGGAAGGTAAAGTCTACCTTCAGTCGTATCCCACGACTGAAGGAAGGTAATGTCTACCTTCAGTCGTATCCCACGACTGAAGGAAGGTAATGTCTACCTTCAGTCGTACCCCACGACTGAAGGAAGGTAATGTCTACCTTCAGTCGTATCCCACGACTGAAGGAAGGTAATGTCTACCTTTAGTCGCATCTCACGACTAAAGGTGGGTTTAGTCGTATCCCACGACTGAAGGAAGATAATGTCTACCTTCAGTCGTATCCCACGACTGAAGGAAGGTAATGTCTACCTTTAGTCGCATCTCACGACTAAAGGTGGGTTTAGTCGTATCCCACGACTGAAGGAAGATAATGTCTACCTTCAGTCGTATCCCACGACTGAAGGAAGGTAATGTCTACCTTTAGTCGCATCTCACGACTAAAGGTAGGTTTAGTCGTATCCCACGACTGAAGAAAGGTTTAGTCGTATCCCACGACTGAAGGAAGGTAAAGTCTACCTTCAGTCGTATCCCACGACTGAAGGAAGGTAATGTCTACCTTCAGTCGTATCCCACGACTGAAGGAAGGTAATGTCTACCTTCAGTCGTACCCCACGACTGAAGGAAGGTAATATCTACCTTCAGTCGCATCTCACGACTGAAGGAAGGTAATGTCTACCTTCAGTCGTATTCCACGACTGAAGGAAGGTAATGTCTACCTTTAGTCGCATCTCACGACTAAAGGTAGGTTTAGTCGTATCCCACGACTGAAGGAAGGTTTAGTCGTATCCCACGACTGAAGGAAGGTAATGTCTACCTTCAGTCGTATCCCACGACTGAAGGAAGGTAATGTCTACCTTTAGTCGCATCTCACGACTAAAGGTAGGTTCAGTCGTATCCCACGACTGAAGGAAGGTTTAGTCGTAGCCCACGACTGAAGGAAGGTAATGTCTACCACGACTGAAGGAAGGTAATGTCTACCTTTAGTCGCATCTCACGACTAAAGGTAGGTTTAGTCGTATCCCACGACTGAAGGAAGGTAATGTCTACCTTCAGTCGTATCTCACGACTTAAGGAAGGTAATGTCTACCTTTAGTCGCATCTCACGACTAAAGGTAGGTTTAGTCGTATCCCACGACTGAAGGATGGTTTAGTCGTATCCCACGACTGAAGGAAGGTAATGTCTACCTTCAGTCGTATTCCACGACTGAAGGAAGGTAATGTCTACCTTTAGTCGCATCTCACGACTAAAGGTAGGTTCAGTCGTATCCCACGACTGAAGGAAGGTTTAGTCGTATCCCACGACTGAAGGAAGGTAATGTCTACCACGACTGAAGGAAGGTAATGTCTACCTTTAGTCGCATCTCACGACTAAAGGTAGGTTTAGTCGTATCCCACGACTGAAGGAAGGTAATGTCTACCTTCAGTCGTATCCTACGACTGAAGGAAGGTAATGTCTACCTTTAGTCGCATCTCACGACTAAAGGTAGGTTTAGTCGTATCCCACGACTGAAGGAAGGTAATGTCTACCTTCAGTCGTATCCCACGACTGAAGGAAGGTAATGTCTACCTTTAGTCGCATCTCACGACTAAAGGTGGGTTTAGTCGTATCCCACGACTGTAGGAAGGTAATGTCTACCTTCAGTCGTATCCCACGACTGAAGGAAGGTAATGTCTACCTTTAGTCGCATCTCACGACTAAAGGTAGGTTTAGTCGTATCCCACGAGTGAAGGAAGGTTTAGTCGTATCCCACGACTGAAGGAAGGTAAAGTCTACCTTCAGTCGTATCCCACGACTGAAGGAAGGTAATGTCTACCTTTAGTCGCATCTCACGACTAAAGGTAGGTTTAGTCGTATCCCACGACTGAAGGAAGGTAATGTCTACCTTCAGTCGTATCCCACGACTGAAGGAAGGTAATGTCTACCTTCAGTCGTACCCCACGACTGAAGGAAGGTAATGTCTACCTTCAGTCGTACCCCACGACTGAAGGAAGGTAATATCTACCTTCAGTCGCATCTCACGACTGAAGGAAGGTAATGTCTACCTTCAGTCGTATTCCACGACTGAAGGAAGGTAATGTCTACCTTTAGTCGCATCTCACGACTAAAGGTAGGTTTAGTCGTATCCCACGACTGAAGGAAGGTTTAGTCGTATCCCACGACTGAAGGAAGGTAATGTCTACCTTCAGTCGTATCCCACGACTGAAGGAAGGTAATGTCTACCTTTAGTCGCATCTCACGACTAAAGGTAGGTTCAGTCGTATCCCACGACTGAAGGAAGGTTTAGTCGTAGCCCACGACTGAAGGAAGGTAATGTCTACCACGACTGAAGGAAGGTAATGTCTACCTTTAGTCGCATCTCACGACTAAAGGTAGGTTTAGTCGTATCCCACGACTGAAGGAAGGTAATGTCTACCTTCAGTCGTATCCCACGACTGAAGGAAGGTAATGTCTACCTTTAGTCGCATCTCACGACTAAAGGTAGGTTTAGTCGTATCCCACGAGTGAAGGAAGGTTTAGTCGTATCCCACGACTGAAGGAAGGTAAAGTCTACCTTCAGTCGTATCCCACGACTGAAGGAAGGTAATGTCTACCTTTAGTCGCATCTCACGACTAAAGGTAGGTTTAGTCGTATCCCACGACTGAAGGAAGGTAATGTCTACCTTCAGTCGTATCCCACGACTGAAGGAAGGTAATGTCTACCTTCAGTCGTACCCCACGACTGAAGGAAGGTAATGTCTACCTTCAGTCGTACCCCACGACTGAAGGAAGGTAATATCTACCTTCAGTCGCATCTCACGACTGAAGGAAGGTAATGTCTACCTTCAGTCGTATTCCACGACTGAAGGAAGGTAATGTCTACCTTTAGTCGCATCTCACGACTAAAGGTAGGTTTAGTCGTATCCCACGACTGAAGGAAGGTTTAGTCGTATCCCACGACTGAAGGAAGGTAATGTCTACCTTCAGTCGTATCCCACGACTGAAGGAAGGTAATGTCTACCTTTAGTCGCATCTCACGACTAAAGGTAGGTTCAGTCGTATCCCACGACTGAAGGAAGGTTTAGTCGTAGCCCACGACTGAAGGAAGGTAATGTCTACCACGACTGAAGGAAGGTAATGTCTACCTTTAGTCGCATCTCACGACTAAAGGTAGGTTTAGTCGTATCCCACGACTGAAGGAAGGTAATGTCTACCTTCAGTCGTATCTCACGACTTAAGGAAGGTAATGTCTACCTTTAGTCGCATCTCACGACTAAAGGTAGGTTTAGTCGTATCCCACGACTGAAGGATGGTTTAGTCGTATCCCACGACTGAAGGAAGGTAATGTCTACCTTCAGTCGTATTCCACGACTGAAGGAAGGTAATGTCTACCTTTAGTCGCATCTCACGACTAAAGGTAGGTTCAGTCGTATCCCACGACTGAAGGAAGGTTTAGTCGTATCCCACGACTGAAGGAAGGTAATGTCTACCACGACTGAAGGAAGGTAATGTCTACCTTTAGTCGCATCTCACGACTAAAGGTAGGTTTAGTCGTATCCCACGACTGAAGGAAGGTAATGTCTACCTTCAGTCGTATCCTACGACTGAAGGAAGGTAATGTCTACCTTTAGTCGCATCTCACGACTAAAGGTAGGTTTAGTCGTATCCCACGACTGAAGGAAGGTAATGTCTACCTTCAGTCGTATCCCACGACTGAAGGAAGGTAATATCTACCTTCAGTCGCATCTCACGACTGAAGGAAGGTAATGTCTACCTTCAGTCGTATTCCACGACTGAAGGAAGGTAATGTCTACCTTCAGTCGCATCTCACGACTGAAGGAAGGTAATGTCTACCTTTAGTCGCATCTCACGACTAAAGGTAGGTTTAGTCGTATCCCACGACTGAAGGAAGGTTTAGTCGTATCCCACGACTGAAGGAAGGTAATGTCTACCTTCAGTCGTATCCCACGACTGAAGGAAGGTAATGTCTACCTTTAGTCGCATCTCACGACTAAAGGTGGGTTTAGTCGTATCCCACGACTGAAGGAAGGTAATGTCTACCTTCAGTCGTATCCTACGACTGAAGGAAGGTAATGTCTACCTTTAGTCGCATCTCACGACTAAAGGTAGGTTTAGTCGTATCCCACGACTGAAGGAAGGTTTAGTCGTATCCCACGACTGAAGGAAGGTAAAGTCTACCTTCAGTCGTATCCCACGACTGAAGGAAGGTAATGTCTACCTTTAGTCGCATCTCACGACTAAAGGTAGGTTTAGTCGTATCCCACGACTAAAGGAAAGTTTAGTCGTATCCCACGACTGAAGGAAGGTAATGTCTACCTTCAGTCGTATCCCACGACTGAAGGAAGGTAATGTCTACCTTCAGTCGTACCCCACGACTGAAGGAAGGTAATATCTACCTTCAGTCGCATCTCACGACTGAAGGAAGGTAATGTCTACCTTCAGTCGTATTCCACGACTGAAGGAAGGTAATGTCTACCTTTAGTCGCATCTCACGACTAAAGGTAGGTTCAGTCGTATCCCACGACTGAAGGAAGGTTTAGTCGTATCCCACGACTGAAGGAAGGTAATGTCTACCACGACTGAAGGAAGGTAATGTCTACCTTTAGTCGCATCTCACGACTAAAGGTAGGTTTAGTCGTATCCCACGACTGAAGGAAGGTAATGTCTACCTTCAGTCGTATCCTACGACTGAAGGAAGGTAATGTCTACCTTTAGTCGCATCTCACGACTAAAGGTAGGTTTAGTCGTATCCCACGACTGAAGGAAGGTAATGTCTACCTTCAGTCGTATCCCACGACTGAAGGAAGGTAATGTCTACCTTTAGTCGCATCTCACGACTAAAGGTGGGTTTAGTCGTATCCCACGACTGAAGGAAGGTAATGTCTACCTTCAGTCGTATCCCACGACTGAAGGAAGGTAATGTCTACCTTTAGTCGCATCTCACGACTAAAGGGAGGTTTAGTCGTATCCCACGACTGAAGGAAGGTTTAGTCGTATCCCACGACTGAAGGAAGGTAAAGTCTACCTTCAGTCGTATCCCACGACTGAAGGAAGGTAATGTCTACCTTTAGTCGCATCTCACGACTAAAGGTAGGTTTAGTCGTATCCCACGACTAAAGGAAAGTTTAGTCGTATCCCACGACTGAAGGAAGGTAATGTCTACCTTCAGTCGTATCCCACGACTGAAGGAAGGTAATGTCTACCTTCAGTCGTACCCCACGACTGAAGGAAGGTAATATCTACCTTCAGTCGCATCTCACGACTGAAGGAAGGTAATGTCTACCTTCAGTCGTATTCCACGACTGAAGGAAGGTAATGTCTACCTTTAGTCGCATCTCACGACTAAAGGTAGGTTCAGTCGTATCCCACGACTGAAGGAAGGTTTAGTCGTATCCCACGACTGAAGGAAGGTAATGTCTACCACGACTGAAGGAAGGTAATGTCTACCTTTAGTCGCATCTCACGACTAAAGGTAGGTTTAGTCGTATCCCACGACTGAAGGAAGGTAATGTCTACCTTCAGTCGTATCCTACGACTGAAGGAAGGTAATGTCTACCTTTAGTCGCATCTCACGACTAAAGGTAGGTTTAGTCGTATCCCACGACTGAAGGAAGGTAATGTCTACCTTCAGTCGTATCCCACGACTGAAGGAAGGTAATGTCTACCTTTAGTCGCATCTCACGACTAAAGGTGGGTTTAGTCGTATCCCACGACTGAAGGAAGGTAATGTCTACCTTCAGTCGTATCCCACGACTGAAGGAAGGTAATGTCTACCTTTAGTCGCATCTCACGACTAAAGGGAGGTTTAGTCGTATCCCACGACTGAAGGAAGGTTTAGTCGTATCCCACGACTGAAGGAAGGTAAAGTCTACCTTCAGTCGTATCCCACGACTGAAGGAAGGTAATGTCTACCTTTAGTCGCATCTCACGACTAAAGGTAGGTTTAGTCGTATCCCACGACTAAAGGAAAGTTTAGTCGTATCCCACGACTGAAGGAAGGTAATGTCTACCTTCAGTCGTATCCCACGACTGAAGGAAGGTAATGTCTACCTTCAGTCGTACCCCACGACTGAAGGAAGGTAATATCTACCTTCAGTCGCATCTCACGACTGAAGGAAGGTAATGTCTACCTTCAGTCGTATTCCACGACTGAAGGAAGGTAATGTCTACCTTTAGTCGCATCTCACGACTAAAAGTAGGTTTAGTTGTATCCCACGACTGAAGGAAGGTAATGTCTACCTTCAGTCGTATCCCACGACTGAAGGAAGGTAATGTCTACCTTTATTCGCATCTCACGACTAAAGGTAGGTTTAGTCGTATCCCACGACTGAAGAAAGGTAATGTCTACCTTCAGTCGTATCCCACGACTGAAGGAAGGTAATGTCTACCTTTAGTCGCATCTCACGACTAAAGGTAGGTTTAGTCGTATCCCACGACTGAAGGAAAGTTTAGTCGTATCCCACGACTGAAGGAAGGTAATGTCTACCACGACTGAAGGAAGGTAATGTCTACCTTTAGTCGCATCTCACGACTAAAGGTAGGTTTAGTCGTATCCCACGACTGAAGGAAGGTAATGTCTACCTTCAGTCGTATCCTACGACTGAAGGAAGGTAATGTCTACCTTTAGTCGCATCTCACGACTAAAGGTGGGTTTAGTCGTATCCCACGACTGAAGGAAGGTAATGTCTACCTTCAGTCGTATCCCACGACTGAAGGAAGGTAATGTCTACCTTTAGTCGCATCTCACGACTAAAGGTAGGTTCAGTCGTATCCCACGACTGAAGGAAGGTTTAGTCGTATCCCACGACTGAAGGAAGGTGATGTCTACCTTCAGTCGTATCCCACGACTGAAGGAAGGTAATGTCTACCTTTATTCGCATCTCACGACTAAAGGTAGGTTTAGTCGTATCCCACGACTGAAGAAAGGTAATGTCTACCTTCAGTCGTATCCCACGACTGAAGGAAGGTAATGTCTACCTTTAGTCGCATCTCACGACTAAAGGTAGGTTTAGTCGTATCCCACGACTGAAGGAAAGTTTAGTCGTATCCCACGACTGAAGGAAGGTAATGTCTACCACGACTGAAGGAAGGTAATGTCTACCTTTAGTCGCATCTCACGACTAAAGGTAGGTTTAGTCGTATCCCACGACTGAAGGAAGGTAATGTCTACCTTCAGTCGTATCCTACGACTGAAGGAAGGTAATGTCTACCTTTAGTCGCATCTCACGACTAAAGGTGGGTTTAGTCGTATCCCACGACTGAAGGAAGGTAATGTCTACCTTCAGTCGTATCCCACGACTGAAGGAAGGTAATGTCTACCTTTAGTCGCATCTCACGACTAAAGGTAGGTTCAGTCGTATCCCACGACTGAAGGAAGGTTTAGTCGTATCCCACGACTGAAGGAAGGTGATGTCTACCTTCAGTCGTATCCCACGACTGAAGGAAGGTAATGTCTACCTTTAGTCGCATCTCACGACTAAAGGTAGGTTTAGTCGTATCCCACGACTGAAGGAAGGTTTAGTCGTATCCCACGACTGAAGGAAGGTAATGTCTACCACGACTGAAGGAAGGTAATGTCTACCTTTAGTCGCATCTCACGACTAAAGGTAGGTTTAGTCGTATCCCACGACTGAAGGAAGGTAATGTCTACCTTCAGTCGTATCCTACGACTGAAGGAAGGTAATGTCTACCTTTAGTCGCATCTCACGACTAAAGGTGGGTTTAGTCGTATCCCACGACTGAAGGAAGGTAATGTCTACCTTCAGTCGTATCCCACGACTGAAGGAAGGTAATGTCTACCTTTAGTCGCATCTCACGACTAAAGGTAGGTTTAGTCGTATCCCACGACTGAAGGAAGGTTTAGTCGTATCCCACGACTGAAGGAAGGTAATGTCTACCTTCAGTCGTATCCCACGACTGAAGGAAGGTAATGTCTACCTTTAGTCGCATCTCACGACTAAAGGTAGGTTCAGTCGTATCCCACGACTGAAGGAAGGTTTAGTCGTATCCCACGACTGAAGGAAGGTGATGTCTACCTTCAGTCGTATCCCACGACTGAAGGAAGGTAATGTCTACCTTTAGTCGCATCTCACGACTAAAGGTAGGTTTAGTCGTATCCCACGACTGAAGGAAGGTAATGTCTACCTTCAGTCGTATCCTACGACTGAAGGAAGGTAATGTCTACCTTTAGTCGCTTCTCACGACTAAAGGTGGGTTTAGTCGTATCCCACGACTGAAGGAAGGTAATGTCTACCTTCAGTCGTATCCCACGACTGAAGGAAGGTAATGTCTACCTTTTGTCGCATCTCACGACTAAAGGTAGGTTTAGTCGTATCCCACGACTGAAGGAAGGTAATGTCAACCTTCAGTCGTATTCCACGACTGAAGGAAGGTAATGTCTACCTTTAGTCGCATCTCACGACTAAAGGTAGGTTTAGTCGTATCCCACGACTGAAGGAAGGTAATGTCTACCTTTAGTCGCATCTCACGACTAAAGGTAGGTTTAGTCGTATCCCACGACTGAAGGAAGGTAATGTCTACCTTCAGTCGTATCCTACGACTGAAGGAAGGTAATGTCTACCTTTAGTCGCATCTCACGACTAAAGGTGGGTTTAGTCGTATCCCACGACTGAAGGAAGGTAATGTCTACCTTCAGTCGTATCCCACGACTGAAGGAAGGTAATGTCTACCTTTAGTCGCATCTCACGACTAAAGGTAGGTTCAGTCGTATCCCACGACTGAAGGAAGGTTTAGTCGTATCCCACGACTGAAGGAAGGTGATGTCTACCTTCAGTCGTATCTCACGACTGAAGGAAGGTAATGTCTACCTTTAGTCGCATCTCACGACTAAAGGTAGGTTTAGTCGTATCCCACGACTGAAGGAAGGTTTAGTCGTATCCCACGACTGAAGGAAGGTAATGTCTACCACGACTGAAGGAAGGTAATGTCTACCTTTAGTCGCATCTCACGACTAAAGGTAGGTTTAGTCGTATCCCACGACTGAAGGAAGGTAATGTCTACCTTCAGTCGTATCCTACGACTGAAGGAAGGTAATGTCTACCTTTAGTCGCATCTCACGACTAAAGGTGGGTTTAGTCGTATCCCACGACTGAAGGAAGGTAATGTCTACCTTCAGTCGTATCCCACGACTGAAGGAAGGTAATGTCTACCTTTAGTCGCATCTCACGACTAAAGGTAGGTTTAGTCGTATCCCACGACTGATGGAAGGTTTAGTCGTATCCCACGACTGAAGGAAGGTAATGTCTACCTTCAGTCGTATCCCACGACTGAAGGAAGGTAATGTCTACCTTTAGTCGCATCTCACGACTAAAGGTAGGTTCAGTCGTATCCCACGACTGAAGGAAGGTTTAGTCGTATCCCACGACTGAAGGAAGGTGATGTCTACCTTCAGTCGTATCCCACGACTGAAGGAAGGTAATGTCTACCTTTAGTCGCATCTCACGACTAAAGGTAGGTTTAGTCGTATCCCACGACTGAAGGAAGGTAATGTCTACCTTCAGTCGTATCCTACGACTGAAGGAAGGTAATGTCTACCTTTAGTCGCTTCTCACGACTAAAGGTGGGTTTAGTCGTATCCCACGACTGAAGGAAGGTAATGTCTACCTTCAGTCGTATCCCACGACTGAAGGAAGGTAATGTCTACCTTTTGTCGCATCTCACGACTAAAGGTAGGTTTAGTCGTATCCCACGACTGAAGGAAGGTAATGTCAACCTTCAGTCGTATCCCACGACTGAAGGAAGGTAATGTCTACCTTTAGTCGCATCTCACGACTAAAGGTAGGTTTAGTCGTATCCCACGACTGAAGGAAGGTAATGTCTACCTTTTGTCGCATCTCACGACTAAATGTAGGTTTAGTCGTATCCCACGACTGAAGGAAGGTAATGTCAACCTTCAGTCGTATCCCACGACTGAAGGAAGGTAATGTCTACCTTTAGTCGCATCTCACGACTAAAGGTAGGTTCAGTCGTATCCCACGACTGAAGGAAGGTTTAGTCGTATCCCACGACTGAAGGAAGGTGATGTCTACCTTCAGTCGTATCCCACGACTGAAGGAAGGTAATGTCTACCTTTAGTCGCATCTCACGACTAAAGATAGGTTTAGTCGTATCCCACGACTGAAGGAAGGTTTAGTCGTATCCCACGACTGAAGGAAGGTAATGTCTACCACGACTGAAGGAAGGTAATGTCTACCTTTAGTCGCATCTCACGACTAAAGGTAGGTTTAGTCGTATCCCACGACTAAAGGAAAGTTTAGTCGTATCCCACGACTGAAGGAAGGTAATGTCTACCTTCAGTCGTATCCCACGACTGAAGGAAGGTAATGTCTACCTTCAGTCGTACCCCACGACTGAAGGAAGGTAATATCTACCTTCAGTCGCATCTCACGACTGAAGGAAGGTAATGTCTACCTTCAGTCGTATTCCACGACTGAAGGAAGGTAATGTCTACCTTCAGTCGCATCTCACGACTGAAGGAAGGTAATGTCTACCTTTAGTCGCATCTCACGACTAAAGGTAGGTTTAGTTGTATCCCACGACTGAAGGAAGGTAATGTCTACCTTCAGTCGTATCCCACGACTGAAGGAAGGTAATGTCTACCTTTAGTCGCATCTCACGACTAAAGGTAGGTTTAGTCGTATCCCACGACTGAAGGAAGGTTTAGTCGTATCCCACGACTGAAGGAAGGTAATGTCTACCACGACTGAAGGAAGGTAATGTCTACCTTTAGTCGCATCTCACGACTAAAGGTAGGTTTAGTCGTATCCCACGACTGAAGGAAGGTAATGTCTACCTTCAGTCGTATCCTACGACTGAAGGAAGGTAATGTCTACCTTTAGTCGCATCTCACGACTAAAGGTGGGTTTAGTCGTATCCCACGACTGAAGGAAGGTAATGTCTACCTTCAGTCGTATCCCACGACTGAAGGAAGGTAATGTCTACCTTTAGTCGCATCTCACGACTAAAGGTAGGTTTAGTCGTATCCCACGACTGAAGGAAGGTTTAGTCGTATCCCACGACTGAAGGAAGGTAATGTCTACCTTCAGTCGTATCCCACGACTGAAGGAAGGTAATGTCTACCACGACTGAAGGAAGGTAATGTCTACCTTTAGTCGCATCTCACGACTAAAGGTAGGTTTAGTCGTATCCCACGACTGAAGGAAGGTAATGTCTACCTTCAGTCGTATCCTACGACTGAAGGAAGGTAATGTCTACCTTTAGTCGCATCTCACGACTAAAGGTGGGTTTAGTCGTATCCCACGACTGAAGGAAGGTAATGTCTACCTTCAGTCGTATCCCACGACTGAAGGAAGGTAATGTCTACCTTTAGTCGCATCTCACGACTAAAGGTAGGTTTAGTCGTATCCCACGACTGAAGGAAGGTTTAGTCGTATCCCACGACTGAAGGAAGGTAATGTCTACCTTCAGTCGTATCCCACGACTGAAGGAAGGTAATGTCTACCTTTAGTCGCATCTCACGACTAAAGGTAGGTTCAGTCGTATCCCACGACTGAAGGAAGGTTTAGTCGTATCCCACGACTGAAGGAAGGTGATGTCTACCTTCAGTCGTATCCCACGACTGAAGGAAGGTAATGTCTACCTTTAGTCGCATCTCACGACTAAAGGTAGGTTTAGTCGTATCCCACGACTGAAGGAAGGTAATGTCTACCTTCAGTCGTATCCTACGACTGAAGGAAGGTAATGTCTACCTTTAGTCGCTTCTCACGACTAAAGGTGGGTTTAGTCGTATCCCACGACTGAAGGAAGGTAATGTCTACCTTCAGTCGTATCCCACGACTGAAGGAAGGTAATGTCTACCTTTTGTCGCATCTCACGACTAAAGGTAGGTTTAGTCGTATCCCACGACTGAAGGAAGGTAATGTCAACCTTCAGTCGTATCCCACGACTGAAGGAAGGTAATGTCTACCTTTAGTCGCATCTCACGACTAAAGGTAGGTTTAGTCGTATCCCACGACTGAAGGAAGGTAATGTCTACCTTTTGTCGCATCTCACGACTAAAGGTAGGTTTAGTCGTATCCCACGACTGAAGGAAGGTAATGTCAACCTTCAGTCGTATCCCACGACTGAAGGAAGGTAATGTCTACCTTTAGTCGCATCTCACGACTAAAGGTAGGTTCAGTCGTATCCCACGACTGAAGGAAGGTTTAGTCGTATCCCACGACTGAAGGAAGGTGATGTCTACCTTCAGTCGTATCCCACGACTGAAGGAAGGTAATGTCTACCTTTAGTCGCATCTCACGACTAAAGATAGGTTCAGTCGTATCCCACGACTGAAGGAAGGTTTAGTCGTATCCCACGACTGAAGGAAGGTAATGTCTACCACGACTGAAGGAAGGTAATGTCTACCTTTAGTCGCATCTCACGACTAAAGGTAGGTTTAGTCGTATCCCACGACTAAAGGAAAGTTTAGTCGTATCCCACGACTGAAGGAAGGTAATGTCTACCTTCAGTCGTATCCCACGACTGAAGGAAGGTAATGTCTACCTTCAGTCGTACCCCACGACTGAAGGAAGGTAATATCTACCTTCAGTCGCATCTCACGACTGAAGGAAGGTAATGTCTACCTTCAGTCGTATCCCACGACTGAAGGAAGGTAATGTCTACCTTTTGTCGCATCTCACGACTAAAGGTAGGTTTAGTCGTATCCCACGACTGAAGGAAGGTAATGTCAACCTTCAGTCGTATCCCACGACTGAAGGAAGGTAATGTCTACCTTTAGTCGCATCTCACGACTAAAGGTAGGTTCAGTCGTATCCCACGACTGAAGGAAGGTTTAGTCGTATCCCACGACTGAAGGAAGGTGATGTCTACCTTCAGTCGTATCCCACGACTGAAGGAAGGTAATGTCTACCTTTAGTCGCATCTCACGACTAAAGATAGGTTTAGTCGTATCCCACGACTGAAGGAAGGTTTAGTCGTATCCCACGACTGAAGGAAGGTAATGTCTACCACGACTGAAGGAAGGTAATGTCTACCTTTAGTCGCATCTCACGACTAAAGGTAGGTTTAGTCGTATCCCACGACTAAAGGAAAGTTTAGTCGTATCCCACGACTGAAGGAAGGTAATGTCTACCTTCAGTCGTATCCCACGACTGAAGGAAGGTAATGTCTACCTTCAGTCGTACCCCACGACTGAAGGAAGGTAATATCTACCTTCAGTCGCATCTCACGACTGAAGGAAGGTAATGTCTACCTTCAGTCGTATTCCACGACTGAAGGAAGGTAATGTCTACCTTCAGTCGCATCTCACGACTGAAGGAAGGTAATGTCTACCTTTAGTCGCATCTCACGACTAAAGGTAGGTTTAGTTGTATCCCACGACTGAAGGAAGGTAATGTCTACCTTCAGTCGTATCCCACGACTGAAGGAAGGTAATGTCTACCTTTAGTCGCATCTCACGACTAAAGGTAGGTTTAGTCGTATCCCACGACTGAAGGAAGGTTTAGTCGTATCCCACGACTGAAGGAAGGTAATGTCTACCACGACTGAAGGAAGGTAATGTCTACCTTTAGTCGCATCTCACGACTAAAGGTAGGTTTAGTCGTATCCCACGACTGAAGGAAGGTAATGTCTACCTTCAGTCGTATCCTACGACTGAAGGAAGGTAATGTCTACCTTTAGTCGCATCTCACGACTAAAGGTGGGTTTAGTCGTATCCCACGACTGAAGGAAGGTAATGTCTACCTTCAGTCGTATCCCACGACTGAAGGAAGGTAATGTCTACCTTTAGTCGCATCTCACGACTAAAGGTAGGTTTAGTCGTATCCCACGACTGAAGGAAGGTTTAGTCGTATCCCACGACTGAAGGAAGGTAATGTCTACCTTCAGTCGTATCCCACGACTGAAGGAAGGTAATGTCTACCACGACTGAAGGAAGGTAATGTCTACCTTTAGTCGCATCTCACGACTAAAGGTAGGTTTAGTCGTATCCCACGACTGAAGGAAGGTAATGTCTACCTTCAGTCGTATCCTACGACTGAAGGAAGGTAATGTCTACCTTTAGTCGCATCTCACGACTAAAGGTGGGTTTAGTCGTATCCCACGACTGAAGGAAGGTAATGTCTACCTTCAGTCGTATCCCACGACTGAAGGAAGGTAATGTCTACCTTTAGTCGCATCTCACGACTAAAGGTAGGTTTAGTCGTATCCCACGACTGAAGGAAGGTTTAGTCGTATCCCACGACTGAAGGAAGGTAATGTCTACCTTCAGTCGTATCCCACGACTGAAGGAAGGTAATGTCTACCTTTAGTCGCATCTCACGACTAAAGGTAGGTTCAGTCGTATCCCACGACTGAAGGAAGGTTTAGTCGTATCCCACGACTGAAGGAAGGTGATGTCTACCTTCAGTCGTATCCCACGACTGAAGGAAGGTAATGTCTACCTTTAGTCGCATCTCACGACTAAAGGTAGGTTTAGTCGTATCCCACGACTGAAGGAAGGTAATGTCTACCTTCAGTCGTATCCTACGACTGAAGGAAGGTAATGTCTACCTTTAGTCGCTTCTCACGACTAAAGGTGGGTTTAGTCGTATCCCACGACTGAAGGAAGGTAATGTCTACCTTCAGTCGTATCCCACGACTGAAGGAAGGTAATGTCTACCTTTTGTCGCATCTCACGACTAAAGGTAGGTTTAGTCGTATCCCACGACTGAAGGAAGGTAATGTCAACCTTCAGTCGTATCCCACGACTGAAGGAAGGTAATGTCTACCTTTAGTCGCATCTCACGACTAAAGGTAGGTTTAGTCGTATCCCACGACTGAAGGAAGGTAATGTCTACCTTTTGTCGCATCTCACGACTAAAGGTAGGTTTAGTCGTATCCCACGACTGAAGGAAGGTAATGTCAACCTTCAGTCGTATCCCACGACTGAAGGAAGGTAATGTCTACCTTTAGTCGCATCTCACGACTAAAGGTAGGTTCAGTCGTATCCCACGACTGAAGGAAGGTTTAGTCGTATCCCACGACTGAAGGAAGGTGATGTCTACCTTCAGTCGTATCCCACGACTGAAGGAAGGTAATGTCTACCTTTAGTCGCATCTCACGACTAAAGATAGGTTTAGTCGTATCCCACGACTGAAGGAAGGTTTAGTCGTATCCCACGACTGAAGGAAGGTAATGTCTACCACGACTGAAGGAAGGTAATGTCTACCTTTAGTCGCATCTCACGACTAAAGGTAGGTTTAGTCGTATCCCACGACTAAAGGAAAGTTTAGTCGTATCCCACGACTGAAGGAAGGTAATGTCTACCTTCAGTCGTATCCCACGACTGAAGGAAGGTAATGTCTACCTTCAGTCGTACCCCACGACTGAAGGAAGGTAATATCTACCTTCAGTCGCATCTCACGACTGAAGGAAGGTAATGTCTACCTTCAGTCGTATTCCACGACTGAAGGAAGGTAATGTCTACCTTCAGTCGCATCTCACGACTGAAGGAAGGTAATGTCTACCTTTAGTCGCATCTCACGACTAAAGGTAGGTTTAGTTGTATCCCACGACTGAAGGAAGGTAATGTCTACCTTCAGTCGTATCCCACGACTGAAGGAAGGTAATGTCTACCTTTAGTCGCATCTCACGACTAAAGGTAGGTTTAGTCGTATCCCACGACTGAAGGAAGGTTTAGTCGTATCCCACGACTGAAGGAAGGTAATGTCTACCACGACTGAAGGAAGGTAATGTCTACCTTTAGTCGCATCTCACGACTAAAGGTAGGTTTAGTCGTATCCCACGACTGAAGGAAGGTAATGTCTACCTTCAGTCGTATCCTACGACTGAAGGAAGGTAATGTCTACCTTTAGTCGCATCTCACGACTAAAGGTGGGTTTAGTCGTATCCCACGACTGAAGGAAGGTAATGTCTACCTTCAGTCGTATCCCACGACTGAAGGAAGGTAATGTCTACCTTTAGTCGCATCTCACGACTAAAGGTAGGTTTAGTCGTATCCCACGACTGAAGGAAGGTTTAGTCGTATCCCACGACTGAAGGAAGGTAATGTCTACCTTCAGTCGTATCCCACGACTGAAGGAAGGTAATGTCTACCTTTAGTCGCATCTCACGACTAAAGGTAGGTTCAGTCGTATCCCACGACTGAAGGAAGGTTTAGTCGTATCCCACGACTGAAGGAAGGTGATGTCTACCTTCAGTCGTATCCCACGACTGAAGGAAGGTAATGTCTACCTTTAGTCGCATCTCACGACTAAAGGTAGGTTTAGTCGTATCCCACGACTGAAGGAAGGTTTAGTCGTATCCCACGACTGAAGGAAGGTAATGTCTACCACGACTGAAGGAAGGTAATGTCTACCTTTAGTCGCATCTCACGACTAAAGGTAGGTTTAGTCGTATCCCACGACTGAAGGAAGGTAATGTCTACCTTCAGTCGTATCCTACGACTGAAGGAAGGTAATGTCTACCTTTAGTCGCTTCTCACGACTAAAGGTGGGTTTAGTCGTATCCCACGACTGAAGGAAGGTAATGTCTACCTTCAGTCGTATCCCACGACTGAAGGAAGGTAATGTCTACCTTTTGTCGCATCTCACGACTAAAGGTAGGTTTAGTCGTATCCCACGACTGAAGGAAGGTAATGTCAACCTTCAGTCGTATCCCACGACTGAAGGAAGGTAATGTCTACCTTTAGTCGCATCTCACGACTAAAGGTAGGTTTAGTCGTATCCCACGACTGAAGGAAGGTTTAGTCGTATCCCACGACTGAAGGAAGGTAATGTCTACCTTCAGTCGTATCCCACGACTGAAGGAAGGTAATGTCTACCTTTAGTCGCATCTCACGACTAAAGGTAGGTTCAGTCGTATCCCACGACTGAAGGAAGGTTTAGTCGTATCCCACGACTGAAGGAAGGTAATGTCTACCTTCAGTCGTATCCCACGACTGAAGGAAGGTAATGTCTACCTTTAGTCGCATCTCACGACTAAAAGTAGGTTTAGTCGTATCCCACGACTGAAGGAAGGTTTAGTCGTATCCCACGACTGAAGGAAGGTAATGTCTACCTTTTGTCGCATCTCACGACTAAAGGTAGGTTTAGTCGTATCCCACGACTGAAGGAAGGTAATGTCAACTTTCAGTCGTATCCCACGACTGAAGGAAGGTAATGTCTACCTTTAGTCGCATCTCACGACTAAAGGTAGGTTCAGTCGTATCCCACGACTGAAGGAAGGTTTAGTCGTATCCCACGACTGAAGGAAGGTGATGTCTACCTTCAGTCGTATCCCACGACTGAAGGAAGGTAATGTCTACCTTTAGTCGCATCTCACGACTAAAGGTAGGTTTAGTCGTATCCCACGACTGAAGGAAGGTTTAGTCGTAACCCACGACTGAAGGAAGGTAATGTCTACCACGACTGAAGAAAGGTAATGTCTACCTTTAGTCGCATCTCACGACTAAAGGTAGGTTTAGTCGTATCCCACGACTAAAGGAAAGTTTAGTCGTATCCCACGACTGAAGGAAGGTAATGTCTACCTTCAGTCGTATCCCACGACTGAAGGAAGGTAATGTCTACCTTCAGTCGTACCCCACGACTGAAGGAAGGTAATATCTACCTTCAGTCGCATCTCACGACTGAAGGAAGGTAATGTCTACCTTCAGTCGCATCTCACGACTGAAGGAAGGTAATGTCTACCTTCAGTCGTATTCCACGACTGAAGGAAGGTAATGTCTACCTTTAGTCGCATCTCACGACTGAAGGAAGGTAATGTCTACCTTTAGTCGCATCTCACGACTAAAGGTAGGTTTAGTTGTATCCCACGACTGAAGGAAGGTAATGTCTACCTTCAGTCGTATCCCACGACTGAAGGAAGGTAATGTCTACCTTTATTCGCATCTCACGACTAAAGGTAGGTTTAGTCGTATCCCACGACTGAAGAAAGGTAATGTCTACCTTCAGTCGTATCCCACGACTGAAGGAAGGTAATGTCTACCTTTAGTCGCATCTCACGACTAAAGGTAGGTTTAGTCGTATCCCACGACTGAAGGAAGGTAATGTCAACCTTCAGTCGTATCCCACGACTGAAGGAAGGTAATGTCTACCTTTAGTCGCATCTCACGACTAAAGGTAGGTTTAGTCGTATCCCACGACTGAAGGAAGGTAATGTCTACCTTTTGTCGCATCTCACGACTAAAGGTAGGTTTAGTCGTATCCCACGACTGAAGGAAGGTAATGTCAACCTTCAGTCGTATCCCACGACTGAAGGAAGGTAATGTCTACCTTTAGTCGCATCTCACGACTAAAGGTAGGTTCAGTCGTATCCCACGACTGAAGGAAGGTTTAGTCGTATCCCACGACTGAAGGAAGGTAATGTCTACCACGACTGAAGGAAGGTAATGTCTACCTTTAGTCGCATCTCACGACTAAAGGTAGGTTTAGTCGTATCCCACGACTAAAGGAAAGTTTAGTCGTATCCCACGACTGAAGGAAGGTAATGTCTACCTTCAGTCGTATCCCACGACTGAAGGAAGGTAATGTCTACCTTCAGTCGTATCCCACGACTGAAGGAAGGTAATGTCTACCTTCAGTCGTACCCCACGACTGAAGGAAGGTAATATCTACCTTCAGTCGCATCTCACGACTGAAGGAAGGTAATGTCTACCTTCAGTCGTATTCCACGACTGAAGGAAGGTAATGTCTACCTTCAGTCGCATCTCACGACTGAAGGAAGGTAATGTCTACCTTTAGTCGCATCTCACGACTAAAGGTAGGTTTAGTTGTATCCCACGACTGAAGGAAGGTAATGTCTACCTTCAGTCGTATCCCACGACTGAAGGAAGGTAATGTCTACCTTTAGTCGCATCTCACGACTAAAGGTAGGTTTAGTCGTATCCCACGACTGAAGGAAGGTTTAGTCGTATCCCACGACTGAAGGAAGGTAATGTCTACCACGACTGAAGGAAGGTAATGTCTACCTTTAGTCGCATCTCACGACTAAAGGTAGGTTTAGTCGTATCCCACGACTGAAGGAAGGTAATGTCTACCTTCAGTCGTATCCTACGACTGAAGGAAGGTAATGTCTACCTTTAGTCGCATCTCACGACTAAAGGTGGGTTTAGTCGTATCCCACGACTGAAGGAAGGTAATGTCTACCTTCAGTCGTATCCCACGACTGAAGGAAGGTAATGTCTACCTTTAGTCGCATCTCACGACTAAAGGTAGGTTTAGTCGTATCCCACGACTGAAGGAAGGTTTAGTCGTATCCCACGACTGAAGGAAGGTAATGTCTACCTTCAGTCGTATCCCACGACTGAAGGAAGGTAATGTCTACCTTTAGTCGCATCTCACGACTAAAGGTAGGTTCAGTCGTATCCCACGACTGAAGGAAGGTTTAGTCGTATCCCACGACTGAAGGAAGGTGATGTCTACCTTCAGTCGTATCCCACGACTGAAGGAAGGTAATGTCTACCTTTAGTCGCATCTCACGACTAAAGGTAGGTTTAGTCGTATCCCACGACTGAAGGAAGGTTTAGTCGTATCCCACGACTGAAGGAAGGTAATGTCTACCACGACTGAAGGAAGGTAATGTCTACCTTTAGTCGCATCTCACGACTAAAGGTAGGTTTAGTCGTATCCCACGACTGAAGGAAGGTAATGTCTACCTTCAGTCGTATCCTACGACTGAAGGAAGGTAATGTCTACCTTTAGTCGCTTCTCACGACTAAAGGTGGGTTTAGTCGTATCCCACGACTGAAGGAAGGTAATGTCTACCTTCAGTCGTATCCCACGACTGAAGGAAGGTAATGTCTACCTTTTGTCGCATCTCACGACTAAAGGTAGGTTTAGTCGTATCCCACGACTGAAGGAAGGTAATGTCAACCTTCAGTCGTATCCCACGACTGAAGGAAGGTAATGTCTACCTTTAGTCGCATCTCACGACTAAAGGTAGGTTTAGTCGTATCCCACGACTGAAGGAAGGTTTAGTCGTATCCCACGACTGAAGGAAGGTAATGTCTACCTTCAGTCGTATCCCACGACTGAAGGAAGGTAATGTCTACCTTTAGTCGCATCTCACGACTAAAGGTAGGTTCAGTCGTATCCCACGACTGAAGGAAGGTTTAGTCGTATCCCACGACTGAAGGAAGGTAATGTCTACCACGACTGAAGGAAGGTAATGTCTACCTTTAGTCGCATCTCACGACTAAAGGTAGGTTTAGTCGTATCCCACGACTAAAGGAAAGTTTAGTCGTATCCCACGACTGAAGGAAGGTAATGTCTACCTTCAGTCGTATCCCACGACTGAAGGAAGGTAATGTCTACCTTCAGTCGTATCCCACGACTGAAGGAAGGTAATGTCTACCTTCAGTCGTACCCCACGACTGAAGGAAGGTAATATCTACCTTCAGTCGCATCTCACGACTGAAGGAAGGTAATGTCTACCTTCAGTCGTATTCCACGACTGAAGGAAGGTAATGTCTACCTTCAGTCGCATCTCACGACTGAAGGAAGGTAATGTCTACCTTTAGTCGCATCTCACGACTAAAGGTAGGTTTAGTTGTATCCCACGACTGAAGGAAGGTAATGTCTACCTTCAGTCGTATCCCACGACTGAAGGAAGGTAATGTCTACCTTTAGTCGCATCTCACGACTAAAGGTAGGTTTAGTCGTATCCCACGACTGAAGGAAGGTTTAGTCGTATCCCACGACTGAAGGAAGGTAATGTCTACCACGACTGAAGGAAGGTAATGTCTACCTTTAGTCGCATCTCACGACTAAAGGTAGGTTTAGTCGTATCCCACGACTGAAGGAAGGTAATGTCTACCTTCAGTCGTATCCTACGACTGAAGGAAGGTAATGTCTACCTTTAGTCGCATCTCACGACTAAAGGTGGGTTTAGTCGTATCCCACGACTGAAGGAAGGTAATGTCTACCTTCAGTCGTATCCCACGACTGAAGGAAGGTAATGTCTACCTTTAGTCGCATCTCACGACTAAAGGTAGGTTTAGTCGTATCCCACGACTGAAGGAAGGTTTAGTCGTATCCCACGACTGAAGGAAGGTAATGTCTACCTTCAGTCGTATCCCACGACTGAAGGAAGGTAATGTCTACCTTTAGTCGCATCTCACGACTAAAGGTAGGTTCAGTCGTATCCCACGACTGAAGGAAGGTTTAGTCGTATCCCACGACTGAAGGAAGGTGATGTCTACCTTCAGTCGTATCCCACGACTGAAGGAAGGTAATGTCTACCTTTAGTCGCATCTCACGACTAAAGGTAGGTTTAGTCGTATCCCACGACTGAAGGAAGGTTTAGTCGTATCCCACGACTGAAGGAAGGTAATGTCTACCACGACTGAAGGAAGGTAATGTCTACCTTTAGTCGCATCTCACGACTAAAGGTAGGTTTAGTCGTATCCCACGACTGAAGGAAGGTAATGTCTACCTTCAGTCGTATCCTACGACTGAAGGAAGGTAATGTCTACCTTTAGTCGCTTCTCACGACTAAAGGTGGGTTTAGTCGTATCCCACGACTGAAGGAAGGTAATGTCTACCTTCAGTCGTATCCCACGACTGAAGGAAGGTAATGTCTACCTTTTGTCGCATCTCACGACTAAAGGTAGGTTTAGTCGTATCCCACGACTGAAGGAAGGTAATGTCAACCTTCAGTCGTATCCCACGACTGAAGGAAGGTAATGTCTACCTTTAGTCGCATCTCACGACTAAAGGTAGGTTTAGTCGTATCCCACGACTGAAGGAAGGTTTAGTCGTATCCCACGACTGAAGGAAGGTAATGTCTACCTTCAGTCGTATCCCACGACTGAAGGAAGGTAATGTCTACCTTTAGTCGCATCTCACGACTAAAGGTAGGTTCAGTCGTATCCCACGACTGAAGGAAGGTTTAGTCGTATCCCACGACTGAAGGAAGGTAATGTCTACCTTCAGTCGTATCCCACGACTGAAGGAAGGTAATGTCTACCTTTAGTCGCATCTCACGACTAAAAGTAGGTTTAGTCGTATCCCACGACTGAAGGAAGGTTTAGTCGTATCCCACGACTGAAGGAAGGTAATGTCTACCTTTTGTCGCATCTCACGACTAAAGGTAGGTTTAGTCGTATCCCACGACTGAAGGAAGGTAATGTCAACTTTCAGTCGTATCCCACGACTGAAGGAAGGTAATGTCTACCTTTAGTCGCATCTCACGACTAAAGGTAGGTTCAGTCGTATCCCACGACTGAAGGAAGGTTTAGTCGTATCCCACGACTGAAGGAAGGTGATGTCTACCTTCAGTCGTATCCCACGACTGAAGGAAGGTAATGTCTACCTTTAGTCGCATCTCACGACTAAAGGTAGGTTTAGTCGTATCCCACGACTGAAGGAAGGTTTAGTCGTATCCCACGACTGAAGGAAGGTAATGTCTACCACGACTGAAGAAAGGTAATGTCTACCTTTAGTCGCATCTCACGACTAAAGGTAGGTTTAGTCGTATCCCACGACTAAAGGAAAGTTTAGTCGTATCCCACGACTGAAGGAAGGTAATGTCTACCTTCAGTCGTATCCCACGACTGAAGGAAGGTAATGTCTACCTTCAGTCGTACCCCACGACTGAAGGAAGGTAATATCTACCTTCAGTCGCATCTCACGACTGAAGGAAGGTAATGTCTACCTTCAGTCGTATCCCACGACTGAAGGAAGGTAATGTCTACCTTCAGTCGTATCCCACGACTGAAGGAAGGTAATGTCTACCTTTAGTCGCATCTCACGACTAAAGGTAGGTTCAGTCGTATCCCACGACTGAAGGAAGGTTTAGTCGTATCCCACGACTGAAGGAAGGTAATGTCTACCTTCAGTCGTATCCCACGACTGAAGGAAGGTAATGTCTACCTTTAGTCGCATCTCACGACTAAAAGTAGGTTTAGTCGTATCCCACGACTGAAGGAAGGTTTAGTCGTATCCCACGACTGAAGGAAGGTAATGTCTACCTTCAGTCGTATCCCACGACTGAAGGAAGGTAATGTCTACCTTTAGTCGCATCTCACGACTAAAAGTAGGTTTAGTCGTATCCCACGACTGAAGGAAGGTTTAGTCGTATCCCACGACTGAAGGAAGGTAATGTCTACCTTTTGTCGCATCTCACGACTAAAGGAAGGTAATGTCTACCTTTAGTCGCATCTCACGACTAAAAGTAGGTTTAGTCGTATCCCACGACTGAAGGAAGGTTTAGTCGTATCCCACGACTGAAGGAAGGTAATGTCTACCTTTTGTCGCATCTCACGACTAAAGGTAGGTTTAGTCGTATCCCACGACTGAAGGAAGGTAATGTCAACTTTCAGTCGTATCCCACGACTGAAGGAAGGTAATGTCTACCTTTAGTCGCATCTCACGACTAAAGGTAGGTTCAGTCGTATCCCACGACTGAAGGAAGGTTTAGTCGTATCCCACGACTGAAGGAAGGTGATGTCTACCTTCAGTCGTATCCCACGACTGAAGGAAGGTAATGTCTACCTTTAGTCGCATCTCACGACTAAAGGTAGGTTTAGTCGTATCCCACGACTGAAGGAAGGTTTAGTCGTATCCCACGACTGAAGGAAGGTAATGTCTACCACGACTGAAGAAAGGTAATGTCTACCTTTAGTCGCATCTCACGACTAAAGGTAGGTTTAGTCGTATCCCACGACTAAAGGAAAGTTTAGTCGTATCCCACGACTGAAGGAAGGTAATGTCTACCTTCAGTCGTATCCCACGACTGAAGGAAGGTAATGTCTACCTTCAGTCGTATCCCACGACTGAAGGAAGGTAATGTCTACCTTTAGTCGCATCTCACGACTAAAGGTAGGTTTAGTCGTATCCCACGACTGAAGGAAGGTTTAGTCGTATCCCACGACTGAAGGAAGGTAATGTCTACCACGACTGAAGAAAGGTAATGTCTACCTTTAGTCGCATCTCACGACTAAAGGTAGGTTTAGTCGTATCCCACGACTAAAGGAAAGTTTAGTCGTATCCCACGACTGAAGGAAGGTAATGTCTACCTTCAGTCGTATCCCACGACTGAAGGAAGGTAATGTCTACCTTCAGTCGTACCCCACGACTGAAGGAAGGTAATATCTACCTTCAGTCGCATCTCACGACTGAAGGAAGGTAATGTCTACCTTCAGTCGCATCTCACGACTGAAGGAAGGTAATGTCTACCTTCAGTCGTATTCCACGACTGAAGGAAGGTAATGTCTACCTTTAGTCGCATCTCACGACTGAAGGAAGGTAATGTCTACCTTTAGTCGCATCTCACGACTAAAGGTAGGTTTAGTTGTATCCCACGACTGAAGGAAGGTAATGTCTACCTTCAGTCGTATCCCACGACTGAAGGAAGGTAATGTCTACCTTTATTCGCATCTCAAGACTAAAGGTAGGTTTCGTCGTATCCCACGACTGAAGAAAGGTAATGTCTACCTTCAGTCGTATCCCACGACTGAAGGAAGGTAATGTCTACCTTTAGTCGCATCTCACGACTAAAGGTAGGTTTAGTCGTATCCCACGACTGAAGGAAAGTTTAGTCGTGTCCCACGACTGAAGGAAGGTAATGTCTACCTTCAGTCGTATCCCACGACTGAAGGAAGGTAATGTCTACCTTTAGTCGTATCCCACGACTGAAGGAAGGTTTAGTCGTATCCCACGACTGAAGGAAGGTAATATCTACCTTCAGTCGCATCTCACGACTGAAGGAAGGTAATGTCTACCTTCAGTCGTATCCCACGACTGAAGGAAGGTAATGTCTACCTTTAGTCGTATCCCACGACTGAAGGAAGGTTTAGTCGTATCCCACGACTGAAGGAAGGTAATATCTACCTTCAGTCGCATCTCACGACTGAAGGAAGGTAATGTCTACCTTCAGTCGTATCCCACGACTGAAGGAAGGTAATGTCTACCTTTAGTCGCATCTCACGACTAAAGGTAGGTTCAGTCGTATCCCACGACTGAAGGAAGGTTTAGTCGTATCCCACGACTGAAGGAAGGTGATGTCTACCTTCAGTCGTATCCCACGACTGAAGGAAGGTAATGTCTACCTTTAGTCGCATCTCACGACTAAAGGTAGGTTTAGTCGTATCCCACGACTGAAGGAAGGTAATGTCTACCTTCAGTCGTATCCTACGACTGAAGGAAGGTAATGTCTACCTTTAGTCGCATCTCACGACTAAAGGTGGGTTTAGTCGTATCCCACGACTGAAGGAAGGTAATGTCTACCTTCAGTCGTATCCCACGACTGAAGGAAGGTAATGTCTACGTTTAGTCGCATCTCACGACTAAAGGTAGGTTTAGTCGTATCCCACGACTGAAGGAAGGTTTAGTCGTATCCCACGACTGAAGGAAGGTAATGTCTACCTTCAGTCGTATCCCACGACTGAAGGAAGGTAATGTCTACCTTTAGTCGCATCTCACGACTAAAGGTAGGTTCAGTCGTATCCCACGACTGAAGGAAGGTTTAGTCGTATCCCACGACTGAAGGAAGGTGATGTCTACCTTCAGTCGTATCCCACGACTGAAGGAAGGTAATGTCTACCTTTAGTCGCATCTCACGACTAAAGGTAGGTTTAGTCGTATCCCACGACTGAAGGAAGGTTTAGTCGTATCCCACGACTGAAGGAAGGTAATGTCTACCACGACTGAAGGAAGGTGATGTCTACCTTCAGTCGTATCCCACGACTGAAGGAAGGTAATGTCTACCTTTAGTCGCATCTCACGACTAAAGGTAGGTTTAGTCGTATCCCACGACTGAAGGAAGGTTTAGTCGTATCCCACGACTGAAGGAAGGTAATGTCTACCACGACTGAAGAAAGGTAATGTCTACCTTTAGTCGCATCTCACGACTAAAGGTAGGTTTAGTCGTATCCCACGACTAAAGGAAAGTTTAGTCGTATCCCACGACTGAAGGAAGGTAATGTCTACCTTCAGTCGTATCCCACGACTGAAGGAAGGTAATGTCTACCTTCAGTCGTACCCCACGACTGAAGGAAGGTAATATCTACCTTCAGTCGCATCTCACGACTGAAGGAAGGTAATGTCTACCTTCAGTCGCATCTCACGACTGAAGGAAGGTAATGTCTACCTTCAGTCGTATTCCACGACTGAAGGAAGGTAATGTCTACCTTTAGTCGCATCTCACGACTGAAGGAAGGTAATGTCTACCTTTAGTCGCATCTCACGACTAAAGGTAGGTTTAGTTGTATCCCACGACTGAAGGAAGGTAATGTCTACCTTCAGTCGTATCCCACGACTGAAGGAAGGTAATGTCTACCTTTATTCGCATCTCACGACTAAAGGTAGGTTTAGTCGTATCCCACGACTGAAGAAAGGTAATGTCTACCTTCAGTCGTATCCCACGACTGAAGGAAGGTAATGTCTACCTTTAGTCGCATCTCACGACTAAAGGTAGGTTTAGTCGTATCCCACGACTGAAGGAAGGTAATGTCAACCTTCAGTCGTATCCCACGACTGAAGGAAGGTAATGTCTACCTTTAGTCGCATCTCACGACTAAAGGTAGGTTTAGTCGTATCCCACGACTGAAGGAAGGTAATGTCTACCTTTTGTCGCATCTCACGACTAAAGGTAGGTTTAGTCGTATCCCACGACTGAAGGAAGGTAATGTCAACCTTCAGTCGTATCCCACGACTGAAGGAAGGTAATGTCTACCTTTAGTCGCATCTCACGACTAAAGGTAGGTTCAGTCGTATCCCACGACTGAAGGAAGGTTTAGTCGTATCCCACGACTGAAGGAAGGTAATGTCTACCACGACTGAAGGAAGGTAATGTCTACCTTTAGTCGCATCTCACGACTAAAGGTAGGTTTAGTCGTATCCCACGACTAAAGGAAAGTTTAGTCGTATCCCACGACTGAAGGAAGGTAATGTCTACCTTCAGTCGTATCCCACGACTGAAGGAAGGTAATGTCTACCTTCAGTCGTATCCCACGACTGAAGGAAGGTAATGTCTACCTTCAGTCGTACCCCACGACTGAAGGAAGGTAATATCTACCTTCAGTCGCATCTCACGACTGAAGGAAGGTAATGTCTACCTTCAGTCGTATTCCACGACTGAAGGAAGGTAATGTCTACCTTCAGTCGCATCTCACGACTGAAGGAAGGTAATGTCTACCTTTAGTCGCATCTCACGACTAAAGGTAGGTTTAGTTGTATCCCACGACTGAAGGAAGGTAATGTCTACCTTCAGTCGTATCCCACGACTGAAGGAAGGTAATGTCTACCTTTAGTCGCATCTCACGACTAAAGGTAGGTTTAGTCGTATCCCACGACTGAAGGAAGGTTTAGTCGTATCCCACGACTGAAGGAAGGTAATGTCTACCACGACTGAAGGAAGGTAATGTCTACCTTTAGTCGCATCTCACGACTAAAGGTAGGTTTAGTCGTATCCCACGACTGAAGGAAGGTAATGTCTACCTTCAGTCGTATCCTACGACTGAAGGAAGGTAATGTCTACCTTTAGTCGCATCTCACGACTAAAGGTGGGTTTAGTCGTATCCCACGACTGAAGGAAGGTAATGTCTACCTTCAGTCGTATCCCACGACTGAAGGAAGGTAATGTCTACCTTTAGTCGCATCTCACGACTAAAGGTAGGTTTAGTCGTATCCCACGACTGAAGGAAGGTTTAGTCGTATCCCACGACTGAAGGAAGGTAATGTCTACCTTCAGTCGTATCCCACGACTGAAGGAAGGTAATGTCTACCTTTAGTCGCATCTCACGACTAAAGGTAGGTTCAGTCGTATCCCACGACTGAAGGAAGGTTTAGTCGTATCCCACGACTGAAGGAAGGTGATGTCTACCTTCAGTCGTATCCCACGACTGAAGGAAGGTAATGTCTACCTTTAGTCGCATCTCACGACTAAAGGTAGGTTTAGTCGCATCTCACGACTAAAGGTAGGTTTAGTCGTATCCCACGACTGAAGGAAGGTTTAGTCGTATCCCACGACTGAAGGAAGGTAATGTCTACCACGACTGAAGGAAGGTAATGTCTACCTTTAGTCGCATCTCACGACTAAAGGTAGGTTTAGTCGTATCCCACGACTGAAGGAAGGTAATGTCTACCTTCAGTCGTATCCTACGACTGAAGGAAGGTAATGTCTACCTTTAGTCGCTTCTCACGACTAAAGGTGGGTTTAGTCGTATCCCACGACTGAAGGAAGGTAATGTCTACCTTCAGTCGTATCCCACGACTGAAGGAAGGTAATGTCTACCTTTTGTCGCATCTCACGACTAAAGGTAGGTTTAGTCGTATCCCACGACTGAAGGAAGGTAATGTCAACCTTCAGTCGTATCCCACGACTGAAGGAAGGTAATGTCTACCTTTAGTCGCATCTCACGACTAAAGGTAGGTTTAGTCGTATCCCACGACTGAAGGAAGGTTTAGTCGTATCCCACGACTGAAGGAAGGTAATGTCTACCTTCAGTCGTATCCCACGACTGAAGGAAGGTAATGTCTACCTTTAGTCGCATCTCACGACTAAAGGTAGGTTCAGTCGTATCCCACGACTGAAGGAAGGTTTAGTCGTATCCCACGACTGAAGGAAGGTAATGTCTACCTTCAGTCGTATCCCACGACTGAAGGAAGGTAATGTCTACCTTTAGTCGCATCTCACGACTAAAAGTAGGTTTAGTCGTATCCCACGACTGAAGGAAGGTTTAGTCGTATCCCACGACTGAAGGAAGGTAATGTCTACCTTTTGTCGCATCTCACGACTAAAGGTAGGTTTAGTCGTATCCCACGACTGAAGGAAGGTAATGTCAACTTTCAGTCGTATCCCACGACTGAAGGAAGGTAATGTCTACCTTTAGTCGCATCTCACGACTAAAGGTAGGTTCAGTCGTATCCCACGACTGAAGGAAGGTTTAGTCGTATCCCACGACTGAAGGAAGGTGATGTCTACCTTCAGTCGTATCCCACGACTGAAGGAAGGTAATGTCTACCTTTAGTCGCATCTCACGACTAAAGGTAGGTTTAGTCGTATCCCACGACTGAAGGAAGGTTTAGTCGTATCCCACGACTGAAGGAAGGTAATGTCTACCACGACTGAAGAAAGGTAATGTCTACCTTTAGTCGCATCTCACGACTAAAGGTAGGTTTAGTCGTATCCCACGACTAAAGGAAAGTTTAGTCGTATCCCACGACTGAAGGAAGGTAATGTCTACCTTCAGTCGTATCCCACGACTGAAGGAAGGTAATGTCTACCTTCAGTCGTACCCCACGACTGAAGGAAGGTAATATCTACCTTCAGTCGCATCTCACGACTGAAGGAAGGTAATGTCTACCTTCAGTCGTATCCCACGACTGAAGGAAGGTAATGTCTACCTTCAGTCGTATCCCACGACTGAAGGAAGGTAATGTCTACCTTTAGTCGCATCTCACGACTAAAGGTAGGTTCAGTCGTATCCCACGACTGAAGGAAGGTTTAGTCGTATCCCACGACTGAAGGAAGGTAATGTCTACCTTCAGTCGTATCCCACGACTGAAGGAAGGTAATGTCTACCTTTAGTCGCATCTCACGACTAAAAGTAGGTTTAGTCGTATCCCACGACTGAAGGAAGGTTTAGTCGTATCCCACGACTGAAGGAAGGTAATGTCTACCTTCAGTCGTATCCCACGACTGAAGGAAGGTAATGTCTACCTTTAGTCGCATCTCACGACTAAAAGTAGGTTTAGTCGTATCCCACGACTGAAGGAAGGTTTAGTCGTATCCCACGACTGAAGGAAGGTAATGTCTACCTTTTGTCGCATCTCACGACTAAAGGAAGGTAATGTCTACCTTTAGTCGCATCTCACGACTAAAAGTAGGTTTAGTCGTATCCCACGACTGAAGGAAGGTTTAGTCGTATCCCACGACTGAAGGAAGGTAATGTCTACCTTTTGTCGCATCTCACGACTAAAGGTAGGTTTAGTCGTATCCCACGACTGAAGGAAGGTAATGTCAACTTTCAGTCGTATCCCACGACTGAAGGAAGGTAATGTCTACCTTTAGTCGCATCTCACGACTAAAGGTAGGTTCAGTCGTATCCCACGACTGAAGGAAGGTTTAGTCGTATCCCACGACTGAAGGAAGGTGATGTCTACCTTCAGTCGTATCCCACGACTGAAGGAAGGTAATGTCTACCTTTAGTCGCATCTCACGACTAAAGGTAGGTTTAGTCGTATCCCACGACTGAAGGAAGGTTTAGTCGTATCCCACGACTGAAGGAAGGTAATGTCTACCACGACTGAAGAAAGGTAATGTCTACCTTTAGTCGCATCTCACGACTAAAGGTAGGTTTAGTCGTATCCCACGACTAAAGGAAAGTTTAGTCGTATCCCACGACTGAAGGAAGGTAATGTCTACCTTCAGTCGTATCCCACGACTGAAGGAAGGTAATGTCTACCTTCAGTCGTACCCCACGACTGAAGGAAGGTAATATCTACCTTCAGTCGCATCTCACGACTGAAGGAAGGTAATGTCTACCTTCAGTCGCATCTCACGACTGAAGGAAGGTAATGTCTACCTTCAGTCGTATTCCACGACTGAAGGAAGGTAATGTCTACCTTTAGTCGCATCTCACGACTGAAGGAAGGTAATGTCTACCTTTAGTCGCATCTCACGACTAAAGGTAGGTTTAGTTGTATCCCACGACTGAAGGAAGGTAATGTCTACCTTCAGTCGTATCCCACGACTGAAGGAAGGTAATGTCTACCTTTATTCGCATCTCACGACTAAAGGTAGGTTTCGTCGTATCCCACGACTGAAGAAAGGTAATGTCTACCTTCAGTCGTATCCCACGACTGAAGGAAGGTAATGTCTACCTTTAGTCGCATCTCACGACTAAAGGTAGGTTTAGTCGTATCCCACGACTGAAGGAAAGTTTAGTCGTGTCCCACGACTGAAGGAAGGTAATGTCTACCTTCAGTCGTATCCCACGACTGAAGGAAGGTAATGTCTACCTTTAGTCGTATCCCACGACTGAAGGAAGGTTTAGTCGTATCCCACGACTGAAGGAAGGTAATATCTACCTTCAGTCGCATCTCACGACTGAAGGAAGGTAATGTCTACCTTCAGTCGTATCCCACGACTGAAGGAAGGTAATGTCTACCTTTAGTCGTATCCCACGACTGAAGGAAGGTTTAGTCGTATCCCACGACTGAAGGAAGGTAATATCTACCTTCAGTCGCATCTCACGACTGAAGGAAGGTAATGTCTACCTTCAGTCGTATCCCACGACTGAAGGAAGGTAATGTCTACCTTTAGTCGCATCTCACGACTAAAGGTAGGTTCAGTCGTATCCCACGACTGAAGGAAGGTTTAGTCGTATCCCACGACTGAAGGAAGGTGATGTCTACCTTCAGTCGTATCCCACGACTGAAGGAAGGTAATGTCTACCTTTAGTCGCATCTCACGACTAAAGGTAGGTTTAGTCGTATCCCACGACTGAAGGAAGGTAATGTCTACCTTCAGTCGTATCCTACGACTGAAGGAAGGTAATGTCTACCTTTAGTCGCATCTCACGACTAAAGGTGGGTTTAGTCGTATCCCACGACTGAAGGAAGGTAATGTCTACCTTCAGTCGTATCCCACGACTGAAGGAAGGTAATGTCTACGTTTAGTCGCATCTCACGACTAAAGGTAGGTTTAGTCGTATCCCACGACTGAAGGAAGGTTTAGTCGTATCCCACGACTGAAGGAAGGTAATGTCTACCTTCAGTCGTATCCCACGACTGAAGGAAGGTAATGTCTACCTTTAGTCGCATCTCACGACTAAAGGTAGGTTCAGTCGTATCCCACGACTGAAGGAAGGTTTAGTCGTATCCCACGACTGAAGGAAGGTGATGTCTACCTTCAGTCGTATCCCACGACTGAAGGAAGGTAATGTCTACCTTTAGTCGCATCTCACGACTAAAGGTAGGTTTAGTCGTATCCCACGACTGAAGGAAGGTTTAGTCGTATCCCACGACTGAAGGAAGGTAATGTCTACCACGACTGAAGGAAGGTGATGTCTACCTTCAGTCGTATCCCACGACTGAAGGAAGGTAATGTCTACCTTTAGTCGCATCTCACGACTAAAGGTAGGTTTAGTCGTATCCCACGACTGAAGGAAGGTTTAGTCGTATCCCACGACTGAAGGAAGGTAATGTCTACCACGACTGAAGGAAGGTAATGTCTACCTTTAGTCGCATCTCACGACTAAAGGTAGGTTTAGTCGTATCCCACGACTGAAGGAAGGTAATGTCAACCTTCAGTCGTATCCCACGACTGAAGGAAGGTAATGTCTACCTTTAGTCGCATCTCACGACTAAAGGTAGGTTTAGTCGTATCCCACGACTGAAGGAAGGTAATGTCTACCTTTTGTCGCATCTCACGACTAAAGGTAGGTTTAGTCGTATCCCACGACTGAAGGAAGGTAATGTCAACCTTCAGTCGTATCCCACGACTGAAGGAAGGTAATGTCTACCTTTAGTCGCATCTCACGACTAAAGGTAGGTTCAGTCGTATCCCACGACTGAAGGAAGGTTTAGTCGTATCCCACGACTGAAGGAAGGTAATGTCTACCACGACTGAAGGAAGGTAATGTCTACCTTTAGTCGCATCTCACGACTAAAGGTAGGTTTAGTCGTATCCCACGACTAAAGGAAAGTTTAGTCGTATCCCACGACTGAAGGAAGGTAATGTCTACCTTCAGTCGTATCCCACGACTGAAGGAAGGTAATGTCTACCTTCAGTCGTATCCCACGACTGAAGGAAGGTAATGTCTACCTTCAGTCGTACCCCACGACTGAAGGAAGGTAATATCTACCTTCAGTCGCATCTCACGACTGAAGGAAGGTAATGTCTACCTTCAGTCGTATTCCACGACTGAAGGAAGGTAATGTCTACCTTCAGTCGCATCTCACGACTGAAGGAAGGTAATGTCTACCTTTAGTCGCATCTCACGACTAAAGGTAGGTTTAGTTGTATCCCACGACTGAAGGAAGGTAATGTCTACCTTCAGTCGTATCCCACGACTGAAGGAAGGTAATGTCTACCTTTAGTCGCATCTCACGACTAAAGGTAGGTTTAGTCGTATCCCACGACTGAAGGAAGGTTTAGTCGTATCCCACGACTGAAGGAAGGTAATGTCTACCACGACTGAAGGAAGGTAATGTCTACCTTTAGTCGCATCTCACGACTAAAGGTAGGTTTAGTCGTATCCCACGACTGAAGGAAGGTAATGTCTACCTTCAGTCGTATCCTACGACTGAAGGAAGGTAATGTCTACCTTTAGTCGCATCTCACGACTAAAGGTGGGTTTAGTCGTATCCCACGACTGAAGGAAGGTAATGTCTACCTTCAGTCGTATCCCACGACTGAAGGAAGGTAATGTCTACCTTTAGTCGCATCTCACGACTAAAGGTAGGTTTAGTCGTATCCCACGACTGAAGGAAGGTTTAGTCGTATCCCACGACTGAAGGAAGGTAATGTCTACCTTCAGTCGTATCCCACGACTGAAGGAAGGTAATGTCTACCTTTAGTCGCATCTCACGACTAAAGGTAGGTTCAGTCGTATCCCACGACTGAAGGAAGGTTTAGTCGTATCCCACGACTGAAGGAAGGTGATGTCTACCTTCAGTCGTATCCCACGACTGAAGGAAGGTAATGTCTACCTTTAGTCGCATCTCACGACTAAAGGTAGGTTTAGTCGCATCTCACGACTAAAGGTAGGTTTAGTCGTATCCCACGACTGAAGGAAGGTTTAGTCGTATCCCACGACTGAAGGAAGGTAATGTCTACCACGACTGAAGGAAGGTAATGTCTACCTTTAGTCGCATCTCACGACTAAAGGTAGGTTTAGTCGTATCCCACGACTGAAGGAAGGTAATGTCTACCTTCAGTCGTATCCTACGACTGAAGGAAGGTAATGTCTACCTTTAGTCGCTTCTCACGACTAAAGGTGGGTTTAGTCGTATCCCACGACTGAAGGAAGGTAATGTCTACCTTCAGTCGTATCCCACGACTGAAGGAAGGTAATGTCTACCTTTTGTCGCATCTCACGACTAAAGGTAGGTTTAGTCGTATCCCACGACTGAAGGAAGGTAATGTCAACCTTCAGTCGTATCCCACGACTGAAGGAAGGTAATGTCTACCTTTAGTCGCATCTCACGACTAAAGGTAGGTTTAGTCGTATCCCACGACTGAAGGAAGGTTTAGTCGTATCCCACGACTGAAGGAAGGTAATGTCTACCTTCAGTCGTATCCCACGACTGAAGGAAGGTAATGTCTACCTTTAGTCGCATCTCACGACTAAAGGTAGGTTCAGTCGTATCCCACGACTGAAGGAAGGTTTAGTCGTATCCCACGACTGAAGGAAGGTAATGTCTACCTTCAGTCGTATCCCACGACTGAAGGAAGGTAATGTCTACCTTTAGTCGCATCTCACGACTAAAAGTAGGTTTAGTCGTATCCCACGACTGAAGGAAGGTTTAGTCGTATCCCACGACTGAAGGAAGGTAATGTCTACCTTTTGTCGCATCTCACGACTAAAGGTAGGTTTAGTCGTATCCCACGACTGAAGGAAGGTAATGTCAACTTTCAGTCGTATCCCACGACTGAAGGAAGGTAATGTCTACCTTTAGTCGCATCTCACGACTAAAGGTAGGTTCAGTCGTATCCCACGACTGAAGGAAGGTTTAGTCGTATCCCACGACTGAAGGAAGGTGATGTCTACCTTCAGTCGTATCCCACGACTGAAGGAAGGTAATGTCTACCTTTAGTCGCATCTCACGACTAAAGGTAGGTTTAGTCGTATCCCACGACTGAAGGAAGGTTTAGTCGTATCCCACGACTGAAGGAAGGTAATGTCTACCACGACTGAAGAAAGGTAATGTCTACCTTTAGTCGCATCTCACGACTAAAGGTAGGTTTAGTCGTATCCCACGACTAAAGGAAAGTTTAGTCGTATCCCACGACTGAAGGAAGGTAATGTCTACCTTCAGTCGTATCCCACGACTGAAGGAAGGTAATGTCTACCTTCAGTCGTACCCCACGACTGAAGGAAGGTAATATCTACCTTCAGTCGCATCTCACGACTGAAGGAAGGTAATGTCTACCTTCAGTCGTATCCCACGACTGAAGGAAGGTAATGTCTACCTTCAGTCGTATCCCACGACTGAAGGAAGGTAATGTCTACCTTTAGTCGCATCTCACGACTAAAGGTAGGTTCAGTCGTATCCCACGACTGAAGGAAGGTTTAGTCGTATCCCACGACTGAAGGAAGGTAATGTCTACCTTCAGTCGTATCCCACGACTGAAGGAAGGTAATGTCTACCTTTAGTCGCATCTCACGACTAAAAGTAGGTTTAGTCGTATCCCACGACTGAAGGAAGGTTTAGTCGTATCCCACGACTGAAGGAAGGTAATGTCTACCTTCAGTCGTATCCCACGACTGAAGGAAGGTAATGTCTACCTTTAGTCGCATCTCACGACTAAAAGTAGGTTTAGTCGTATCCCACGACTGAAGGAAGGTTTAGTCGTATCCCACGACTGAAGGAAGGTAATGTCTACCTTTTGTCGCATCTCACGACTAAAGGAAGGTAATGTCTACCTTTAGTCGCATCTCACGACTAAAAGTAGGTTTAGTCGTATCCCACGACTGAAGGAAGGTTTAGTCGTATCCCACGACTGAAGGAAGGTAATGTCTACCTTTTGTCGCATCTCACGACTAAAGGTAGGTTTAGTCGTATCCCACGACTGAAGGAAGGTAATGTCAACTTTCAGTCGTATCCCACGACTGAAGGAAGGTAATGTCTACCTTTAGTCGCATCTCACGACTAAAGGTAGGTTCAGTCGTATCCCACGACTGAAGGAAGGTTTAGTCGTATCCCACGACTGAAGGAAGGTGATGTCTACCTTCAGTCGTATCCCACGACTGAAGGAAGGTAATGTCTACCTTTAGTCGCATCTCACGACTAAAGGTAGGTTTAGTCGTATCCCACGACTGAAGGAAGGTTTAGTCGTATCCCACGACTGAAGGAAGGTAATGTCTACCACGACTGAAGAAAGGTAATGTCTACCTTTAGTCGCATCTCACGACTAAAGGTAGGTTTAGTCGTATCCCACGACTAAAGGAAAGTTTAGTCGTATCCCACGACTGAAGGAAGGTAATGTCTACCTTCAGTCGTATCCCACGACTGAAGGAAGGTAATGTCTACCTTCAGTCGTACCCCACGACTGAAGGAAGGTAATATCTACCTTCAGTCGCATCTCACGACTGAAGGAAGGTAATGTCTACCTTCAGTCGCATCTCACGACTGAAGGAAGGTAATGTCTACCTTCAGTCGTATTCCACGACTGAAGGAAGGTAATGTCTACCTTTAGTCGCATCTCACGACTGAAGGAAGGTAATGTCTACCTTTAGTCGCATCTCACGACTAAAGGTAGGTTTAGTTGTATCCCACGACTGAAGGAAGGTAATGTCTACCTTCAGTCGTATCCCACGACTGAAGGAAGGTAATGTCTACCTTTATTCGCATCTCACGACTAAAGGTAGGTTTCGTCGTATCCCACGACTGAAGAAAGGTAATGTCTACCTTCAGTCGTATCCCACGACTGAAGGAAGGTAATGTCTACCTTTAGTCGCATCTCACGACTAAAGGTAGGTTTAGTCGTATCCCACGACTGAAGGAAAGTTTAGTCGTGTCCCACGACTGAAGGAAGGTAATGTCTACCTTCAGTCGTATCCCACGACTGAAGGAAGGTAATGTCTACCTTTAGTCGTATCCCACGACTGAAGGAAGGTTTAGTCGTATCCCACGACTGAAGGAAGGTAATATCTACCTTCAGTCGCATCTCACGACTGAAGGAAGGTAATGTCTACCTTCAGTCGTATCCCACGACTGAAGGAAGGTAATGTCTACCTTTAGTCGTATCCCACGACTGAAGGAAGGTTTAGTCGTATCCCACGACTGAAGGAAGGTAATATCTACCTTCAGTCGCATCTCACGACTGAAGGAAGGTAATGTCTACCTTCAGTCGTATCCCACGACTGAAGGAAGGTAATGTCTACCTTTAGTCGCATCTCACGACTAAAGGTAGGTTCAGTCGTATCCCACGACTGAAGGAAGGTTTAGTCGTATCCCACGACTGAAGGAAGGTGATGTCTACCTTCAGTCGTATCCCACGACTGAAGGAAGGTAATGTCTACCTTTAGTCGCATCTCACGACTAAAGGTAGGTTTAGTCGTATCCCACGACTGAAGGAAGGTAATGTCTACCTTCAGTCGTATCCTACGACTGAAGGAAGGTAATGTCTACCTTTAGTCGCATCTCACGACTAAAGGTGGGTTTAGTCGTATCCCACGACTGAAGGAAGGTAATGTCTACCTTCAGTCGTATCCCACGACTGAAGGAAGGTAATGTCTACGTTTAGTCGCATCTCACGACTAAAGGTAGGTTTAGTCGTATCCCACGACTGAAGGAAGGTTTAGTCGTATCCCACGACTGAAGGAAGGTAATGTCTACCTTCAGTCGTATCCCACGACTGAAGGAAGGTAATGTCTACCTTTAGTCGCATCTCACGACTAAAGGTAGGTTCAGTCGTATCCCACGACTGAAGGAAGGTTTAGTCGTATCCCACGACTGAAGGAAGGTGATGTCTACCTTCAGTCGTATCCCACGACTGAAGGAAGGTAATGTCTACCTTTAGTCGCATCTCACGACTAAAGGTAGGTTTAGTCGTATCCCACGACTGAAGGAAGGTTTAGTCGTATCCCACGACTGAAGGAAGGTAATGTCTACCACGACTGAAGGAAGGTGATGTCTACCTTCAGTCGTATCCCACGACTGAAGGAAGGTAATGTCTACCTTTAGTCGCATCTCACGACTAAAGGTAGGTTTAGTCGTATCCCACGACTGAAGGAAGGTTTAGTCGTATCCCACGACTGAAGGAAGGTAATGTCTACCACGACTGAAGGAAGGTAATGTCTACCTTTAGTCGCATCTCACGACTAAAGGTAGGTTTAGTCGTATCCCACGACTGAAGGAAGGTAATGTCAACCTTCAGTCGTATCCCACGACTGAAGGAAGGTAATGTCTACCTTTAGTCGCATCTCACGACTAAAGGTAGGTTTAGTCGTATCCCACGACTGAAGGAAGGTTTAGTCGTATCCCACGACTGAAGGAAGGTAATGTCTACCTTCAGTCGTATCCCACGACTGAAGGAAGGTAATGTCTACCTTTAGTCGCATCTCACGACTAAAAGTAGGTTTAGTCGTATCCCACGACTGAAGGAAGGTTTAGTCGTATCCCACGACTGAAGGAAGGTAATGTCTACCTTTTGTCGCATCTCACGACTAAAGGTAGGTTTAGTCGTATCCCACGACTGAAGGAAGGTTTAGTCGTATCCCACGACTGAAGGAAGGTAATGTCTACCTTCAGTCGTATCCCACGACTGAAGGAAGGTAATGTCTACCTTTAGTCGCATCTCACGACTAAAGGTAGGTTCAGTCGTATCCCACGACTGAAGGAAGGTTTAGTCGTATCCCACGACTGAAGGAAGGTGATGTCTACCTTCAGTCGTATCCCACGACTGAAGGAAGGTAATGTCTACCTTTAGTCGCATCTCACGACTAAAGGTAGGTTTAGTCGTATCCCACGACTGAAGGAAGGTAATGTCTACCTTTAGTCGCATCTCACGACTAAAGGTAGGTTTAGTCGTATCCCACGACTGAAGGAAGGTAATGTCTACCTTCAGTCGTATCCTACGACTGAAGGAAGGTAATGTCTACCTTTAGTCGCATCTCACGACTAAAGGTGGGTTTAGTCGTATCCCACGACTGAAGGAAGGTAATGTCTACCTTCAGTCGTATCCCACGACTGAAGGAAGGTAATGTCTACCTTTAGTCGCATCTCACGACTAAAGGTAGGTTTAGTCGTATCCCACGACTGAAGGAAGGTTTAGTCGTATCCCACGACTGAAGGAAGGTAATGTCTACCTTCAGTCGTATCCCACGACTGAAGGAAGGTAATGTCTACCTTTAGTCGCATCTCACGACTAAAGGTAGGTTCAGTCGTATCCCACGACTGAAGGAAGGTTTAGTCGTATCCCACGACTGAAGGAAGGTGATGTCTACCTTCAGTCGTATCCCACGACTGAAGGAAGGTAATGTCTACCTTTAGTCGCATCTCACGACTAAAGGTAGGTTTAGTCGTATCCCACGACTGAAGGAAGGTTTAGTCGTATCCCACGACTGAAGGAAGGTAATATCTACCACGACTAAAGGAAGGTGATGTCTACCTTCAGTCGTATCCCACGACTGAAGGAAGGTAATGTCTACCTTTAGTCGCATCTCACGACTAAAGGTAGGTTTAGTCGTATCCCACGACTGAAGGAAGGTTTAGTCGTATCCCACGACTGAAGGAAGGTAATGTCTACCACGACTGAAGGAAGGTAATGTCTACCTTTAGTCGCATCTCACGACTAAAGGTAGGTTTAGTCGTATCCCACGACTGAAGGAAGGTAATGTCAACCTTCAGTCGTATCCCACGACTGAAGGAAGGTTTAGTCGTATCCCACGACTGAAGGAAGGTAATGTCTACCTTCAGTCGTATCCCACGACTGAAGGAAGGTAATGTCTACCTTTAGTCGCATCTCACGACTAAAAGTAGGTTTAGTCGTATCCCACGACTGAAGGAAGGTTTAGTCGTATCCCACGACTGAAGGAAGGTAATGTCTACCTTTTGTCGCATCTCACGACTAAAGGTAGGTTTAGTCGTATCCCACGACTGAAGGAAGGTTTAGTCGTATCCCACGACTGAAGGAAGGTAATGTCTACCTTCAGTCGTATCCCACGACTGAAGGAAGGTAATGTCTACCTTTAGTCGCATCTCACGACTAAAGGTAGGTTCAGTCGTATCCCACGACTGAAGGAAGGTTTAGTCGTATCCCACGACTGAAGGAAGGTGATGTCTACCTTCAGTCGTATCCCACGACTGAAGGAAGGTAATGTCTACCTTTAGTCGCATCTCACGACTAAAGGTAGGTTTAGTCGTATCCCACGACTGAAGGAAGGTTTAGTCGTATCCCACGACTGAAGGAAGGTAATGTCTTCCACGACTGAAGGAAGGTAATGTCTACCTTTAGTCGCATCTCACGACTAAAGGTAGGTTTAGTCGTATCCCACGACTGAAGGAAGGTAATGTCTACCTTCAGTCGTATCCTACGACTGAAGGAAGGTAATGTCTACCTTTAGTCGCTTCTCACGACTAAAGGTGGGTTTAGTCGTATCCCACGACTGAAGGAAGGTAATGTCTACCTTCAGTCGTATCCCACGACTGAAGGAAGGTAATGTCTACCTTTTGTCGCATCTCACGACTAAAGGTAGGTTTAGTCGTATCCCACGACTGAAGGAAGGTAATGTCAACCTTCAGTCGTTTCCCACGACTGAAGGAAGGTAATGTCTACCTTTAGTCGCATCTCACGACTAAAGGTAGGTTTAGTCGTATCCCACGACTGAAGGAAGGTTTAGTCGTATCCCACGACTGAAGGAAGGTAATGTCTACCTTCAGTCGTATCCCACGACTGAAGGAAGGTAATGTCTACCTTTAGTCGCATCTCACGACTAAAGGTAGGTTCAGTCGTATCCCACGACTGAAGGAAGGTTTAGTCGTATCCCACGACTGAAGGAAGGTAATGTCTACCTTCAGTCGTATCCCACGACTGAAGGAAGGTAATGTCTACCTTTAGTCGCATCTCACGACTAAAAGTAGGTTTAGTCGTATCCCACGACTGAAGGAAGGTTTAGTCGTATCCCACGACTGAAGGAAGGTAATGTCTACCACGACTGAAGGAAGGTAATGGCTACCTTTAGTCGCATCTCACGACTAAAGGTAGGTTCAGTCGTATCCCACGACTGAAGGAACGTAATGTCTACCTTCAGTCGTATCCCACGACTGAAGGAAGGTAATGTCTACCTTTAGTCGCATCTCACGACTAAAGGTAGGTTTAGTCGTATCCCACGACTGAAGGAAGGTTTAGTCGTATCCCACGACTGAAGGAAGGTAATGTCTACCACGACTGAAGGAAGGTAATGTCTACCTTTAGTCGCATCTCACGACTAAAGGTAGGTTTAGTCGTATCCCACGACTGAAGGAAGGTAATGTCTACCTTCAGTCGTATCCCACGACTGAAGGAAGGTTTAGTCGTATCCCACGACTGAAGGAAGGTGATGTCTACCTTCAGTCGTATCCCACGACTGAAGGAAGGTAATGTCTACCTTTAGTCGCATCTCACGACTAAAGGTAGGTTTAGTCGTATCCCACGACTGAAGGAAGGTTTAGTCGTATCCCACGACTGAAGGAAGGTAATGTCTACCACGACTGAAGGAAGGTAATGTCTACCTTTAGTCGCATCTCACGACTAAAGGTAGGTTTAGTCGTATCCCACGACTGAAGGAAGGTAATGTCTACCACGACTGAAGGAAGGTAATGGCTACCTTTAGTCGCATCTCACGACTAAAGGTAGGTTCAGTCGTATCCCACGACTGAAGGAACGTAATGTCTACCTTCAGTCGTATCCCACGACTGAAGGAAGGTAATGTCTACCTTTAGTCGCATCTCACGACTAAAGGTAGGTTTAGTCGTATCCCACGACTGAAGGAAGGTTTAGTCGTATCCCACGACTGAAGGAAGGTAATGTCTACCACGACTGAAGGAAGGTAATGTCTACCTTTAGTCGCATCTCACGACTAAAGGTAGGTTTAGTCGTATCCCACGACTGAAGGAAGGTAATGTCTACCTTCAGTCGTATCCCACGACTGAAGGAAGGTTTAGTCGTATCCCACGACTGAAGGAAGGTGATGTCTACCTTCAGTCGTATCCCACGACTGAAGGAAGGTAATGTCTACCTTTAGTCGCATCTCACGACTAAAGGTAGGTTTAGTCGTATCCCACGACTGAAGGAAGGTTTAGTCGTATCCCACGACTGAAGGAAGGTAATGTCTACCACGACTGAAGGAAGGTAATGTCTACCTTTAGTCGCATCTCACGACTAAAGGTAGGTTTAGTCGTATCCCACGACTGAAGGAAGGTAATGTCTACCTTCAGTCGTATCCTACGACTGAAGGAAGGTAATGTCTACCTTTAGTCGCTTCTCACGACTAAAGGTGGGTTTAGTCGTATCCCACGACTGAAGGAAGGTAATGTCTACCTTCAGTCGTATCCCACGACTGAAGGAAGGTAATGTCTACCTTTTGTCGCATCTCACGACTAAAGGTAGGTTTAGTCGTATCCCACGACTGAAGGAAGGTAATGTCAACCTTCAGTCGTTTCCCACGACTGAAGGAAGGTAATGTCTACCTTTAGTCGCATCTCACGACTAAAGGTAGGTTTAGTCGTATCCCACGACTGAAGGAAGGTTTAGTCGTATCCCACGACTGAAGGAAGGTAATGTCTACCTTCAGTCGTATCCCACGACTGAAGGAAGGTAATGTCTACCTTTAGTCGCATCTCACGACTAAAGGTAGGTTCAGTCGTATCCCACGACTGAAGGAAGGTTTAGTCGTATCCCACGACTGAAGGAAGGTAATGTCTACCTTCAGTCGTATCCCACGACTGAAGGAAGGTAATGTCTACCTTTAGTCGCATCTCACGACTAAAAGTAGGTTTAGTCGTATCCCACGACTGAAGGAAGGTTTAGTCGTATCCCACGACTGAAGGAAGGTAATGTCTACCACGACTGAAGGAAGGTAATGGCTACCTTTAGTCGCATCTCACGACTAAAGGTAGGTTCAGTCGTATCCCACGACTGAAGGAACGTAATGTCTACCTTCAGTCGTATCCCACGACTGAAGGAAGGTAATGTCTACCTTTAGTCGCATCTCACGACTAAAGGTAGGTTTAGTCGTATCCCACGACTGAAGGAAGGTTTAGTCGTATCCCACGACTGAAGGAAGGTAATGTCTACCACGACTGAAGGAAGGTAATGTCTACCTTTAGTCGCATCTCACGACTAAAGGTAGGTTTAGTCGTATCCCACGACTGAAGGAAGGTAATGTCTACCTTCAGTCGTATCCCACGACTGAAGGAAGGTTTAGTCGTATCCCACGACTGAAGGAAGGTGATGTCTACCTTCAGTCGTATCCCACGACTGAAGGAAGGTAATGTCTACCTTTAGTCGCATCTCACGACTAAAGGTAGGTTTAGTCGTATCCCACGACTGAAGGAAGGTTTAGTCGTATCCCACGACTGAAGGAAGGTAATGTCTACCACGACTGAAGGAAGGTAATGTCTACCTTTAGTCGCATCTCACGACTAAAGGTAGGTTTAGTCGTATCCCACGACTGAAGGAAGGTAATGTCTACCTTCAGTCGTATCCTACGACTGAAGGAAGGTAATGTCTACCTTTAGTCGCTTCTCACGACTAAAGGTGGGTTTAGTCGTATCCCACGACTGAAGGAAGGTAATGTCTACCTTCAGTCGTATCCCACGACTGAAGGAAGGTAATGTCTACCTTTTGTCGCATCTCACGACTAAAGGTAGGTTTAGTCGTATCCCACGACTGAAGGAAGGTAATGTCAACCTTCAGTCGTATCCCACGACTGAAGGAAGGTAATGTCTACCTTTAGTCGCATCTCACGACTAAAGGTAGGTTTAGTCGTATCCCACGACTGAAGGAAGGTTTAGTCGTATCCCACGACTGAAGGAAGGTAATGTCTACCTTCAGTCGTATCCCACGACTGAAGGAAGGTAATGTCTACCTTTAGTCGCATCTCACGACTAAAGGTAGGTTCAGTCGTATCCCACGACTGAAGGAAGGTTTAGTCGTATCCCACGACTGAAGGAAGGTAATGTCTACCTTCAGTCGTATCCCACGACTGAAGGAAGGTAATGTTTACCATTAGTCGCATCTCACGACTAAAGGTAGGTTTAGTCGTATCCCACGACTGAAGGAAGGTAATGTCTACCTTCAGTCGTATCCCACGACTGAAGGAAGGTAATGTTTACCATTAGTCGCATCTCACGACTAAAGGTAGGTTTAGTCGTATCCCACGACTGAAGGAAGGTAATGTCTACCTTCAGTCGTATCCTACGACTGAAGGAAGGTAATGTCTACCTTTAGTCGCATCTCACGACTAAAGGTGGGTTTAGTCGTATCCCACGACTGAAGGAAGGTTCAGTCGTATCCCACGACTGAAGGAAGGTAATGTCTACCTTTAGTCGCATCTCACGACTAAAGGTAGGTTTAGTCGTATCCCACGACTGAAGGAAGGTTTAGTCGTATCTCACGGCTGAAGGAAGGTAATGTCTACCTTCAGTCGTATCCCACGACTGAAGGAAGGTAATGTCTACCTTTAGTCGCATCTCACGACTAAAGGTAGGTTCAGTCGTATCCCACGACTGAAGGAAGGTTTAGTCGTATCCCACGACTGAAGGAAGGTAATGTCTACCTTCAGTCGTATCCCACGACTGAAGGAAGGTAATGTTTACCATTAGTCGCATCTCACGACTAAAGGTAGGTTTAGTCGTATCCCACGACTGAAGGAAGGTAATGTCTACCTTCAGTCGTATCCTACGACTGAAGGAAGGTAATGTCTACCTTTAGTCGCATCTCACGACTAAAGGTGGGTTTAGTCGTATCCCACGACTGAAGGAAGGTAATGTCTACCTTCCGTCGTATCCCACGACTGAAGGAAGGTAATGTCTACCTTCAGTCGTATCCCACGACTGAAGGAAGGTAATGTCTACCTTTAGTCGCATCTCACGACTAAAGGTAGGTTCAGTCGTATCCCACGACTGAAGGAAGGTTTAGTCGTATCCCACGACTGAAGGAAGGTAATGTCTACCTTCAGTCGTATCCCACGACTGAAGGAAGGTAATGTCTACCTATAGTCGCATCTCACGACTAAAGGTAGGTTTAGTCGTATCCCACGACTGAAGGAAGGTAATGTCTACCTTCAGTCGTATCCTACGACTGAAGGAAGGTAATGTCTACCTTTAGTCGCATCTCACGACTAAAGGTAGGTTTAGTCGTATCCCACGACTGAAGGAAGGTTTAGTCGTATCCCACGACTGAAGGAAGGTAATGTCTACCTTCAGTCGTATCCCACGACTGAAGGAAGGTAATGTCTACCTTTAGTCGCATCTCACGACTAAAGGTAGGTTCAGTCGTATCCCACGACTGAAGGAAGGTTTAGTCGTATCCCACGACTGAAGGAAGGTAATGTCTACCTTCAGTCGTATCCCACGACTGAAGGAAGGTAATGTCTACCATTAGTCGCATCTCACGACTAAAGGTAGGTTTAGTCGTATCCCACGACTGAAGGAAGGTAATGTCTACCTTCAGTCGTATCCTACGACTGAAGGAAGGTAATGTCTACCTTTAGTCGCATCTCACGACTAAAAGTGGGTTTAGTCGTATCCCACGACTGAAGGAAGGTAATGTCTACCTTCAGTCGTATCCCACGACTGAAGGAAGGTAATGTCTACCTTTAGTCGCATCTCACGACTAAAGGTAGGTTTAGTCGTATCCCACGACTGAAGGAAGGTTTAGTCGTATCCCACGACTGAAGGAAGGTAATGTCTACCACGACTGAAGAAAGGTAATGTCTACCTTTAGTCGCATCTCACGACTAAAGGTAGGTTCAGTCGTATCCCACGACTGAAGGAAGGTTTAGTCGTATCCCACGACTGAAGGAAGGTAATGTCTACCACGACTGAAGGAAGGTAATGTCTACCTTTAGTCGCATCTCACGACTAAAGGTAGGTTCAGTCGTATCCCACGACTGAAGGAAGGTTTAGTCGTATCCCACGACTGAAGGAAGGTAATGTCTACCTTCAGTCGTATCCCACGACTGAAGGAAGGTAATGTCTACCATTAGTCGCATCTCACGACTAAAGGTAGGTTTAGTCGTATCCCACGACTGAAGGAAGGTAATGTCTACCTTCAGTCGTATCCTACGACTGAAGGAAGGTAATGTCTACCTTTAGTCGCATCTCACGACTAAAAGTGGGTTTAGTCGTATCCCACGACTGAAGGAAGGTAATGTCTACCTTCAGTCGTATCCCACGACTGAAGGAAGGTAATGTCTACCTTTAGTCGCATCTCACGACTAAAGGTAGGTTTAGTCGTATCCCACGACTGAAGGAAGGTTTAGTCGTATCCCACGACTGAAGGAAGGTAATGTCTACCACGACTGAAGAAAGGTAATGTCTACCTTTAGTCGCATCTCACGACTAAAGGTAGGTTCAGTCGTATCCCACGACTGAAGGAAGGTTTAGTCGTATCCCACGACTGAAGGAAGGTAATGTCTACCACGACTGAAGGAAGGTAATGTCTACCTTTAGTCGCATCTCACGACTAAAGGTAGGTTCAGTCGTATCCCACGACTGAAGGAAGGTTTAGTCGTATCCCACGACTGAAGGAAGGTGATGTCTACCTTCAGTCGTATCCCACGACTGAAGGAAGGTAATGTCTACCTTTAGTCGTATCCCACGACTGAAGGAAGGTTTAGTCGTATCCCACGACTGAAGGAAGGTAATATCTACCTTCAGTCGCATCTCACGACTGAAGGAAGGTAAAGTCTACCTTCAGTCGTATCCCACGACTGAAGGAAGGTAATGTCTACCTTTAGTCGCATCTCATGACTAAAGGTAGGTTTAGTCGTATCCCACGACTGAAGGAAGGTAATGTCTACCTTCAGTCGTATCCTACGACTGAAGGAAGGTAATGTCTACCTTTAGTCGCATCTCACGACTAAAGGTAGGTTTAGTCGTATCCCACGACTGAAGGAAGGTTTAGTCGTATCCCACGACTGAAGGAAGGTAATGTCTACCTTCAGTCGTATCCCACGACTGAAGGAAGGTAATGTCTACCTTTAGTCGCATCTCACGACTAAAGGTAGGTTCAGTCGTATCCCACGACTGAAGGAAGGTTTAGTCGTATCCCACGACTGAAGGAAGGTAATGTCTACCTTCAGTCGTATCCCACGACTGAAGGAAGGTAATGTCTACCATTAGTCGCATCTCACGACTAAAGGTAGGTTTAGTCGTATCCCACGACTGAAGGAAGGTAATGTCTACCTTCAGTCGTATCCTACGACTGAAGGAAGGTAATGTCTACCTTTAGTCGCGACTCACGACTAAAAGTGGGTTTAGTCGTATCCCACGACTGAAGGAAGGTAATGTCTACCTTCAGTCGTATCCCACGACTGAAGGAAGGTAATGTCTACCTTTAGTCGCATCTCACGACTAAAGGTAGGTTTAGTCGTATCCCATGACTGAAGGAAGGTTTAGTCGTATCCCACGACTGAAGGAAGGTAATGTCTACCACGACTGAAGAAAGGTAATGTCTACCTTTAGTCGCATCTCACGACTAAAGGTAGGTTCAGTCGTATCCCACGACTGAAGGAAGGTAATGTCTACCTTTAGTCGCATCTCACGACTAAAGGTAGGTTCAGTCGTATCCCACGACTGAAGGAAGGTTTAGTCGTATCCCACGACTGAAGGAAGGTAAAGTCTACCTTCAGTCGTATCCCACGACTGAAGGAAGGTAATGTCTACCTTTAGTCGCATCTCATGACTAAAAGTAGGTTTAGTCGTATCCCACGACTGAAGGAAGGTTTAGTCGTATCCCACGACTGAAGGAAGGTAATGTCTACCACGACTGAAGAAAGGTAATGTCTACCTTTAGTCGCATCTCACGACTAAAGGTAGGTTCAGTCGTATCCCACGACTGAAGGAAGGTAATGTCTACCTTTAGTCGCATCTCACGACTAAAGGTAGGTTCAGTCGTATCCCACGACTGAAGGAAGGTAATGTCTACCTTTAGTCGCATCTCACGACTAAAGGTAGGTTCAGTCGTATCCCACGACTGAAGGAAGGTTTAGTCGTATCCCACGACTGAAGGAAGGTAATGTCTACCTTCAGTCGTATCCCACGACTGAAGGAAGGTAATGTCTACCTTCAGTCGTATCCTACGACTGAAGGAAGGTAATGTCTACCTTTAGTCGCATCTCACGACTAAAGGTGGGTTTAGTCGTATCCCACGACTGAAGGAAGGTAATGTCTACCTTCAGTCGTATCCCACGACTGAAGGAAGGTAATGTCTACCTTCAGTCGTATCCCACGACTGAAGGAAGGTAATGTCTACCTTTAGTCGCATCTCACGACTAAAGGTAGGTTCAGTCGTATCCCACGACTGAAGGAAGGTTTAGTCGTATCCCACGACTGAAGGAAGGTAATGTCTACCTTCAGTCGTATCCCAAAACTGAAGGAAGGTAATGTCTACCATTAGTCGCATCTCACGACTAAAGGTAGGTTTAGTCGTATCCCACGACTGAAGGAAGGTAATGTCTACCTTCAGTCGTATCCTACGACTGAAGGAAGGTAATGTCTACCTTTAGTCGCATCTCACGACTAAAAGTGGGTTTAGTCGTATCCCACGACTGAAGGAAGGTGATGTCTACCATTAGTCGCATCTCACGACTAAAGGTAGGTTTAGTCGCATCTCACGACTAAAAGTGGGTTTAGTCGTATCCCACGACTGAAGGAAGGTAATGTCTACCTTCAGTCGTATCCCACGACTGAAGGAAGGTAATGTCTACCTTTAGTCGCATCTCACGACTAAAGGTAGGTTTAGTCGTATCCCACGACTGAAGGAAGGTTTAGTCGTATCCCACGACTGAAGGAAGGTAATGTCTACCATTAGTCGCATCTCACGACTAAAGGTAGGTTTAGTCGTATCCCACGACTGAAGGAAGGTAATGTCTACCTTCAGTCGTATCCTACGACTGAAGGAAGGTAATGTCTACCTTTAGTCGCATCTCACGACTAAAAGTGGGTTTAGTCGTATCCCACGACTGAAGGAAGGTAATGTCTACCTTCAGTCGTATCCCACGACTGAAAGAAGGTAATGTCTACCTTTAGTCGCATCTCACGACTAAAGGTAGGTTTAGTCGTATCCCACGACTGAAGGAAGGTTTAGTCGTATCCCACGACTGAAGGAAGGTAAAGTCTACCTTCAGTCGTATCCCACGACTGAAGGAAGGTAATGTCTACCTTTAGTCGCTTCTAACGACTAAAGGTGGGTTTAGTCGTATCCCACGACTGAAGGAAGGTAATGTCTACCTTCAGTCGTATCCCACGACTGAAGGAAGGTAATGTCTACCTTTTGTCGCATCTCACGACTAAAGGTAGGTTTAGTCGTATCCCACGACTGAAGGAAGGTAATGTCAACCTTCAGTCGTATCCCACGACTGAAGGAAGGTAATGTCTACCTTTAGTCGCATCTCACGACTAAAGGTAGGTTTAGTCGTATCCCACGACTGAAGGAAGGTTTAGTCGTATCCCACGACTGAAGGAAGGTAATGTCTACCTTTAGTCGCATCTCACGACTAAAGGTAGGTTCAGTCGTATCCCACGACTGAAGGAAGGTTTAGTCGTATCCCACGACTGAAGGAAGGTAATGTCTACCTTTAGTCGCATCTCACGACTAAAAGTAGGTTTAGTCGTATCCCACGACTGAAGGAAGGTTTAGTCGTATCCCACGACTGAAGGAAGGTAATGTCTACCTTTTGTCGCATCTCACGACTAAAGGTAGGTTTAGTCGTATCCCACGACTGAAGGAAGGTAATGTCAACTTTCAGTCGTATCCCACGACTGAAGGAAGGTAATGTCTACCTTTAGTCGCATCTCACGACTAAAGGTAGGTTCAGTCGTATCCCACGACTGAAGGAAGGTTTAGTCGTATCCCACGACTGAAGGAAGGTGATGTCTACCTTCAGTCGTATCCCACGACTGAAGGAAGGTAATGTCTACCTTTAGTCGCATCTAACGACTAAAGGTAGGTTTAGTCGTATCCCACGACTGAAGGAAGGTTTAGTCGTATCCCACGACTGAAGGAAGGTAATGTCTACCACGACTGAAGAAAGGTAATGTCTACCTTTAGTCGCATCTCACGACTAAAGGTAGGTTTAGTCGTATCCCACGACTAAAGGAAAGTTTAGTCGTATCCCACGACTGAAGGAAGGTAATGTCTACCTTCAGTCGTATCCCACGACTGAAGGAAGGTAATGTCTACCTTCAGTCGTACCCCACGACTGAAGGAAGGTAATATCTACCTTCAGTCGCATCTCACGACTGAAGGAAGGTAATGTCTACCTTCAGTCGTATCCCACGACTGAAGGAAGGTAATGTCTACCTTCAGTCGTATCCCACGACTGAAGGAAGGTAATGTCTACCTTTAGTCGCATCTCACGACTAAAGGTAGGTTCAGTCGTATCCCACGACTGAAGGAAGGTTTAGTCGTATCCCACGACTGAAGGAAGGTAATGTCTACCTTCAGTCGTATCCCACGACTGAAGGAAGGTAATGTCTACCTTTAGTCGCATCTCACGACTAAAAGTAGGTTTAGTCGTATCCCACGACTGAAGGAAGGTTTAGTCGTATCCCACGACTGAAGGAAGGTAATGTCTACCTTCAGTCGTATCCCACGACTGAAGGAAGGTAATGTCTACCTTTAGTCGCATCTCACGACTAAAAGTAGGTTTAGTCGTATCCCACGACTGAAGGAAGGTTTAGTCGTATCCCACGACTGAAGGAAGGTAATGTCTACCTTTTGTCGCATCTCACGACTAAAGGAAGGTAATGTCTACCTTTAGTCGCATCTCACGACTAAAAGTAGGTTTAGTCGTATCCCACGACTGAAGGAAGGTTTAGTCGTATCCCACGACTGAAGGAAGGTAATGTCTACCTTTTGTCGCATCTCACGACTAAAGGTAGGTTTAGTCGTATCCCACGACTGAAGGAAGGTAATGTCAACTTTCAGTCGTATCCCACGACTGAAGGAAGGTAATGTCTACCTTTAGTCGCATCTCACGACTAAAGGTAGGTTCAGTCGTATCCCACGACTGAAGGAAGGTTTAGTCGTATCCCACGACTGAAGGAAGGTGATGTCTACCTTCAGTCGTATCCCACGACTGAAGGAAGGTAATGTCTACCTTTAGTCGCATCTCACGACTAAAGGTAGGTTTAGTCGTATCCCACGACTGAAGGAAGGTTTAGTCGTATCCCACGACTGAAGGAAGGTAATGTCTACCACGACTGAAGAAAGGTAATGTCTACCTTTAGTCGCATCTCACGACTAAAGGTAGGTTTAGTCGTATCCCACGACTAAAGGAAAGTTTAGTCGTATCCCACGACTGAAGGAAGGTAATGTCTACCTTCAGTCGTATCCCACGACTGAAGAAAGGTAATGTCTACCTTCAGTCGTACCCCACGACTGAAGGAAGGTAATATCTACCTTCAGTCGCATCTCACGACTGAAGGAAGGTAATGTCTACCTTCAGTCGCATCTCACGACTGAAGGAAGGTAATGTCTACCTTCAGTCGTATTCCACGACTGAAGGAAGGTAATGTCTACCTTTAGTCGCATCTCACGACTGAAGGAAGGTAATGTCTACCTTTAGTCGCATCTCACGACTAAAGGTAGGTTTAGTTGTATCCCACGACTGAAGGAAGGTAATGTCTACCTTCAGTCGTATCCCACGACTGAAGGAAGGTAATGTCTACCTTTATTCGCATCTCACGACTAAAGGTAGGTTTAGTCGTATCCCACGACTGAAGAAAGGTAATGTCTACCTTCAGTCGTATCCCACGACTGAAGGAAGGTAATGTCTACCTTTAGTCGCATCTCACGACTAAAGGTAGGTTTAGTCGTATCCCACGACTGAAGGAAAGTTTAGTCGTGTCCCACGACTGAAGGAAGGTAATGTCTACCACGACTGAAGGAAGGTAATGTCTACCTTTAGTCGCATCTCACGACTAAAGGTAGGTTCAGTCGTATCCCACGACTGAAGGAAGGTTTAGTCGTATCCCACGACTGAAGGAAGGTGATGTCTACCTTCAGTCGTATCCCACGACTGAAGGAAGGTAATGTCTACCTTTAGTCGTATCCCACGACTGAAGGAAGGTTTAGTCGTATCCCACGACTGAAGGAAGGTAATATCTACCTTCAGTCGCATCTCACGACTGAAGGAAGGTAATGTCTACCTTCAGTCGTATCCCACGACTGAAGGAAGGTAATGTCTACCTTTAGTCGCATCTCACGACTAAAGGTAGGTTCAGTCGTATCCCACGACTGAAGGAAGGTTTAGTCGTATCCCACGACTGAAGGAAGGTGATGTCTACCTTCAGTCGTATCCCACGACTGAAGGAAGGTAATGTCTACCTTTAGTCGCATCTCACGACTAAAGGTAGGTTTAGTCGTATCCCACGACTGAAGGAAGGTAATGTCTACCTTCAGTCGTATTCTACGACTGAAGGAAGGTAATGTCTACCTTTAGTCGCATCTCACGACTAAAGGTGGGTTTAGTCGTATCCCACGACTGAAGGAAGGTAATGTCTACCTTCAGTCGTATCCCACGACTGAAGGAAGGTAATGTCTACCTTTAGTCGCATCTCACGACTAAAGGTAGGTTTAGTCGTATCCCACGACTGAAGGAAGGTTTAGTCGTATCCCACGACTGAAGGAAGGTAATGTCTACCTTCAGTCGTATCCCACGACTGAAGGAAGGTAATGTCTACCTTTAGTCGCATCTCACGACTAAAGGTAGGTTCAGTCGTATCCCACGACTGAAGGAAGGTTTAGTCGTATCCCACGACTGAAGGAAGGTAATGTCTACCTTCAGTCGTATCCCACGACTGAAGGAAGGTAATGTCTACCTTTAGTCGCATCTCACGACTAAAGGTAGGTTCAGTCGTATCCCACGACTGAAGGAAGGTTTAGTCGTATCCCACGACTGAAGGAAGGTAATGTCTACCTTCAGTCGTATCCCACGACTGAAGGAAGGTAATGTCTACCATTAGTCGCATCTCACGACTAAAGGTAGGTTTAGTCGTATCCCACGACTGAAGGAAGGTAATGTCTACCTTCAGTCGTATCCTACGACTGAAGGAAGGTAATGTCTACCTTTAGTCGCGACTCACGACTAAAAGTGGGTTTAGTCGTATCCCACGACTGAAGGAAGGTAATGTCTACCTTCAGTCGTATCCCACGACTGAAGGAAGGTAATGTCTACCTTTAGTCGCATCTCACGACTAAAGGTAGGTTTAGTCGTATCCCATGACTGAAGGAAGGTTTAGTCGTATCCCACGACTGAAGGAAGGTAATGTCTACCACGACTGAAGAAAGGTAATGTCTACCTTTAGTCGCATCTCACGACTAAAGGTAGGTTCAGTCGTATCCCACGACTGAAGGAAGGTAATGTCTACCTTTAGTCGCATCTCACGACTAAAGGTAGGTTCAGTCGTATCCCACGACTGAAGGAAGGTTTAGTCGTATCCCACGACTGAAGGAAGGTAAAGTCTACCTTCAGTCGTATCCCACGACTGAAGGAAGGTAATGTCTACCTTTAGTCGCATCTCATGACTAAAAGTAGGTTTAGTCGTATCCCACGACTGAAGGAAGGTTTAGTCGTATCCCACGACTGAAGGAAGGTAATGTCTACCACGACTGAAGAAAGGTAATGTCTACCTTTAGTCGCATCTCACGACTAAAGGTAGGTTCAGTCGTATCCCACGACTGAAGGAAGGTAATGTCTACCTTTAGTCGCATCTCACGACTAAAGGTAGGTTCAGTCGTATCCCACGACTGAAGGAAGGTAATGTCTACCTTTAGTCGCATCTCACGACTAAAGGTAGGTTCAGTCGTATCCCACGACTGAAGGAAGGTTTAGTCGTATCCCACGACTGAAGGAAGGTAATGTCTACCTTCAGTCGTATCCCACGACTGAAGGAAGGTAATGTCTACCTTCAGTCGTATCCTACGACTGAAGGAAGGTAATGTCTACCTTTAGTCGCATCTCACGACTAAAGGTGGGTTTAGTCGTATCCCACGACTGAAGGAAGGTAATGTCTACCTTCAGTCGTATCCCACGACTGAAGGAAGGTAATGTCTACCTTCAGTCGTATCCCACGACTGAAGGAAGGTAATGTCTACCTTTAGTCGCATCTCACGACTAAAGGTAGGTTCAGTCGTATCCCACGACTGAAGGAAGGTTTAGTCGTATCCCACGACTGAAGGAAGGTAATGTCTACCTTCAGTCGTATCCCAAAACTGAAGGAAGGTAATGTCTACCATTAGTCGCATCTCACGACTAAAGGTAGGTTTAGTCGTATCCCACGACTGAAGGAAGGTAATGTCTACCTTCAGTCGTATCCTACGACTGAAGGAAGGTAATGTCTACCTTTAGTCGCATCTCACGACTAAAAGTGGGTTTAGTCGTATCCCACGACTGAAGGAAGGTGATGTCTACCATTAGTCGCATCTCACGACTAAAGGTAGGTTTAGTCGCATCTCACGACTAAAAGTGGGTTTAGTCGTATCCCACGACTGAAGGAAGGTAATGTCTACCTTCAGTCGTATCCCACGACTGAAGGAAGGTAATGTCTACCTTTAGTCGCATCTCACGACTAAAGGTAGGTTTAGTCGTATCCCACGACTGAAGGAAGGTTTAGTCGTATCCCACGACTGAAGGAAGGTAATGTCTACCATTAGTCGCATCTCACGACTAAAGGTAGGTTTAGTCGTATCCCACGACTGAAGGAAGGTAATGTCTACCTTCAGTCGTATCCTACGACTGAAGGAAGGTAATGTCTACCTTTAGTCGCATCTCACGACTAAAAGTGGGTTTAGTCGTATCCCACGACTGAAGGAAGGTAATGTCTACCTTCAGTCGTATCCCACGACTGAAAGAAGGTAATGTCTACCTTTAGTCGCATCTCACGACTAAAGGTAGGTTTAGTCGTATCCCACGACTGAAGGAAGGTTTAGTCGTATCCCACGACTGAAGGAAGGTAAAGTCTACCTTCAGTCGTATCCCACGACTGAAGGAAGGTAATGTCTACCTTTAGTCGCTTCTAACGACTAAAGGTGGGTTTAGTCGTATCCCACGACTGAAGGAAGGTAATGTCTACCTTCAGTCGTATCCCACGACTGAAGGAAGGTAATGTCTACCTTTTGTCGCATCTCACGACTAAAGGTAGGTTTAGTCGTATCCCACGACTGAAGGAAGGTAATGTCAACCTTCAGTCGTATCCCACGACTGAAGGAAGGTAATGTCTACCTTTAGTCGCATCTCACGACTAAAGGTAGGTTTAGTCGTATCCCACGACTGAAGGAAGGTTTAGTCGTATCCCACGACTGAAGGAAGGTAATGTCTACCTTTAGTCGCATCTCACGACTAAAGGTAGGTTCAGTCGTATCCCACGACTGAAGGAAGGTTTAGTCGTATCCCACGACTGAAGGAAGGTAATGTCTACCTTTAGTCGCATCTCACGACTAAAAGTAGGTTTAGTCGTATCCCACGACTGAAGGAAGGTTTAGTCGTATCCCACGACTGAAGGAAGGTAATGTCTACCTTTTGTCGCATCTCACGACTAAAGGTATGTTTAGTCGTATCCCACGACTGAAGGAAGGTAATGTCAACTTTCAGTCGTATCCCACGACTGAAGGAAGGTAATGTCTACCTTTAGTCGCATCTCACGACTAAAGGTAGGTTCAGTCGTATCCCACGACTGAAGGAAGGTTTAGTCGTATCCCACGACTGAAGGAAGGTGATGTCTACCTTCAGTCGTATCCCACGACTGAAGGAAGGTAATGTCTACCTTTAGTCGCATCTCACGACTAAAGGTAGGTTTAGTCGTATCCCACGACTGAAGGAAGGTTTAGTCGTATCCCACGACTGAAGGAAGGTAATGTCTACCACGACTGAAGAAAGGTAATGTCTACCTTTAGTCGCATCTCACGACTAAAGGTAGGTTTAGTCGTATCCCACGACTAAAGGAAAGTTTAGTCGTATCCCACGACTGAAGGAAGGTAATGTCTACCTTCAGTCGTATCCCACGACTGAAGGAAGGTAATGTCTACCTTCAGTCGTACCCCACGACTGAAGGAAGGTAATATCTACCTTCAGTCGCATCTCACGACTGAAGGAAGGTAATGTCTACCTTCAGTCGTATCCCACGACTGAAGGAAGGTAATGTCTACCTTCAGTCGTATCCCACGACTGAAGGAAGGTAATGTCTACCTTTAGTCGCATCTCACGACTAAAGGTAGGTTCAGTCGTATCCCACGACTGAAGGAAGGTTTAGTCGTATCCCACGACTGAAGGAAGGTAATGTCTACCTTCAGTCGTATCCCACGACTGAAGGAAGGTAATGTCTACCTTTAGTCGCATCTCACGACTAAAAGTAGGTTTAGTCGTATCCCACGACTGAAGGAAGGTTTAGTCGTATCCCACGACTGAAGGAAGGTAATGTCTACCTTCAGTCGTATCCCACGACTGAAGGAAGGTAATGTCTACCTTTAGTCGCATCTCACGACTAAAAGTAGGTTTAGTCGTATCCCACGACTGAAGGAAGGTTTAGTCGTATCCCACGACTGAAGGAAGGTAATGTCTACCTTTTGTCGCATCTCACGACTAAAGGAAGGTAATGTCTACCTTTAGTCGCATCTCACGACTAAAAGTAGGTTTAGTCGTATCCCACGACTGAAGGAAGGTTTAGTCGTATCCCACGACTGAAGGAAGGTAATGTCTACCTTTTGTCGCATCTCACGACTAAAGGTAGGTTTAGTCGTATCCCACGACTGAAGGAAGGTAATGTCAACTTTCAGTCGTATCCCACGACTGAAGGAAGGTAATGTCTACCTTTAGTCGCATCTCACGACTAAAGGTAGGTTCAGTCGTATCCCACGACTGAAGGAAGGTTTAGTCGTATCCCACGACTGAAGGAAGGTGATGTCTACCTTCAGTCGTATCCCACGACTGAAGGAAGGTAATGTCTACCTTTAGTCGCATCTCACGACTAAAGGTAGGTTTAGTCGTATCCCACGACTGAAGGAAGGTTTAGTCGTATCCCACGACTGAAGGAAGGTAATGTCTACCACGACTGAAGAAAGGTAATGTCTACCTTTAGTCGCATCTCACGACTAAAGGTAGGTTTAGTCGTATCCCACGACTAAAGGAAAGTTTAGTCGTATCCCACGACTGAAGGAAGGTAATGTCTACCTTCAGTCGTATCCCACGACTGAAGAAAGGTAATGTCTACCTTCAGTCGTACCCCACGACTGAAGGAAGGTAATATCTACCTTCAGTCGCATCTCACGACTGAAGGAAGGTAATGTCTACCTTCAGTCGCATCTCACGACTGAAGGAAGGTAATGTCTACCTTCAGTCGTATTCCACGACTGAAGGAAGGTAATGTCTACCTTTAGTCGCATCTCACGACTGAAGGAAGGTAATGTCTACCTTTAGTCGCATCTCACGACTAAAGGTAGGTTTAGTTGTATCCCACGACTGAAGGAAGGTAATGTCTACCTTCAGTCGTATCCCACGACTGAAGGAAGGTAATGTCTACCTTTATTCGCATCTCACGACTAAAGGTAGGTTTAGTCGTATCCCACGACTGAAGAAAGGTAATGTCTACCTTCAGTCGTATCCCACGACTGAAGGAAGGTAATGTCTACCTTTAGTCGCATCTCACGACTAAAGGTAGGTTTAGTCGTATCCCACGACTGAAGGAAAGTTTAGTCGTGTCCCACGACTGAAGGAAGGTAATGTCTACCACGACTGAAGGAAGGTAATGTCTACCTTTAGTCGCATCTCACGACTAAAGGTAGGTTCAGTCGTATCCCACGACTGAAGGAAGGTTTAGTCGTATCCCACGACTGAAGGAAGGTGATGTCTACCTTCAGTCGTATCCCACGACTGAAGGAAGGTAATGTCTACCTTTAGTCGTATCCCACGACTGAAGGAAGGTTTAGTCGTATCCCACGACTGAAGGAAGGTAATATCTACCTTCAGTCGCATCTCACGACTGAAGGAAGGTAATGTCTACCTTCAGTCGTATCCCACGACTGAAGGAAGGTAATGTCTACCTTTAGTCGCATCTCACGACTAAAGGTAGGTTCAGTCGTATCCCACGACTGAAGGAAGGTTTAGTCGTATCCCACGACTGAAGGAAGGTGATGTCTACCTTCAGTCGTATCCCACGACTGAAGGAAGGTAATGTCTACCTTTAGTCGCATCTCACGACTAAAGGTAGGTTTAGTCGTATCCCACGACTGAAGGAAGGTAATGTCTACCTTCAGTCGTATTCTACGACTGAAGGAAGGTAATGTCTACCTTTAGTCGCATCTCACGACTAAAGGTGGGTTTAGTCGTATCCCACGACTGAAGGAAGGTAATGTCTACCTTCAGTCGTATCCCACGACTGAAGGAAGGTAATGTCTACCTTTAGTCGCATCTCACGACTAAAGGTAGGTTTAGTCGTATCCCACGACTGAAGGAAGGTTTAGTCGTATCCCACGACTGAAGGAAGGTAATGTCTACCTTCAGTCGTATCCCACGACTGAAGGAAGGTAATGTCTACCTTTAGTCGCATCTCACGACTAAAGGTAGGTTCAGTCGTATCCCACGACTGAAGGAAGGTTTAGTCGTATCCCACGACTGAAGGAAGGTGATGTCTACCTTCAGTCGTATCCCACGACTGAAGGAAGGTAATGTCTACCTTTAGTCGCATCTCACGACTAAAGGTAGGTTTAGTCGTATCCCACGACTGAAGGAAGGTTTAGTCGTATCCCACGACTGAAGGAAGGTAATGTCTACCACGACTGAAGGAAGGTGATGTCTACCTTCAGTCGTATCCCACGACTGAAGGAAGGTAATGTCTACCTTTAGTCGCATCTCACGACTAAAGGTAGGTTTAGTCGTATCCCACGACTGAAGGAAGGTTTAGTCGTATCCCACGACTGAAGGAAGGTAATGTCTACCACGACTGAAGGAAGGTAATGTCTACCTTTAGTCGCATCTCACGACTAAAGGTAGGTTTAGTCGTATCCCACGACTGAAGGAAGGTAATGTCAACCTTCAGTCGTATCCCACGACTGAAGGAAGGTAATGTCTACCTTTAGTCGCATCTCACGACTAAAGGTAGGTTTAGTCGTATCCCACGACTGAAGGAAGGTTTAGTCGTATCCCACGACTGAAGGAAGGTAATGTCTACCTTCAGTCGTATCCCACGACTGAAGGAAGGTAATGTCTACCTTTAGTCGCATCTCACGACTAAAAGTAGGTTTAGTCGTATCCCACGACTGAAGGAAGGTTTAGTCGTATCCCACGACTGAAGGAAGGTAATGTCTACCTTTTGTCGCATCTCACGACTAAAGGTAGGTTTAGTCGTATCCCACGACTGAAGGAAGGTTTAGTCGTATCCCACGACTGAAGGAAGGTAATGTCTACCTTCAGTCGTATCCCACGACTGAAGGAAGGTAATGTCTACCTTTAGTCGCATCTCACGACTAAAGGTAGGTTCAGTCGTATCCCACGACTGAAGGAAGGTTTAGTCGTATCCCACGACTGAAGGAAGGTGATGTCTACCTTCAGTCGTATCCCACGACTGAAGGAAGGTAATGTCTACCTTTAGTCGCATCTCACGACTAAAGGTAGGTTTAGTCGTATCCCACGACTGAAGGAAGGTAATGTCTACCTTTAGTCGCATCTCACGACTAAAGGTAGGTTTAGTCGTATCCCACGACTGAAGGAAGGTAATGTCTACCTTCAGTCGTATCCTACGACTGAAGGAAGGTAATGTCTACCTTTAGTCGCATCTCACGACTAAAGGTGGGTTTAGTCGTATCCCACGACTGAAGGAAGGTAATGTCTACCTTCAGTCGTATCCCACGACTGAAGGAAGGTAATGTCTACCTTTAGTCGCATCTCACGACTAAAGGTAGGTTTAGTCGTATCCCACGACTGAAGGAAGGTTTAGTCGTATCCCACGACTGAAGGAAGGTAATGTCTACCTTCAGTCGTATCCCACGACTGAAGGAAGGTAATGTCTACCTTTAGTCGCATCTCACGACTAAAGGTAGGTTCAGTCGTATCCCACGACTGAAGGAAGGTTTAGTCGTATCCCACGACTGAAGGAAGGTGATGTCTACCTTCAGTCGTATCCCACGACTGAAGGAAGGTAATGTCTACCTTTAGTCGCATCTCACGACTAAAGGTAGGTTTAGTCGTATCCCACGACTGAAGGAAGGTTTAGTCGTATCCCACGACTGAAGGAAGGTAATGTCTACCACGACTGAAGGAAGGTGATGTCTACCTTCAGTCGTATCCCACGACTGAAGGAAGGTAATGTCTACCTTTAGTCGCATCTCACGACTAAAGGTAGGTTTAGTCGTATCCCACGACTGAAGGAAGGTTTAGTCGTATCCCACGACTGAAGGAAGGTAATGTCTACCACGACTGAAGGAAGGTAATGTCTACCTTTAGTCGCATCTCACGACTAAAGGTAGGTTTAGTCGTATCCCACGACTGAAGGAAGGTAATGTCAACCTTCAGTCGTATCCCACGACTGAAGGAAGGTAATGTCTACCTTTAGTCGCATCTCACGACTAAAGGTAGGTTTAGTCGTATCCCACGACTGAAGGAAGGTTTAGTCGTATCCCACGACTGAAGGAAGGTAATGTCTACCTTCAGTCGTATCCCACGACTGAAGGAAGGTAATGTCTACCTTTAGTCGCATCTCACGACTAAAAGTAGGTTTAGTCGTATCCCACGACTGAAGGAAGGTTTAGTCGTATCCCACGACTGAAGGAAGGTAATGTCTACCTTTTGTCGCATCTCACGACTAAAGGTAGGTTTAGTCGTATCCCACGACTGAAGGAAGGTTTAGTCGTATCCCACGACTGAAGGAAGGTAATGTCTACCTTCAGTCGTATCCCACGACTGAAGGAAGGTAATGTCTACCTTTAGTCGCATCTCACGACTAAAGGTAGGTTCAGTCGTATCCCACGACTGAAGGAAGGTTTAGTCGTATCCCACGACTGAAGGAAGGTGATGTCTACCTTCAGTCGTATCCCACGACTGAAGGAAGGTAATGTCTACCTTTAGTCGCATCTCACGACTAAAGGTAGGTTTAGTCGTATCCCACGACTGAAGGAAGGTTTAGTCGTATCCCACGACTGAAGGAAGGTAATGTCTTCCACGACTGAAGGAAGGTAATGTCTACCTTTAGTCGCATCTCACGACTAAAGGTAGGTTTAGTCGTATCCCACGACTGAAGGAAGGTAATGTCTACCTTCAGTCGTATCCTACGACTGAAGGAAGGTAATGTCTACCTTTAGTCGCTTCTCACGACTAAAGGTGGGTTTAGTCGTATCCCACGACTGAAGGAAGGTAATGTCTACCTTCAGTCGTATCCCACGACTGAAGGAAGGTAATGTCTACCTTTTGTCGCATCTCACGACTAAAGGTAGGTTTAGTCGTATCCCACGACTGAAGGAAGGTAATGTCAACCTTCAGTCGTTTCCCACGACTGAAGGAAGGTAATGTCTACCTTTAGTCGCATCTCACGACTAAAGGTAGGTTTAGTCGTATCCCACGACTGAAGGAAGGTTTAGTCGTATCCCACGACTGAAGGAAGGTAATGTCTACCTTCAGTCGTATCCCACGACTGAAGGAAGGTAATGTCTACCTTTAGTCGCATCTCACGACTAAAGGTAGGTTCAGTCGTATCCCACGACTGAAGGAAGGTTTAGTCGTATCCCACGACTGAAGGAAGGTAATGTCTACCTTCAGTCGTATCCCACGACTGAAGGAAGGTAATGTCTACCTTTAGTCGCATCTCACGACTAAAAGTAGGTTTAGTCGTATCCCACGACTGAAGGAAGGTTTAGTCGTATCCCACGACTGAAGGAAGGTAATGTCTACCACGACTGAAGGAAGGTAATGGCTACCTTTAGTCGCATCTCACGACTAAAGGTAGGTTCAGTCGTATCCCACGACTGAAGGAACGTAATGTCTACCTTCAGTCGTATCCCACGACTGAAGGAAGGTAATGTCTACCTTTAGTCGCATCTCACGACTAAAGGTAGGTTTAGTCGTATCCCACGACTGAAGGAAGGTTTAGTCGTATCCCACGACTGAAGGAAGGTAATGTCTACCACGACTGAAGGAAGGTAATGTCTACCTTTAGTCGCATCTCATGACTAAAGGTAGGTTTAGTCGTATCCCACGACTGAAGGAAGGTAATGTCTACCTTCAGTCGTATCCCACGACTGAAGGAAGGTTTAGTCGTATCCCACGACTGAAGGAAGGTGATGTCTACCTTCAGTCGTATCCCACGACTGAAGGAAGGTAATGTCTACCTTTAGTCGCATCTCACGACTAAAGGTAGGTTTAGTCGTATCCCACGACTGAAGGAAGGTTTAGTCGTATCCCACGACTGAAGGAAGGTAATGTCTACCACGACTGAAGGAAGGTAATGTCTACCTTTAGTCGCATCTCACGACTAAAGGTAGGTTTAGTCGTATCCCACGACTGAAGGAAGGTAATGTCTACCTTCAGTCGTATCCTACGACTGAAGGAAGGTAATGTCTACCTTTAGTCGCTTCTCACGACTAAAGGTGGGTTTAGTCGTATCCCACGACTGAAGGAAGGTAATGTCTACCTTCAGTCGTATCCCACGACTGAAGGAAGGTAATGTCTACCTTTTGTCGCATCTCACGACTAAAGGTAGGTTTAGTCGTATCCCACGACTGAAGGAAGGTAATGTCAACCTTCAGTCGTATCCCACGACTGAAGGAAGGTAATGTCTACCTTTAGTCGCATCTCACGACTAAAGGTAGGTTTAGTCGTATCCCACGACTGAAGGAAGGTTTAGTCGTATCCCACGACTGAAGGAAGGTAATGTCTACCTTCAGTCGTATCCCACGACTGAAGGAAGGTAATGTCTACCTTTAGTCGCATCTCACGACTAAAGGTAGGTTCAGTCGTATCCCACGACTGAAGGAAGGTTTAGTCGTATCCCACGACTGAAGGAAGGTAATGTCTACCTTCAGTCGTATCCCACGACTGAAGGAAGGTAATGTTTACCATTAGTCGCATCTCACGACTAAAGGTAGGTTTAGTCGTATCCCACGACTGAAGGAAGGTAATGTCTACTGCAGTCGTATCCCACGACTGAAGGAAGGTAATGTTTACCATTAGTCGCATCTCACGACTAAAGGTAGGTTTAGTCGTATCCCACGACTGAAGGAAGGTAATGTCTACCTTCAGTCGTATCCTACGACTGAAGGAAGGTAATGTCTACCTTTAGTCGCATCTCACGACTAAAGGTGGGTTTAGTCGTATCCCACGACTGAAGGAAGGTTCAGTCGTATCCCACGACTGAAGGAAGGTAATGTCTACCTTTAGTCGCATCTCACGACTAAAGGTAGGTTTAGTCGTATCCCACGACTGAAGGAAGGTTTAGTCGTATCTCACGGCTGAAGGAAGGTAATGTCTACCTTCAGTCGTATCCCACGACTGAAGGAAGGTAATGTCTACCTTTAGTCGCATCTCACGACTAAAGGTAGGTTCAGTCGTATCCCACGACTGAAGGAAGGTTTAGTCGTATCCCACGACTGAAGGAAGGTAATGTCTACCTTCAGTCGTATCCCACGACTGAAGGAAGGTAATGTTTACCATTAGTCGCATCTCACGACTAAAGGTAGGTTTAGTCGTATCCCACGACTGAAGGAAGGTAATGTCTACCTTCAGTCGTATCCTACGACTGAAGGAAGGTAATGTCTACCTTTAGTCGCATCTCACGACTAAAGGTGGGTTTAGTCGTATCCCACGACTGAAGGAAGGTAATGTCTACCTTCAGTCGTATCCCACGACTGAAGGAAGGTAATGTCTACCTTCAGTCGTATCCCACGACTGAAGGAAGGTAATGTCTACCTTTAGTCGCATCTCACGACTAAAGGTAGGTTCAGTCGTATCCCACGACTGAAGGAAGGTTTAGTCGTATCCCACGACTGAAGGAAGGTAATGTCTACCTTCAGTCGTATCCCACGACTGAAGGAAGGTAATGTCTACCTATAGTCGCATCTCACGACTAAAGGTAGGTTTAGTCGTATCCCACGACTGAAGGAAGGTAATGTCTACCTTCAGTCGTATCCTACGACTGAAGGAAGGTAATGTCTACCTTTAGTCGCATCTCACGACTAAAGGTAGGTTTAGTCGTATCCCACGACTGAAGGAAGGTTTAGTCGTATCCCACGACTGAAGGAAGGTAATGTCTACCTTCAGTCGTATCCCACGACTGAAGGAAGGTAATGTCTACCTTTAGTCGCATCTCACGACTAAAGGTAGGTTCAGTCGTATCCCACGACTGAAGGAAGGTTTAGTCGTATCCCACGACTGAAGGAAGGTAATGTCTACCTTCAGTCGTATCCCACGACTGAAGGAAGGTAATGTCTACCATTAGTCGCATCTCACGACTAAAGGTAGGTTTAGTCGTATCCCACGACTGAAGGAAGGTAATGTCTACCTTCAGTCGTATCCTACGACTGAAGGAAGGTAATGTCTACCTTTAGTCGCATCTCACGACTAAAAGTGGGTTTAGTCGTATCCCACGACTGAAGGAAGGTAATGTCTACCTTCAGTCGTATCCCACGACTGAAGGAAGGTAATGTCTACCTTTAGTCGCATCTCACGACTAAAGGTAGGTTTAGTCGTATCCCACGACTGAAGGAAGGTTTAGTCGTATCCCACGACTGAAGGAAGGTAATGTCTACCACGACTGAAGAAAGGTAATGTCTACCTTTAGTCGCATCTCACGACTAAAGGTAGGTTCAGTCGTATCCCACGACTGAAGGAAGGTTTAGTCGTATCCCACGACTGAAGGAAGGTAAAGTCTACCTTCAGTCGTATCCCACGACTGAAGGAAGGTAATGTCTACCTTTAGTCGCATCTCATGACTAAAGGTAGGTTTAGTCGTATCCCACGACTGAAGGAAGGTAATGTCTACCTTCAGTCGTATCCTACGACTGAAGGAAGGTAATGTCTACCTTTAGTCGCATCTCACGACTAAAGGTAGGTTTAGTCGTATCCCACGACTGAAGGAAGGTTTAGTCGTATCCCACGACTGAAGGAAGGTAATGTCTACCTTCAGTCGTATCCCACGACTGAAGGAAGGTAATGTCTACCTTTAGTCGCATCTCACGACTAAAGGTAGGTTCAGTCGTATCCCACGACTGAAGGAAGGTTTAGTCGTATCCCACGACTGAAGGAAGGTAATGTCTACCTTCAGTCGTATCCCACGACTGAAGGAAGGTAATGTCTACCATTAGTCGCATCTCACGACTAAAGGTAGGTTTAGTCGTATCCCACGACTGAAGGAAGGTAATGTCTACCTTCAGTCGTATCCTACGACTGAAGGAAGGTAATGTCTACCTTTAGTCGCGACTCACGACTAAAAGTGGGTTTAGTCGTATCCCACGACTGAAGGAAGGTAATGTCTACCTTCAGTCGTATCCCACGACTGAAGGAAGGTAATGTCTACCTTTAGTCGCATCTCACGACTAAAGGTAGGTTCAGTCGTATCCCACGACTGAAGGAAGGTTTAGTCGTATCCCACGACTGAAGGAAGGTAATGTCTACCTTCAGTCGTATCCCACGACTGAAGGAAGGTAATGTCTACCTTTAGTCGCATCTCACGACTAAAGGTAGGTTTAGTCGTATCCCACGACTGAAGGAAGGTTTAGTCGTATCCCACGACTGAAGGAAGGTAATGTCTACCACGACTGAAGAAAGGTAATGTCTACCTTTAGTCGCATCTCACGACTAAAGGTAGGTTCAGTCGTATCCCACGACTGAAGGAAGGTTTAGTCGTATCCCACGACTGAAGGAAGGTAAAGTCTACCTTCAGTCGTATCCCACGACTGAAGGAAGGTAATGTCTACCTTTAGTCGCATCTCATGACTAAAGGTAGGTTTAGTCGTATCCCACGACTGAAGGAAGGTAATGTCTACCTTCAGTCGTATCCTACGACTGAAGGAAGGTAATGTCTACCTTTAGTCGCATCTCACGACTAAAGGTAGGTTTAGTCGTATCCCACGACTGAAGGAAGGTTTAGTCGTATCCCACGACTGAAGGAAGGTAATGTCTACCTTCAGTCGTATCCCACGACTGAAGGAAGGTAATGTCTACCTTTAGTCGCATCTCACGACTAAAGGTAGGTTCAGTCGTATCCCACGACTGAAGGAAGGTTTAGTCGTATCCCACGACTGAAGGAAGGTAATGTCTACCTTCAGTCGTATCCCACGACTGAAGGAAGGTAATGTCTACCATTAGTCGCATCTCACGACTAAAGGTAGGTTTAGTCGTATCCCACGACTGAAGGAAGGTAATGTCTACCTTCAGTCGTATCCTACGACTGAAGGAAGGTAATGTCTACCTTTAGTCGCGACTCACGACTAAAAGTGGGTTTAGTCGTATCCCACGACTGAAGGAAGGTAATGTCTACCTTCAGTCGTATCCCACGACTGAAGGAAGGTAATGTCTACCTTTAGTCGCATCTCACGACTAAAGGTAGGTTCAGTCGTATCCCACGACTGAAGGAAGGTTTAGTCGTATCCCACGACTGAAGGAAGGTAATGTCTACCTTCAGTCGTATCCCACGACTGAAGGAAGGTAATGTCTACCTATAGTCGCATCTCACGACTAAAGGTAGGTTTAGTCGTATCCCACGACTGAAGGAAGGTAATGTCTACCTTCAGTCGTATCCTACGACTGAAGGAAGGTAATGTCTACCTTTAGTCGCATCTCACGACTAAAGGTAGGTTTAGTCGTATCCCACGACTGAAGGAAGGTTTAGTCGTATCCCACGACTGAAGGAAGGTAATGTCTACCTTCAGTCGTATCCCACGACTGAAGGAAGGTAATGTCTACCTTTAGTCGCATCTCACGACTAAAGGTAGGTTCAGTCGTATCCCACGACTGAAGGAAGGTTTAGTCGTATCCCACGACTGAAGGAAGGTAATGTCTACCTTCAGTCGTATCCCACGACTGAAGGAAGGTAATGTCTACCATTAGTCGCATCTCACGACTAAAGGTAGGTTTAGTCGTATCCCACGACTGAAGGAAGGTAATGTCTACCTTCAGTCGTATCCTACGACTGAAGGAAGGTAATGTCTACCTTTAGTCGCATCTCACGACTAAAAGTGGGTTTAGTCGTATCCCACGACTGAAGGAAGGTAATGTCTACCTTCAGTCGTATCCCACGACTGAAGGAAGGTAATGTCTACCTTTAGTCGCATCTCACGACTAAAGGTAGGTTTAGTCGTATCCCACGACTGAAGGAAGGTTTAGTCGTATCCCACGACTGAAGGAAGGTAATGTCTACCACGACTGAAGAAAGGTAATGTCTACCTTTAGTCGCATCTCACGACTAAAGGTAGGTTCAGTCGTATCCCACGACTGAAGGAAGGTTTAGTCGTATCCCACGACTGAAGGAAGGTAAAGTCTACCTTCAGTCGTATCCCACGACTGAAGGAAGGTAATGTCTACCTTTAGTCGCATCTCATGACTAAAGGTAGGTTTAGTCGTATCCCACGACTGAAGGAAGGTAATGTCTACCTTCAGTCGTATCCTACGACTGAAGGAAGGTAATGTCTACCTTTAGTCGCATCTCACGACTAAAGGTAGGTTTAGTCGTATCCCACGACTGAAGGAAGGTTTAGTCGTATCCCACGACTGAAGGAAGGTAATGTCTACCTTCAGTCGTATCCCACGACTGAAGGAAGGTAATGTCTACCTTTAGTCGCATCTCACGACTAAAGGTAGGTTCAGTCGTATCCCACGACTGAAGGAAGGTTTAGTCGTATCCCACGACTGAAGGAAGGTAATGTCTACCTTCAGTCGTATCCCACGACTGAAGGAAGGTAATGTCTACCATTAGTCGCATCTCACGACTAAAGGTAGGTTTAGTCGTATCCCACGACTGAAGGAAGGTAATGTCTACCTTCAGTCGTATCCTACGACTGAAGGAAGGTAATGTCTACCTTTAGTCGCGACTCACGACTAAAAGTGGGTTTAGTCGTATCCCACGACTGAAGGAAGGTAATGTCTACCTTCAGTCGTATCCCACGACTGAAGGAAGGTAATGTCTACCTTTAGTCGCATCTCACGACTAAAGGTAGGTTTAGTCGTATCCCATGACTGAAGGAAGGTTTAGTCGTATCCCACGACTGAAGGAAGGTAATGTCTACCACGACTGAAGAAAGGTAATGTCTACCTTTAGTCGCATCTCACGACTAAAGGTAGGTTCAGTCGTATCCCACGACTGAAGGAAGGTAATGTCTACCTTTAGTCGCATCTCACGACTAAAGGTAGGTTCAGTCGTATCCCACGACTGAAGGAAGGTTTAGTCGTATCCCACGACTGAAGGAAGGTAAAGTCTACCTTCAGTCGTATCCCACGACTGAAGGAAGGTAATGTCTACCTTTAGTCGCATCTCATGACTAAAAGTAGGTTTAGTCGTATCCCACGACTGAAGGAAGGTTTAGTCGTATCCCACGACTGAAGGAAGGTAATGTCTACCACGACTGAAGAAAGGTAATGTCTACCTTTAGTCGCATCTCACGACTAAAGGTAGGTTCAGTCGTATCCCACGACTGAAGGAAGGTAATGTCTACCTTTAGTCGCATCTCACGACTAAAGGTAGGTTCAGTCGTATCCCACGACTGAAGGAAGGTTTAGTCGTATCCCACGACTGAAGGAAGGTAATGTCTACCTTTAGTCGCATCTCACGACTAAAAGTGGGTTTAGTCGTATCCCACGACTGAAGGAAGGTAATGTCTACCATTAGTCGCATCTCACGACTAAAGGTAGGTTTAGTCGTATCCCACGACTGAAGGAAGGTAATGTCTACCTTCAGTCGTATCCTACGACTGAAGGAAGGTAATGTCTACCTTTAGTCGCATCTCACGACTAAAAGTGGGTTTAGTCGTATCCCACGACTGAAGGAAGGTAATGTCTACCTTCAGTCGTATCCCACGACTGAAAGAAGGTAATGTCTACCTTTAGTCGCATCTCACGACTAAAGGTAGGTTTAGTCGTATCCCACGACTGAAGGAAGGTTTAGTCGTATCCCACGACTGAAGGAAGGTAATGTCTACCACGACTGAAGAAAGGTAATGTCTACCTTTAGTCGCATCTCACGACTAAAGGTAGGTTCAGTCGTATCCCACGACTGAAGGAAGGTTTAGTCGTATCCCACGACTGAAGGAAGGTAATGTCTACCTTCAGTCGTATCCCACGACTGAAGGAAGGTAATGTCTACCATTAGTCGCATCTCACGACTAAAGGTAGGTTTAGTCGTATCCCACGACTGAAGGAAGGTAATGTCTACCTTCAGTCGTATCCTACGACTGAAGGAAGGTAATGTCTACCTTTAGTCGCATCTCACGACTAAAGGTGAGTTTAGTCGTATCCCACGACTGAAGGAAGGTAATGTCTACCTTCAGTCGTATCCCACGACTGAAGGAAGGTAATGTCTACCTTCAGTCGTATCCCACGACTGAAGGAAGGTAATGTCTACCTTTAGTCGCATCTCACGACTAAAGGTAGGTTCAGTCGTATCCCACGACTGAAGGAAGGTTTAGTCGTATCCCACGACTGAAGGAAGGTAATGTCTACCTTCAGTCGTATCCCAAAACTGAAGGAAGGTAATGTCTACCATTAGTCGCATCTCACGACTAAAGGTAGGTTTAGTCGTATCCCACGACTGAAGGAAGGTAATGTCTACCTTCAGTCGTATCCTACGACTGAAGGAAGGTAATGTCTACCTTTAGTCGCATCTCACGACTAAAAGTGGGTTTAGTCGTATCCCACGACTGAAGGAAGGTGATGTCTACCATTAGTCGCATCTCACGACTAAAGGTAGGTTTAGTCGCATCTCACGACTAAAAGTGGGTTTAGTCGTATCCCACGACTGAAGGAAGGTAATGTCTACCTTCAGTCGTATCCCACGACTGAAGGAAGGTAATGTCTACCTTTAGTCGCATCTCACGACTAAAGGTAGGTTTAGTCGTATCCCACGACTGAAGGAAGGTTTAGTCGTATCCCACGACTGAAGGAAGGTAATGTCTACCTTTAGTCGCATCTCACGACTAAAAGTGGGTTTAGTCGTATCCCACGACTGAAGGAAGGTAATGTCTACCATTAGTCGCATCTCACGACTAAAGGTAGGTTTAGTCGTATCCCACGACTGAAGGAAGGTAATGTCTACCTTCAGTCGTATCCTACGACTGAAGGAAGGTAATGTCTACCTTTAGTCGCATCTCACGACTAAAAGTGGGTTTAGTCGTATCCCACGACTGAAGGAAGGTAATGTCTACCTTCAGTCGTATCCCACGACTGAAAGAAGGTAATGTCTACCTTTAGTCGCATCTCACGACTAAAGGTAGGTTTAGTCGTATCCCACGACTGAAGGAAGGTTTAGTCGTATCCCACGACTGAAGGAAGGTAAAGTCTACCTTCAGTCGTATCCCACGACTGAAGGAAGGTAATGTCTACCTTTAGTCGCATCTCACGACTAAAGGTAGGTTCAGTCGTATCCCACGACTGAAGGAAGGTAATGTCTACCTTTAGTCGCATCTCACGACTAAAGGTAGGTTCAGTCGTATCCCACGACTGAAGGAAGGTTTAGTCGTATCCCACGACTGAAGGAAGGTAATGTCTACCTTCAGTCGTATCCCACGACTGAAGGAAGGTAATGTCTACCATTAGTCGCATCTCACGACTAAAGGTAGGTTTAGTCGTATCCCACGACTGAAGGAAGGTAATGTCTACCTTCAGTCGTATCCTACGACTGAAGGAAGGTAATGTCTACCTTTAGTCGCATCTCACGACTAAAGGTGGGTTTAGTCGTATCCCACGACTGAAGGAAGGTAAAGTCTACCTTCAGTCGTATCCCACGACTGAAGGAAGGTAATGTCTACCTTCAGTCGTATCCCACGACTGAAGGAAGGTAATGTCTACCTTTAGTCGCATCTCACGACTAAAGGTAGGTTCAGTCGTATCCCACGACTGAAGGAAGGTTTAGTCGTATCCCACGACTGAAGGAAGGTAATGTCTACCTTCAGTCGTATCCCAAAACTGAAGGAAGGTAATGTCTACCATTAGTCGCATCTCACGACTAAAGGTAGGTTTAGTCGTATCCCACGACTGAAGGAAGGTAATGTCTACCTTCAGTCGTATCCTACGACTGAAGGAAGGTAATGTCTACCTTTAGTCGCATCTCACGACTAAAAGTGGGTTTAGTCGTATCCCACGACTGAAGGAAGGTGATGTCTACCATTAGTCGCATCTCACGACTAAAGGTAGGTTTAGTCGCATCTCACGACTAAAAGTGGGTTTAGTCGTATCCCACGACTGAAGGAAGGTAATGTCTACCTTCAGTCGTATCCCACGACTGAAGGAAGGTAATGTCTACCTTTAGTCGCATCTCACGACTAAAGGTAGGTTTAGTCGTATCCCACGACTGAAGGAAGGTTTAGTCGTATCCCACGACTGAAGGAAGGTAATGTCTACCTTTAGTCGCATCTCACGACTAAAAGTGGGTTTAGTCGTATCCCACGACTGAAGGAAGGTAATGTCTACCATTAGTCGCATCTCACGACTAAAGGTAGGTTTAGTCGTATCCCACGACTGAAGGAAGGTAATGTCTACCTTCAGTCGTATCCTACGACTGAAGGAAGGTAATGTCTACCTTTAGTCGCATCTCACGACTAAAAGTGGGTTTAGTCGTATCCCACGACTGAAGGAAGGTAATGTCTACCTTCAGTCGTATCCCACGACTGAAAGAAGGTAATGTCTACCTTTAGTCGCATCTCACGACTAAAGGTAGGTTTAGTCGTATCCCACGACTGAAGGAAGGTTTAGTCGTATCCCACGACTGAAGGAAGGTAAAGTCTACCTTCAGTCGTATCCCACGACTGAAGGAAGGTAATGTCTACCTTTAGTCGCATCTCACGACTAAAGGTAGGTTTAGTCGTATCCCACGACTAAAGGAAAGTTTAGTCGTATCCCACGACTGAAGGAAGGTAATGTCTACCTTCAGTCGTATCCCACGACTGAAGGAAGGTAATGTCTACCTTCAGTCGTATCCCACGACTGAAGGAAGGTAATATCTACCTTCAGTCGCATCTCACGACTGAAGGAAGGTAATGTCTACCTTCAGTCGTATCCCACGACTGAAGGAAGGTAATGTCTACCTTCAGTCGTATCCCACGACTGAAGGAAGGTAATGTCTACCTTTAGTCGCATCTCACGACTAAAGGTAGGTTCAGTCGTATCCCACGACTGAAGGAAGGTTTAGTCGTATCCCACGACTGAAGGAAGGTAATGTCTACCTTCAGTCGTATCCCACGACTGAAGGAAGGTAATGTCTACCATTAGTCGCATCTCACGACTATAGGTAGGTTTAGTCGTATCCCACGACTAAAGGAAGGTAATGTCTACCTTCAGTCGTATCCTACGACTGAAGGAAGGTAATGTCTACCTTTAGTCGCATCTCACGACTAAAAGTGGGTTTAGTCGTATCCCACGACTGAAGGAAGGTAATGTCTACCATTAGTCGCATCTCACGACTAAAGGTAGGTTTAGTCGTATCCCACGACTGAAGGAAGGTTTAGTCGTATCCCACGACTGAAGGAAGGTAAAGTCTACCTTCAGTCGTATCCCACGACTGAAGGAAGGTAATGTCTACCTTTAGTCGCATCTCACGACTAAAGGTAGGTTTAGTCGTATCCCACGACTAAAGGAAAGTTTAGTCGTATCCCACGACTGCAGGAAGGTAATGTCTACCTTCAGTCGTATCCCACGACTGAAGGAAGGTAATGTCTACCTTCAGTCGTATCCCACGACTGAAGGAAGGTAATATCTACCTTCAGTCGCATCTCACGACTGAAGGAAGGTAATGTCTACCTTCAGTCGTATCCCACGACTGAAGGAAGGTAATGTCTACCTTTAGTCGCATCTCACGACCAAAGGTAGGTTTAGTCGTATCCCACGACTGAAGGAAGGTAATATCTACCTTCAGTCGTATCCCACGACTGAAGGAAGGTAATGTCTACCTTTAGTCGCATCTCACGACTAAAGGTAGATTCAGTCGTATCCCACGACTGAAGGAAGGTTTAGTCGTATCCCACGACTGAAGGAAGGTAATGTCTACCTTCAGTCGTATCCCACGACTGAAGGAAGGTAATGTCTACCTTTAGTCGCATCTCACGACTAAAGGTAGGTTTAGTCGTATCCCACGACTGAAGGAAGGTAATGTCTACCTTCAGTCGTAACCCACGACTGAAGGAAGGTAATGTCTACCTTTAGTCGCATCTCACGACTAAAGGTAGGTTTAGTCGTATCCCACGACTAAAGGAAAGTTTAGTCGTATCCCACGACTGAAGGAAGGTAATGTCTACCTTCAGTCGTATCCCACGACTGAAGGAAGGTAATATCTACCTTCAGTCGCATCTCACGACTGAAGGAAGGTAATGTCTGCCTTCAGTCGTATCCCACGACTGAAGGAAGGTAATGTCTACCTTCAGTCGCATCTCACGACTGAAGGAAGGTAATGTCTACCTTTAGTCGCATCTCACGACCAAAGGTAGGTTTAGTCGTATCCCACGACTGAAGGAAGGTAATGTCTACCTTCAGTCGTATCCCACGACCGGATGGAAGGTAAAGTCTACCTTTAGTCGCATCTCACGACTAAAGGTAGGTTTAGTCGTATCCCACGACTGAAGGAAGGTAATGTCTACCTTCAGTCGTAACCCACGACTGAAGGAAGTTAATGTCTACCTTTAGTCGCATCTCACGACTAAAGGTAGGTTTAGTCGTATCCCACGACTGAAGGAAGGTTTAGTCGTATCCCACGACTGAAGGAAGGTAATGTCTACCTTCAGTCGTATCCCACGACTGAAGGAAGGTAATGTCTACCATTAGTCGCATCTCACGACTAAAGGTAGGTTTAGTCGTATCCCACGACTGAAGGAAGGTAATGTCTACCTTCAGTCGCATCTCACGACTAAAGGTGGGTTTAGTCGTATCCCACGACTGAAGGAAGGTAATGTCTACCTTCAGTCGTATCCCACGACTGAAGGAAGGTAATGTCTACCTTTAGTCGCATCTCACGACTAAAGGTAGGTTTAGTCGTATCCCACGACTGAAGGAAGGTAATGTCTACCTTCAGTCGTATCCCACGACTGAAGGAAGGTAATGTCTACCATTAGTCGCATCTCACGACTAAAGGTAGGTTTAGTCGTATCCCACGACTGAAGGAAGGTAATGTCTACCTTCAGTCGTATCCTACGACTGAAGGAAGGTAATGTCTACCTTTAGTCGCATCTCACGACTAAAGGTGGGTTTAGTCGTATCCCACGACTGAAGGAAGGTAATGTCAACCTTCAGTCGTATCCCACGACTGAAGGAAGGTAATGTCTACCTTTAGTCGCATCTCACGACTAAAGGTAGGTTTAGTCGTATCCCACGACTGAAGGAAGGTAATGTCTACCTTCAGTCGTATCCCACGACTGAAGGAAGGTAATGTCTACCTTCAGTCGTATCCCACGACTGAAGGAAGGTAATATCTACCTTCAGTCGCATCTCACGACTGAAGGAAGGTAATGTCTGCCTTCAGTCGTATCCCACGACTGAAGGAAGGTAATGTCTACCTTTAGTCGCATCTCACGACTGAAGGAAGGTTTAGTCGTATCCCACGACTGAAGGAAGGTAATGTCTACCTTCAGTCGTATCCCACGACTGAAGGAAGGTAATGTCTACCATTAGTCGCATCTCACGACTAAAGGTAGGTTTAGTCGTATCCCACGACTGAAGGAAGGTAATGTCTACCTTCAGTCGTATCCTACGACTGAAGGAAGGTAATGTCTACCTTTAGTCGCATCTCACGACTAAAGGTGGGTTTAGTCGTATCCCACGACTGAAGGAAGGTAATGTCAACCTTCAGTCGTATCCCACGACTGAAGGAAGGTAATGTCTACCTTTAGTCGCATCTCACGACTAAAGGTAGGTTTAGTCGTATCCCACGACTGAAGGAAGGTAATGTCTACCTTCAGTCGTATCCCACGACTGAAGGAAGGTAATGTCTACCTTCAGTCGTATCCCACGACTGAAGGAAGGTAATATCTACCTTCAGTCGCATCTCACGACTGAAGGAAGGTAATGTCTGCCTTCAGTCGTATCCCACGACTGAAGGAAGGTAATGTCTACCTTTAGTCGCATCTCACGACCAAAGGTAGGTTTAGTCGTATCCCACGACTGAAGGAAGGTAATGTCTACCTTCAGTCGTATCCCACGACCGGATGGAAGGTAAAGTCTACCTTTAGTCGCATCTCACGACTAAAGGTAGGTTTAGTCGTATCCCACGACTGAAGGAAGGTAATGTCTACCTTCAGTCGTAACCCACGACTGAAGGAAGGTAATGTCTACCTTTAGTCGCATCTCACGACTAAAGGTAGGTTTAGTCGTATCCCACGACTGAAGGAAGGTTTAGTCGTATCCCACGACTGAAGGAAGGTAATGTCTACCTTTAGTCGTATCCCACGACTGAAGGAAGGTAATGTCTACCTTTAGTCGCATCTCACGACTAAAGGTAGGTTCAGTCGTATCCCACGACTGAAGGAAGGTTTAGTCGTATCCCACGACTGAAGGAAGGTAATGTCTACCTTCAGTCGTATCCCACGACTGAAGGAAGGTAATGTCTACCTTCAGTCGTATCCCACGACTGAAGGAAGGTAATATCTACCTTCAGTCGCATCTCACGACTGAAGGAAGGTAATGTCTGCCTTCAGTCGTATCCCACGACTGAAGGAAGGTAATGTCTACCTTCAGTCGCATCTCACGACTGAAGGAAGGTAATGTCTACCTTTAGTCGCATCTCACGACCAAAGGTAGGTTTAGTCGTATCCCACGACTGAAGGAAGGTAATGTCTCCCTTCAGTCGTATCCCACGACCGGATGGAAGGTAAAGTCTACCTTTAGTCGCATCTCACGACTAAAGGTAGGTTTAGTCGTATCCCACGACTGAAGGAAGGTAATGTCTACCTTCAGTCGTAACCCACGACTGAAGGAAGGTAATGTCTACCTTTAGTCGCATCTCACGACTAAAGGTAGGTTTAGTCGTATCCCACGACTGAAGGAAGGTTTAGTCGTATCCCACGACTGAAGGAAGGTTTAGTCGTATCCCACGACTGAAGGAAGGTAATGTCTACCTTCAGTCGTAACCCACGACTGAAGGAAGGTAATGTCTACCTTTAGTCGCATCTCACGACTAAAGGTAGGTTTAGTCGTATCCCACGACTGAAGGAAGGTTTAGTCGTATCCCACGACTGAAGGAAGGTAATGTCTACCTTTAGTCGTATCCCACGACTGAAGGAAGGTAATGTCTACCTTTAGTCGCATCTCACGACTAAAGGTAGGTTCAGTCGTATCCCACGACTGAAGGAAGGTTTAGTCGTATCCCACGACTGAAGGAAGGTAATGTCTACCTTCAGTCGTATCCCACGACTGAAGGAAGGTAATGTCTACCTTCAGTCGTATCCCACGACTGAAGGAAGGTAATATCTACCTTCAGTCGCATCTCACGACTGAAGGAAGGTAATGTCTGCCTTCAGTCGTATCCCACGACTGAAGGAAGGTAATGTCTACCTTCAGTCGCATCTCACGACTGAAGGAAGGTAATGTCTACCTTTAGTCGCATCTCACGACCAAAGGTAGGTTTAGTCGTATCCCACGACTGAAGGAAGGTAATGTCTCCCTTCAGTCGTATCCCACGACCGGATGGAAGGTAAAGTCTACCTTTAGTCGCATCTCACGACTAAAGGTAGGTTTAGTCGTATCCCACGACTGAAGGAAGGTAATGTCTACCTTCAGTCGTAACCCACGACTGAAGGAAGGTAATGTCTACCTTTAGTCGCATCTCACGACTAAAGGTAGGTTTAGTCGTATCCCACGACTGAAGGAAGGTTTAGTCGTATCCCACGACTGAAGGAAGGTAAAGTCTACCTTCAGTCGTATCCCACGACTGAAGGAAGGTAATGTCTACCTTTAGTCGCATCTCACGACTAAAGGTAGGTTCAGTCGTATCCCACGACTGAAGGAAGGTTTAGTCGTATCCCACGACTGAAGGAAGGTAATGTCTACCTTCAGTCGTATCCCACGACTGAAGGAAGGTAATGTCTACCATTAGTCGCATCTCAGGACTAAAGGTAGGTTTAGTCGTATCCCACGACTGAAGGAAGGTAATGTCTACCTTCAGTCGTATCCTACGACTGAAGGAAGGTAATGTCTACCTTTAGTCGCATCTCACGACTAAAGGTGGGTTTAGTCGTATCCCACGACTGAAGGAAGGTAATGTCTACCTTCAGTCGTATCCCACGACTGAAGGAAGGTAATGTCTACCTTTAGTCGCATCTCACGACTAAAGGTGGGTTTAGTCGTATCCCACGACTGAAGGAAGGTAATGTCTACCTTTAGTCGCATCTCACGACTAAAGGTAGGTTTAGTCGTATCCCACGACTGAAGGAAGGTAATGTCTACCTTCAGTCGTATCCCACGACTGAAGGAAGGTAATGTCTACCTTCAGTCGTATCCCACGACTGAAGGAAGGTAATATCTACCTTCAGTCGCATCTCACGACTGAAGGAAGGTAATGTCTGCCTTCAGTCGTATCCCACGACTGAAGGAAGGTAATGTCTACCTTTAGTCGTATCACACGACTGAAGGAAGGTTTAGTCGTATCCCACGACTGAAGGAAGGTAAAGTCTACCTTCAGTCGTATCCCACGACTGAAGGAAGGTAATGTCTACCTTTAGTCGCATCTCACGACTAAAGGTAGGTTCAGTCGTATCCCACGACTGAAGGAAGGTTTAGTCGTATCCCACGACTGAAGGAAGGTAATGTCTACCTTCAGTCGTATCCCACGACTGAAGGAAGGTAATGTCTACCATTAGTCGCATCTCACGACTAAAGGTAGGTTTAGTCGTATCCCACGACTGAAGGAAGGTAATGTCTACCTTCAGTCGTATCCTACGACTGAAGGAAGGTAATGTCTACCTTTAGTCGCATCTCACGACTAAAGGTGGGTTTAGTCGTATCCCACGACTGAAGGAAGGTAATGTCTACCTTCAGTCGTATCCCACGACTGAAGGAAGGTAATGTCTACCTTTAGTCGCATCTCACGACTAAAGGTGGGTTTAGTCGTATCCCACGACTGAAGGAAGGTAATGTCAACCTTCAGTCGTATCCCACGACTGAAGGAAGGTAATGTCTACCTTTAGTCGCATCTCACGACTAAAGGTAGGTTTAGTCGTATCCCACGACTGAAGGAAGGTAATGTCTACCTTCAGTCGTATCCCACGACTGAAGGAAGGTAATGTCTACCTTCAGTCGTATCCCACGACTGAAGGAAGGTAATATCTACCTTCAGTCGCATCTCACGACTGAAGGAAGGTAATGTCTGCCTTCAGTCGTATCCCACGACTGAAGGAAGGTAATGTCTACCTTTAGTCGCATCTCACGACCAAAGGTAGGTTTAGTCGTATCCCACGACTGAAGGAAGGTAATGTCTACCTTCAGTCGTATCCCACGACCGGATGGAAGGTAAAGTCTACCTTTAGTCGCATCTCACGACTAAAGGTAGGTTTAGTCGTATCCCACGACTGAAGGAAGGTAATGTCTACCTTCAGTCGTAACCCACGACTGAAGGAAGGTAATGTCTACCTTTAGTCGCATCTCACGACTAAAGGTAGGTTTAGTCGTATCCCACGACTGAAGGAAGGTTTAGTCGTATCCCACGACTGAAGGAAGGTAATGTCTACCTTTAGTCGTATCCCACGACTGAAGGAAGGTAATGTCTACCTTTAGTCGCATCTCACGACTAAAGGTAGGTTCAGTCGTATCCCACGACTGAAGGAAGGTTTAGTCGTATCCCACGACTGAAGGAAGGTAATGTCTACCTTCAGTCGTATCCCACGACTGAAGGAAGGTAATGTCTACCTTCAGTCGTATCCCACGACTGAAGGAAGGTAATATCTACCTTCAGTCGCATCTCACGACTGAAGGAAGGTAATGTCTACCTTCAGTCGTATCCCACGACTGAAGGAAGGTAATGTCTACCATTAGTCGCATCTCACGACTAAAGGTAGGTTTAGTCGTATCCCACGACTGAAGGAAGGTAATGTCTACCTTCAGTCGTATCCTACGACTGAAGGAAGGTAATGTCTACCTTTAGTCGCATCTCACGACTAAAGGTGGGTTTAGTCGTATCCCACGACTGAAGGAAGGTAATGTCTACCTTCAGTCGTATCCCACGACTGAAGGAAGGTAATGTCTACCTTTAGTCGCATCTCACGACTAAAGGTGGGTTTAGTCGTATCCCACGACTGAAGGAAGGTAATGTCAACCTTCAGTCGTATCCCACGACTGAAGGAAGGTAATGTCTACCTTTAGTCGCATCTCACGACTAAAGGTAGGTTTAGTCGTATCCCACGACTGAAGGAAGGTAATGTCTACCTTCAGTCGTATCCCACGACTGAAGGAAGGTAATGTCTACCTTCAGTCGTATCCCACGACTGAAGGAAGGTAATATCTACCTTCAGTCGCATCTCACGACTGAAGGAAGGTAATGTCTGCCTTCAGTCGTATTCCACGACTGAAGGAAGGTAATGTCTACCTTTAGTCGCATCTCACGACCAAAGGTAGGTTTAGTCGTATCCCACGACTGAAGGAAGGTAATGTCTACCTTCAGTCGTATCCCACGACCGGATGGAAGGTAAAGTCTACCTTTAGTCGCATCTCACGACTAAAGGTAGGTTTAGTCGTATCCCACGACTGAAGGAAGGTAATGTCTACCTTCAGTCGTAACCCACGACTGAAGGAAGGTAATGTCTACCTTTAGTCGCATCTCACGACTAAAGGTAGGTTTAGTCGTATCCCACGACTGAAGGAAGGTTTAGTCGTATCCCACGACTGAAGGAAGGTAATGTCTACCTTTAGTCGTATCCCACGACTGAAGGAAGGTAATGTCTACCTTTAGTCGCATCTCACGACTAAAGGTAGGTTCAGTCGTATCCCACGACTGAAGGAAGGTTTAGTCGTATCCCACGACTGAAGGAAGGTAATGTCTACCTTCAGTCGTATCCCACGACTGAAGGAAGGTAATGTCTACCTTCAGTCGTATCCCACGACTGAAGGAAGGTAATATCTACCTTCAGTCGCATCTCACGACTGAAGGAAGGTAATGTCTGCCTTCAGTCGTATCCCACGACTGAAGGAAGGTAATGTCTACCTTCAGTCGCATCTCACGACTGAAGGAAGGTAATGTCTACCTTTAGTCGCATCTCACAACCAAAGGTAGGTTTAGTCGTATCCCACGACTGAAGGAAGGTAATGTCTCCCTTCAGTCGTATCCCACGACCGGATGGAAGGTAAAGTCTACCTTTAGTCGCATCTCACGACTAAAGGTAGGTTTAGTCGTATCCCACGACTGAAGGAAGGTAATGTCTACCTTCAGTCGTAACCCACGACTGAAGGAAGGTAATGTCTACCTTTAGTCGCATCTCACGACTAAAGGTAGGTTTAGTCGTATCCCACGACTGAAGGAAGGTTTAGTCGTATCCCACGACTGAAGGAAGGTAAAGTCTACCTTCAGTCGTATCCCACGACTGAAGGAAGGTAATGTCTACCTTTAGTCGCATCTCACGACTAAAGGTAGGTTCAGTCGTATCCCACGACTGAAGGAAGGTTTAGTCGTATCCCACGACTGAAGGAAGGTAATGTCTACCTTCAGTCGTATCCCACGACTGAAGGAAGGTAATGTCTACCATTAGTCGCATCTCACGACTAAAGGTAGGTTTAGTCGTATCCCACGACTGAAGGAAGGTAATGTCTACCTTCAGTCGTATCCTACGACTGAAGGAAGGTAATGTCTACCTTTAGTCGCATCTCACGACTAAAGGTGGGTTTAGTCGTATCCCACGACTGAAGGAAGGTAATGTCTACCTTCAGTCGTATCCCACGACTGAAGGAAGGTAATGTCTACCTTTAGTCGCATCTCACGACTAAAGGTAGGTTTAGTCGTATCCCACGACTGAAGGAAGGTTTAGTCGTATCCCACGACTGCAGGAAGGTAAAGTCTACCTTCAGTCGTATCCCACGACTGAAGGAAGGTAATGTCTACCTTCAGTCGTATCCCACGACTGAAGGAAGGTAATATCTACCTTCAGTCGCATCTCACGACTGAAGGAAGGTAATGTCTGCCTTCAGTCGTATCCCACGACTGAAGGAAGGTAATGTCTACCTTTAGTCGCATCTCACGACTGAAGGAAGGTTTAGTCGTATCCCACGACTGAAGGAAGGTAATGTCTACCTTCAGTCGTATCCCACGACTGAAGGAAGGTAATGTCTACCATTAGTCGCATCTCACGACTAAAGGTAGGTTTAGTCGTATCCCACGACTGAAGGAAGGTAATGTCTACCTTCAGTCGTATCCTACGACTGAAGGAAGGTAATGTCTACCTTTAGTCGCATCTCACGACTAAAGGTGGGTTTAGTCGTATCCCACGACTGAAGGAAGGTAATGTCTACCTTCAGTCGTATCCCACGACTGAAGGAAGGTAATGTCTACCTTCAGTCGTATCCCACGACTGAAGGAAGGTAATATCTACCTTCAGTCGCATCTCACGACTGAAGGAAGGTAATGTCTGCCTTCAGTCGTATCCCACGACTGAAGGAAGGTAATGTCTACCTTTAGTCGCATCTCACGACCAAAGGTAGGTTTAGTCGTATCCCACGACTGAAGGAAGGTAATGTCTACCTTCAGTCGTATCCCACGACCGGATGGAAGGTAAAGTCTACCTTTAGTCGCATCTCACGACTAAAGGTAGGTTTAGTCGTATCCCACGACTGAAGGAAGGTAATGTCTACCTTCAGTCGTAACCCACGACTGAAGGAAGGTAATGTCTACCTTTAGTCGCATCTCACGACTAAAGGTAGGTTTAGTCGTATCCCACGACTGAAGGAAGGTTTAGTCGTATCCCACGACTGAAGGAAGGTAATGTCTACCTTTAGTCGTATCCCACGACTGAAGGAAGGTAATGTCTACCTTTAGTCGCATCTCACGACTAAAGGTAGGTTCAGTCGTATCCCACGACTGAAGGAAGGTTTAGTCGTATCCCACGACTGAAGGAAGGTAATGTCTACCTTCAGTCGTATCCCACGACTGAAGGAAGGTAATGTCTACCTTTAGTCGCATCTCACGACTAAAGGTGGGTTTAGTCGTATCCCACGACTGAAGGAAGGTAATGTCTACCTTCAGTCGTATCCCACGACTGAAGGAAGGTAATGTCTACCTTTAGTCGCATCTCACGACTAAAGGTAGGTTTAGTCGTATCCCACGACTGAAGGAAGGTTTAGTCGTATCCCACGACTGCAGGAAGGTAAAGTCTACCTTCAGTCGTATCCCACGACTGAAGGAAGGTAATGTCTACCTTCAGTCGTATCCCACGACTGAAGGAAGGTAATATCTACCTTCAGTCGCATCTCACGACTGAAGGAAGGTAATGTCTGCCTTCAGTCGTATCCCACGACTGAAGGAAGGTAATGTCTACCTTTAGTCGCATCTCACGACTGAAGGAAGGTTTAGTCGTATCCCACGACTGAAGGAAGGTAATGTCTACCTTCAGTCGTATCCCACGACTGAAGGAAGGTAATGTCTACCATTAGTCGCATCTCACGACTAAAGGTAGGTTTAGTCGTATCCCACGACTGAAGGAAGGTAATGTCTACCTTCAGTCGTATCCTACGACTGAAGGAAGGTAATGTCTACCTTTAGTCGCATCTCACGACTAAAGGTGGGTTTAGTCGTATCCCACGACTGAAGGAAGGTAATGTCAACCTTCAGTCGTATCCCACGACTGAAGGAAGGTAATGTCTACCTTTAGTCGCATCTCACGACTAAAGGTAGGTTTAGTCGTATCCCACGACTGAAGGAAGGTAATGTCTACCTTCAGTCGTATCCCACGACTGAAGGAAGGTAATGTCTACCTTCAGTCGTATCCCACGACTGAAGGAAGGTAATATCTACCTTCAGTCGCATCTCACGACTGAAGGAAGGTAATGTCTGCCTTCAGTCGTATCCCACGACTGAAGGAAGGTAATGTCTACCTTTAGTCGCATCTCACGACCAAAGGTAGGTTTAGTCGTATCCCACGACTGAAGGAAGGTAATGTCTACCTTCAGTCGTATCCCACGACCGGATGGAAGGTAAAGTCTACCTTTAGTCGCATCTCACGACTAAAGGTAGGTTTAGTCGTATCCCACGACTGAAGGAAGGTAATGTCTACCTTCAGTCGTAACCCACGACTGAAGGAAGGTAATGTCTACCTTTAGTCGCATCTCACGACTAAAGGTAGGTTTAGTCGTATCCCACGACTGAAGGAAGGTTTAGTCGTATCCCACGACTGAAGGAAGGTAATGTCTACCTTTAGTCGTATCCCACGACTGAAGGAAGGTAATGTCTACCTTTAGTCGCATCTCACGACTAAAGGTAGGTTCAGTCGTATCCCACGACTGAAGGAAGGTTTAGTCGTATCCCACGACTGAAGGAAGGTAATGTCTACCTTCAGTCGTATCCCACGACTGAAGGAAGGTAATGTCTACCTTCAGTCGTATCCCACGACTGAAGGAAGGTAATATCTACCTTCAGTCGCATCTCACGACTGAAGGAAGGTAATGTCTGCCTTCAGTCGTATCCCACGACTGAAGGAAGGTAATGTCTACCTTTAGTCGCATCTCACGACCAAAGGTAGGTTTAGTCGTATCCCACGACTGAAGGAAGGTAATGTCTACCTTCAGTCGTATCCCACGACCGGATGGAAGGTAAAGTCTACCTTTAGTCGCATCTCACGACTAAAGGTAGGTTTAGTCGTATCCCACGACTGAAGGAAGGTAATGTCTACCTTCAGTCGTAACCCACGACTGAAGGAAGGTAATGTCTACCTTTAGTCGCATCTCACGACTAAAGGTAGGTTTAGTCGTATCCCACGACTGAAGGAAGGTTTAGTCGTATCCCACGACTGAAGGAAGGTAATGTCTACCTTTAGTCGTATCCCACGACTGAAGGAAGGTAATGTCTACCTTTAGTCGCATCTCACGACTAAAGGTAGGTTCAGTCGTATCCCACGACTGAAGGAAGGTTTAGTCGTATCCCACGACTGAAGGAAGGTAATGTCTACCTTCAGTCGTATCCCACGACTGAAGGAAGGTAATGTCTACCTTCAGTCGTATCCCACGACTGAAGGAAGGTAATATCTACCTTCAGTCGCATCTCACGACTGAAGGAAGGTAATGTCTGCCTTCAGTCGTATCCCACGACTGAAGGAAGGTAATGTCTACCTTCAGTCGCATCTCACGACTGAAGGAAGGTAATGTCTACCTTTAGTCGCATCTCACAACCAAAGGTAGGTTTAGTCGTATCCCACGACTGAAGGAAGGTAATGTCTCCCTTCAGTCGTATCCCACGACCGGATGGAAGGTAAAGTCTACCTTTAGTCGCATCTCACGACTAAAGGTAGGTTTAGTCGTATCCCACGACTGAAGGAAGGTTTAGTCGTATCCCACGACTGAAGGAAGGTAAAGTCTACCTTCAGTCGTATCCCACGACTGAAGGAAGGTAATGTCTACCTTTAGTCGCATCTCACGACTAAAGGTAGGTTCAGTCGTATCCCACGACTGAAGGAAGGTTTAGTCGTATCCCACGACTGAAGGAAGGTAATGTCTACCTTCAGTCGTATCCCACGACTGAAGGAAGGTAATGTCTACCATTAGTCGCATCTCACGACTAAAGGTAGGTTTAGTCGTATCCCACGACTGAAGGAAGGTAATGTCTACCTTCAGTCGTATCCTACGACTGAAGGAAGGTAATGTCTACCTTTAGTCGCATCTCACGACTAAAGGTGGGTTTAGTCGTATCCCACGACTGAAGGAAGGTAATGTCTACCTTCAGTCGTATCCCACGACTGAAGGAAGGTAATGTCTACCTTTAGTCGCATCTCACGACTAAAGGTAGGTTTAGTCGTATCCCACGACTGAAGGAAGGTTTAGTCGTATCCCACGACTGCAGGAAGGTAAAGTCTACCTTCAGTCGTATCCCACGACTGAAGGAAGGTAATGTCTACCTTCAGTCGTATCCCACGACTGAAGGAAGGTAATATCTACCTTCAGTCGCATCTCACGACTGAAGGAAGGTAATGTCTGCCTTCAGTCGTATCCCACGACTGAAGGAAGGTAATGTCTACCTTTAGTCGCATCTCACGACTGAAGGAAGGTTTAGTCGTATCCCACGACTGAAGGAAGGTAATGTCTACCTTCAGTCGTATCCCACGACTGAAGGAAGGTAATGTCTACCATTAGTCGCATCTCACGACTAAAGGTAGGTTTAGTCGTATCCCACGACTGAAGGAAGGTAATGTCTACCTTCAGTCGTATCCTACGACTGAAGGAAGGTAATGTCTACCTTTAGTCGCATCTCACGACTAAAGGTGGGTTTAGTCGTATCCCACGACTGAAGGAAGGTAATGTCAACCTTCAGTCGTATCCCACGACTGAAGGAAGGTAATGTCTACCTTTAGTCGCATCTCACGACTAAAGGTAGGTTTAGTCGTATCCCACGACTGAAGGAAGGTAATGTCTACCTTCAGTCGTATCCCACGACTGAAGGAAGGTAATGTCTACCTTCAGTCGTATCCCACGACTGAAGGAAGGTAATATCTACCTTCAGTCGCATCTCACGACTGAAGGAAGGTAATGTCTGCCTTCAGTCGTATCCCACGACTGAAGGAAGGTAATGTCTACCTTTAGTCGCATCTCACGACCAAAGGTAGGTTTAGTCGTATCCCACGACTGAAGGAAGGTAATGTCTACCTTCAGTCGTATCCCACGACCGGATGGAAGGTAAAGTCTACCTTTAGTCGCATCTCACGACTAAAGGTAGGTTTAGTCGTATCCCACGACTGAAGGAAGGTAATGTCTACCTTCAGTCGTAACCCACGACTGAAGGAAGGTAATGTCTACCTTTAGTCGCATCTCACGACTAAAGGTAGGTTTAGTCGTATCCCACGACTGAAGGAAGGTTTAGTCGTATCCCACGACTGAAGGAAGGTAATGTCTACCTTTAGTCGTATCCCACGACTGAAGGAAGGTAATGTCTACCTTTAGTCGCATCTCACGACTAAAGGTAGGTTCAGTCGTATCCCACGACTGAAGGAAGGTTTAGTCGTATCCCACGACTGAAGGAAGGTAATGTCTACCTTCAGTCGTATCCCACGACTGAAGGAAGGTAATGTCTACCTTCAGTCGTATCCCACGACTGAAGGAAGGTAATATCTACCTTCAGTCGCATCTCACGACTGAAGGAAGGTAATGTCTGCCTTCAGTCGTATCCCACGACTGAAGGAAGGTAATGTCTACCTTCAGTCGCATCTCACGACTGAAGGAAGGTAATGTCTACCTTTAGTCGCATCTCACGTCCAAAGGTAGGTTTAGTCGTATCCCACGACTGAAGGAAGGTAATGTCTCCCTTCAGTCGTATCCCACGACCGGATGGAAGGTAAAGTCTACCTTTAGTCGCATCTCACGACTAAAGGTAGGTTTAGTCGTATCCCACGACTGAAGGAAGGTAATGTCTACCTTCAGTCGTAACCCACGACTGAAGGAAGGTAATGTCATCTCACGACTAAAGGTAGGTTTAGTCGTATCCCACGACTGAAGGAAGGTTTAGTCGTATCCCACGACTGAAGGAAGGTAAAGTCTACCTTCAGTCGTATCCCACGACTGAAGGAAGGTTTAGTCGTATCCCACGACTGAAGGAAGGTAATGTCTACCTTCAGTCGTATCCCACGACTGAAGGAAGGTAATGTCCACCATTAGTCGCATCTCACGACTAAAGGTAGGTTTAGTCGTATCCCACGACTGAAGGAAGGTAATGTCTACCTTCAGTCGTATCCTACGACTGAAGGAAGGTAATGTCTACCTTTAGTCGCATCTCACGACTAAAGGTGGGTTTAGTCGTATCCCACGACTGAAGGAAGGTAATGTCTACCTTCAGTCGTATCCCACGACTGAAGGAAGGTAATGTCTACCTTTAGTCGCATCTCACGACTAAAGGTAGGTTTAGTCGTATCCCACGACTGAAGGAAGGTTTAGTCGTATCCCACGACTGCAGGAAGGTAAAGTCTACCTTCAGTCGTATCCCACGACTGAAGGAAGGTAATGTCTACCTTTAGTCGCATCTCACGACTAAAGGTAGGTTTAGTCGTATCCCACGACTAAAGGAAAGTTTAGTCGTATCCCACGACTAAAGGAAGGTAATGTCTACCTTCAGTCGTATCCCACGACTGAAGGAAGGTAATGTCTACCTTCAGTCGTATCCCACGACTGAAGGAAGGTAATATCTACCTTCAGTCGCATCTCACGACTGAAGGAAGGTAATGTCTACCTTCAGTCGTATCCCACGACTGAAGGAAGGTAATGTCTACCTTCAGTCGCATCTCACGACTGAACGAAGGTAATGTCTACCTTTAGTCGCATCTCACGACTGAAGGAAGGTTTAGTCGTATCCCACGACTGAAGGAAGGTAATGTCTACCTTCAGTCGTATCCCACGACCGGATGGAAGGTAATGTCTACCTTTAGTCGCATCTCACGACTAAAGGTAGGTTTAGTCGTATCCCACGACTGAAGGAAGGTAATGTCTACCTTCAGTCGTAACCCACGACTGAAGGAAGGTAATGTCTACCTTTAGTCGCATCTCACGACTAAAGGTAGGTTTAGTCGTATCCCACGACTAAAGGAAAGTTTAGTCGTATCCCACGACTGAAGGAAGGTAATGTCTACCTTCAGTCGTATCCCACGACTGAAGGAAGGTAATGTCTACCTTCAGTCGTATCCCACGACTGAAGGAAGGTAATGTCTGCCTTCAGTCGTATCCCACGACTGAAGGAAGGTAATGTCTACCTTCAGTCGCATCTCACGACTGAAGGAAGGTAATGTCTACCTTTAGTCGCATCTCACGACCAAAGGTAGGTTTAGTCGTATCCCACGACTGAAGGAAGGTAATGTCTACCTTCAGTCGTATCCCACGACCGGATGGAAGGTAAAGTCTACCTTTAGTCGCATCTCACGACTAAAAGTAGGTTTAGTCGTATCCCACGACTGAAGGAAGGTAATGTCTACCTTCAGTCGTAACCCACGACTGAAGGAAGGTAATGTCTACCTTTGGTCGCATCTCACGACTAAAGGTAGGTTTAGTCGTATCCCACGACTGAAGGAAGGTTTAGTCGTATCCCACGACTGAAGGAAGGTAATGTCTACCTTCAGTCGTATCCCACGACTGAAGGAAGGTAATGTCTACCTTTAGTCGCATCTCACGACTAAAGGTAGGTTCAGTCGTATCCCACGACTGAAGGAAGGTTTAGTCGTATCCCACGACTGAAGGAAGGTAATGTCTACCTTCAGTCGTATCCCACGACTGAAGGAAGGTAATGTCTACCATTAGTCGCATCTCACGACTAAAGGTAGGTTTAGTCGTATCCCACGACTGAAGGAAGGTAATGTCTACCTTCAGTCGTATCCTACGACTGAAGGAAGGTAATGTCTACCTTTAGTCGCATCTCACGACTAAAGGTGGGTTTAGTCGTATCCCACGACTGAAGGAAGGTAATGTCTACCTTCAGTCGTATCCCACGACTGAAGGAAGGTAATGTCTACCTTTAGTCGCATCTCACGACTAAAGGTAGGTTTAGTCGTATCCCACGACTGAAGGAAGGTTTAGTCGTATCCCACGACTGAAGGAAGGTAAAGTCTACCTTCAGTCGTATCCCACGACTGAAGGAAGGTAATGTCTACCTTTAGTCGCATCTCACGACTAAAGGTAGGTTTAGTCGTATCCCACGACTAAAGGAAAGTTTAGTCGTATCCCACGACTGAAGGAAGGTAATGTCTACCTTCAGTCGTATCACACGACTGAAGGAAGGTAATGTCTACCTTCAGTCGTATCCCACGACTGAAGGAAGGTAATGTCTACCTTCAGTCGTAACCCACGACTGAAGGAAGGTAATGTCTACCTTTAGTCGCATCTCACGACTAAAGGTAGGTTTAGTCGTATCCCACGACTAAAGGAAAGTTTAGTCGTATCCCACGACTGAAGGAAGGTAATGTCTACCTTCAGTCGTATCCCACGACTGAAGGAAGGTAATGTCTACCTTCAGTCGTATCCCACGACTGAAGGAAGGTAATGTCTGCCTTCAGTCGTATCCCACGACTGAAGGAAGGTAATGTCTACCTTCAGTCGCATCTCACGACTGAAGGAAGGTAATGTCTACCTTTAGTCGCATCTCACGACCAAAGGTAGGTTTAGTCGTATCCCACGACTGAAGGAAGGTAATGTCTACCTTCAGTCGTATCCCACGACCGGTTGGAAGGTAAAGTCTACCTTTAGTCGCATCTCACGACTAAAAGTAGGTTTAGTCGTATCCCACGACTGAAGGAAGGTAATGTCTACCTTCAGTCGTAACCCACGACTGAAGGAAGGTAATGTCTACCTTTGGTCGCATCTCACGACTAAAGGTAGGTTTAGTCGTATCCCACGACTGAAGGAAGGTTTAGTCGTATCCCACGACTGAAGGAAGGTAATGTCTACCTTCAGTCGTATCCCACGACTGAAGGAAGGTAATGTCTACCTTTAGTCGCATCTCACGACTAAAGGTAGGTTCAGTCGTATCCCACGACTGAAGGAAGGTTTAGTCGTATCCCACGACTGAAGGAAGGTAATGTCTACCTTCAGTCGTATCCCACGACTGAAGGAAGGTAATGTCTACCATTAGTCGCATCTCACGACTAAAGGTAGGTTTAGTCGTATCCCACGACTGAAGGAAGGTAATGTCTACCTTCAGTCGTATCCTACGACTGAAGGAAGGTAATGTCTACCTTTAGTCGCATCTCACGACTAAAGGTGGGTTTAGTCGTATCCCACGACTGAAGGAAGGTAATGTCTACCTTCAGTCGTATCCCACGACTGAAGGAAGGTAATGTCTACCTTTAGTCGCATCTCACGACTAAAGGTAGGTTTAGTCGTATCCCACGACTGAAGGAAGGTTTAGTCGTATCCCACGACTGAAGGAAGGTAAAGTCTACCTTCAGTCGTATCCCACGACTGAAGGAAGGTAATGTCTACCTTTAGTCGCATCTCACGACTAAAGGTAGGTTTAGTCGTATCCCACGACTAAAGGAAAGTTTAGTCGTATCCCACGACTGAAGGAAGGTAATGTCTACCTTCAGTCGTATCACACGACTGAAGGAAGGTAATGTCTACCTTCAGTCGTATCCCACGACTGAAGGAAGGTAATATCTACCTTCAGTCGCATCTCACGACTGAAGGAAGGTAATGTCTACCTTCAGTCGTATCCCACGACTGAAGGAAGGTAATGTCTACCTTCAGTCGCATCTCACGACTGAAGGAAGGTAATGTCTACCTTTAGTCGCATCTCACGACTGAAGGAAGGTTTAGTCGTATCCCACGACTGAAGGAAGGTAATGTCTACCTTCAGTCGTATCCCACGACCGGATGGAAGGTAATGTCTACCTTTAGTCGCATCTCACGACTAAAAGTAGGTTTAGTCGTATCCCACGACTGAAGGAAGGTAATGTCTACCTTCAGTCGTAACCCACGACTGAAAAAAGGTAATGTCTACCTTTAGTCGCATCTCACGACTAAAGGTAGGTTTAGTCGTATCCCACGACCAAAGGAAGGTAATGTCTACCTTCAGTCGTATCCCACGACTGAAGGAAGGTAATGTCTACCTTCAGTCGTATCCCACGACTGAAGGAAGGTAATGTCTGCCTTCAGTCGTATCCCACGACTGAAGGAAGGTAATGTCTACCTTCAGTCGCATCTCACGACTGAAGGAAGGTAATGTCTACCTTTAGACGCATCTCACGACCAAAGGTAGGTTTAGTCGTATCCCACGACTGAAGGAAGGTAATGTCTACCTTCAGTCGTATCCCACGACCGGATGGAAGGTAAAGTCTACCTTTAGTCGCATCTCACGACTAAAGGTAGGTTTAGTCGTATCCCACGACTGAAGGAAGGTTTAGTCGTATCCCACGACTGAAGGAAGGTAAAGTCTACCTTCAGTCGTATCCCACGACTGAAGGAAGGTAATGTCTACCTTTAGTCGCATCTCACGACTAAAGGTAGGTTTAGTCGTATCCCACGACTAAAGGAAAGTTTAGTCGTATCCCACGACTGAAGGAAGGTAATGTCTACCTTCAGTCGTATCACACGACTGAAGGAAGGTAATGTCTACCTTCAGTCGTATCCCACGACTGAAGGAAGGTAATATCTACCTTCAGTCGCATCTCACGACTGAAGGAAGGTAATGTCTACCTTCAGTCGTATCCCACGACTGAAGGAAGGTAATGTCTACCTTCAGTCGCATCTCACGACTGAAGGAAGGTAATGTCTACCTTTAGTCGCATCTCACGACTAAAGGTAGGTTCAGTCGTATCCCACGACTGAAGGAAGGTTTAGTCGTATCCCACGACTGAAGGAAGGTAATGTCTACCTTCAGTCGTATCCCACGACTGAAGGAAGGTAATGTCTACCATTAGTCGCATCTCACGACTAAAGGTAGGTTTAGTCGTATCCCACGACTGAAGGAAGGTAATGTCTACCTTCAGTCGTATCCTACGACTGAAGGAAGGTAATGTCTACCTTTAGTCGCATCTCACGACTAAAGGTGGGTTTAGTCGTATCCCACGACTGAAGGAAGGTAATGTCTACCTTCAGTCGTATCCCACGACTGAAGGAAGGTAATGTCTACCTTTAGTCGCATCTCACGACTAAAGGTAGGTTTAGTCGTATCCCACGACTGAAGGAAGGTTTAGTCGTATCCCACGACTGAAGGAAGGTAAAGTCTACCTTCAGTCGTATCCCACGACTGAAGGAAGGTAATGTCTACCTTTAGTCGCATCTCACGACTAAAGGTAGGTTTAGTCGTATCCCACGACTAAAGGAAAGTTTAGTCGTATCCCACGACTGAAGGAAGGTAATGTCTACCTTCAGTCGTATCACACGACTGAAGGAAGGTAATGTCTACCTTCAGTCGTATCCCACGACTGAAGGAAGGTAATATCTACCTTCAGTCGCATCTCACGACTGAAGGAAGGTAATGTCTACCTTCAGTCGTATCCCACGACTGAAGGAAGGTAATGTCTACCTTCAGTCGCATCTCACGACTGAAGGAAGGTAATGTCTACCTTTAGTCGCATCTCACGACTGAAGGAAGGTTTAGTCGTATCCCACGACTGAAGGAAGGTAATGTCTACCTTCAGTCGTATCCCACGACCGGATGGAAGGTAATGTCTACCTTTAGTCGCATCTCACGACTAAAAGTAGGTTTAGTCGTATCCCACGACTGAAGGAAGGTAATGTCTACCTTCAGTCGTAACCCACGACTGAAAAAAGGTAATGTCTACCTTTAGTCGCATCTCACGACTAAAGGTAGGTTTAGTCGTATCCCACGACCAAAGGAAGGTAATGTCTACCTTCAGTCGTATCCCACGACTGAAGGAAGGTAATGTCTACCTTCAGTCGTATCCCACGACTGAAGGAAGGTAATGTCTGCCTTCAGTCGTATCCCACGACTGAAGGAAGGTAATGTCTACCTTCAGTCGCATCTCACGACTGAAGGAAGGTAATGTCTACCTTTAGACGCATCTCACGACCAAAGGTAGGTTTAGTCGTATCCCACGACTGAAGGAAGGTAATGTCTACCTTCAGTCGTATCCCACGACCGGATGGAAGGTAAAGTCTACCTTTAGTCGCATCTCACGACTAAAGGTAGGTTTAGTCGTATCCCACGACTGAAGGAAGGTAACGTCTACCTTCAGTCGTAACCCACGACTGAAGGAAGGTAATGTCTACCTTTAGTCGCATCTCACGACTAAAGGTAGGTTTAGTCGTATCCCACGACTGAAAGAAGGTTTAGTCGTTTCCCACGACTGAAGGAAGGTAATGTCGACCTTCAGTCGTATCCCACGACTGAAGGAAGGTAATGTCTACCTTTAGTCGTGTCCCACGACTGAAGGAAGGTAGTGTCTACCTTTAGTCGCATCTCTTGACTAAAGGTAGGTTTAGTCGTATCCCACGACTGAAGGAAGGTAATGTCTACCTTCAGTCGTATCCTACGACTGAAGAAAGGTAAAGTCTACCTTTAGTCGCATCTTACGACTAAAGGTAGGTTTAGTCGTATCCCACGACTGAAGGAAGGTTTAGTCGTATCCCACGACTGAAGGAAGGTAATGTCGACCTTCAGTCGTATCCCACGACTGAAGGAAGGTAATGTCTATCTTTAGTCGTGTCCCACGACTGAAGGAAGGTAATGTCTACCTTTAGTCGCATCTCACGACTAAAGGTAGGTTTAGTTGTATCCCACGACTGAAGGAAGGTAATGTCTACCTTCAGTCGTATCCCACGACTGAAGGAAGGTAATGTCTACCTTTAGTCGCATCTCACGACTAAAGGTAGGTTTAGTCGTATCCCACGACTAAAGAAAGGTAATGTCTACCTTCAGTCGTATCCCACGACTTAAGGAAGGTAATGTCTACCTTTAGTCGCATCTCACGACTAAAGGTAGGTTTAGTCGTATCCCACGACTGAAGGAAGGTAATGTCAACCTTCAGTCGTATCCCACGGCTGAAGGAAGGTAATGTCTACCTTTAGTCGCACCTCACGACTAAAGGTAGGTTTAGTCGTATCCCACGACTGAAGGAAGGTTTAGTCGTATCCCACGACTGAAGGAAGGTAATGTCTACCTTCAGTCGTATCCCACGACTGAAGGAAGGTAATGTCTACCTTTAGTCGCATCTTACGACTAAAGGTAGGTTCAGTCGTATCCCACGACTGAAGGTAGGTTTAGTCGTATCCCACGACTGAAGGAAGGTAATGTCTACCTTCAGTCGTATCCCACGACCGGATGGAAGGTAATGTCTACCTTTAGTCGCATCTCACGACTGAAGGAAGGTTTAGTCGTATCCCACGACTGAAGGAAGGTAATGTCTACCTTCAGTCGTATCCCACGACCGGATGGAAGGTAATGTCTACCTTTAGTCGCATCTCACGACTAAAAGTAGGTTTAGTCGTATCCCACGACTGAAGGAAGGTAATGTCTACCTTCAGTCGTAACCCACGACTGAAAAAAGGTAATGTCTACCTTTAGTCGCATCTCACGACTAAAGGTAGGTTTAGTCGTATCCCACGACCAAAGGAAGGTAATGTCTACCTTCAGTCGTATCCCACGACTGAAGGAAGGTAATGTCTACCTTCAGTCGTATCCCACGACTGAAGGAAGGTAATGTCTGCCTTCAGTCGTATCCCACGACTGAAGGAAGGTAATGTCTACCTTCAGTCGCATCTCACGACTGAAGGAAGGTAATGTCTACCTTTAGACGCATCTCACGACCAAAGGTAGGTTTAGTCGTATCCCACGACTGAAGGAAGGTAATGTCTACCTTCAGTCGTATCCCACGACCGGATGGAAGGTAAAGTCTACCTTTAGTCGCATCTCACGACTAAAGGTAGGTTTAGTCGTATCCCACGACTGAAGGAAGGTAACGTCTACCTTCAGTCGTAACCCACGACTGAAGGAAGGTAATGTCTACCTTTAGTCGCATCTCACGACAAAAGGTAGGTTTAGTCGTATCCCACGACTGAAAGAAGGTTTAGTCGTTTCCCACGACTGAAGGAAGGTAATGTCGACCTTCAGTCGTATCCCACGACTGAAGGAATGTAATGTCTACCTTTAGTCGTGTCCCACGACTGAAGGAAGGTAGTGTCTACCTTTAGTCGCATCTCTTGACTAAAGGTAGGTTTAGTCGTATCCCACGACTGAAGGAAGGTAATGTCTACCTTCAGTCGTATCCTACGACTAAAGAAAGGTAAAGTCTACCTTTAGTCGCATCTTACGACTAAAGGTAGGTTTAGTCGTATCCCACGACTGAAGGAAGGTTTAGTCGTATCCCACGACTGAAGGAAGGTAATGTCGACCTTCAGTCGTATCCCACGACTGAAGGAAGGTAATGTCTATCTTTAGTCGTGTCCCACGACTGAAGGAAGGTAATGTCTACCTTTAGTCGCATCTCACGACTAAAGGTAGGTTTAGTTGTATCCCACGACTGAAGGAAGGTAATGTCTACCTTCAGTCGTATCCCACGACTGAAGGAAGGTAATGTCTACCTTTAGTCGCATCTCACGACTAAAGGTAGGTTTAGTCGTATCCCACGACTAAAGAAAGGTAATGTCTACCTTCAGTCGTATCCCACGACTTAAGGAAGGTAATGTCTACCTTTAGTCGCATCTCACGACTAAAGGTAGGTTTAGTCGTATCCCACGACTGAAGGAAGGTAATGTCAACCTTCAGTCGTATCCCACGGCTGAAGGAAGGTAATGTCTACCTTTAGTCGCACCTCACGACTAAAGGTAGGTTTAGTCGTATCCCACGACTGAAGGAAGGTTTAGTCGTATCCCACGACTGAAGGAAGGTAATGTCTACCTTCAGTCGTATCCCACGACTGAAGGAAGGTAATGTCTACCTTTAGTCGCATCTTACGACTAAAGGTAGGTTCAGTCGTATCCCACGACTGAAGGTAGGTTTAGTCGTATCCCACGACTGAAAGAAGGTTTAGTCGTATCCCACGACTGAAGGAAGTAAAGTGTCTACCTTTAGTCGCATCTCACGACTTAAGGTTGGTTTAATCGTATCCCACGACTGAAGGAAGGTAATGACTACCTTCAGTCGTATCCCACGACTGAAGGAAGGCAATGTCTACCTTTAGTCGCATCTCACGACTTAAGGTTGGTTTAGTCGTATCCCACGACTATAGGAAAGTTTAGTCGTATCCCACGACTTAAGGAAGGTAATGTCTACCTTCAGTCGTATCCCACGACTAAAGGAAGGTAATGTCTACCTTCAGTCGTATCCCACGAATGAAGAAAGGTAATGTCTACCTTCAGTCGTATCCCACGACTAAAGGAAGGTAATGTCTACCTTTAGTCGCATCTCACGACTTAAGGTAGGTTTAGTCGCATCTCACGACTAAAGGTAGGTTTAGTCGTATCCCACGACTGAAAGAAGGTTTAGTCGTATCCCACGACTGAAGGAAGGTAATGTCTACCTTCAGTCGTATCCCACGACTGAAGGAAGGCAATGTCTACCTTTAGTTGCATCTCACGACTAATGGTAGGTTTAGTCGTATCCCACGACTTAAGGAAGGTTTAGTTGTATCCCACGACTCAAGGAAGGTAATGTCTACCTTCAGTCGTATCCCACGACTGAAGGAAGGTAATGTCTACCTTCAGTCGTATCCCACGAATGAAGAAAGGTAATGTCTACCTTCAGTCGTATCCCACGACTGAAGGAAGGCAATGTCTACCTTTAGTCGCATCTCACGACTTAAGGTAGGTTTAGTCGCATCTCACGACTAAAGGTAGGTTTAGTCGTATCCCACGACTGAAGGAAGGTTTAGTCGTATCCCACGACTGAAGGAAGGTAATGTCTACCTTCAGTCGTATCCCACGACTGAAGAAAGGTAATGTCTACCTTCAGTCGTATCCCACGACTGAAGGAAGGTAATGTCTACCTACAGTCGTATCCCACGACTTAAGGAAGGTAATGTCTACCTTCAGTCGTATCCCACGACTGAAGGAAGGTAATGTCTACCTTCAGTCGTAACCCACGAATGAAGAAAGGTAATGTCTACCTTCAGTCGTATCCCACGACTAAAGGAAGGTAATGTCTACCTTTAGTCGCATCTCACGACTTAAGGTAGGTTTAGTCGCATCTCACGACTAAAGGTAGGTTTAGTCGTATCCCACGACTGAAAGAAGGTTTAGTCGTATCCCACGACTGAAGGAAGGTAATGTCTACCTTCAGTCGTATCCCACGACTGAAGGAAGGTAATGTCTACCTTTAGTTGCATCTCACGACTAATGGTAGGTTTAGTCGTATCCCACGACTTAAGGAAGGTTTAGTTGTATCCCACGACTCAAGGAAGGTAATGTCTACCTTCAGTCGTATCCCACGACTGAAGGAAAGTAATGTCTACCTTCAGTCGTATCCCACGAATGAAGAAAGGTAATGTCTACCTTCAGTCGTATCCCACGACTGAAGGAAGGCAATGTCTACCTTTAGTCGCGTCTCACGACTTAAGGTAGGTTTAGTCGCATCTCACGACTAAAGGTAGGTTTAGTCGTATCCCACGACTGAAGGAAGGTTTAGTCGTATCCCACGACTGAAGGAAGGTAATGTCTACCTTCAGTCGTATCCCACGACTGAAGGAAGGTAATGTCTTCCTTCAGTCGTATCCCACGACTGAAGGAAGGTAATGTCTACCTTCAGTCGTATCCCACGACTGAAAAAAGGTAATGTCTACCTTCAGTCGTATCCCACGACTGAAGGAAGGTAATGTCTACCTTTAGTCGCATCTCACGACTAAAGGTAGGTTTAGTCGTATCCCACGACTATAGGAAAGTTTAGTCGTATCCCACGACTTAAGGAAGGTTTAGTTGTATCCCATGACTCAAGGAAGGTAATGTCTACCTTCAGTCGTATCCCACGACTGAAGGAAGGTAATGTCTACCTTCAGTCGTATCCCACGAATGAAGAAAGGTAATGTCTACCTTCAGTCGTATCCCACGACTAAAGGAAGGTAATGTCTACCTTTAGTCGCATCTCACGACTTAAGGTAGGTTTAGTCGCATCTCACGACTAAAGGTAGGTTTAGTCGTATCCCACGACTGAAGGAAGGTTTAGTCGTATCCCACGACTCAAGGAAGGTAATGTCTACCTTCAGTCGTATCCCACGACTGAAGGAAGGTAATGTCTACCTTCAGTCGTATCCCACGAATGAAGAAAGGTAATGTCTACCTTCAGTCGTATCCCACGACTGAAGGAAGGCAATGTCTACCTTTAGTCGCATCTCACGACTTAAGGTAGGTTTAGTCGCATCTCACGACTAAAGGTAGGTTTAGTCGTATCCCACGACTGAAGGAAGGTTTAGTCGTATCCCACGACTGAAGGAAGGTAATGTCTACCTTCAGTCGTATCCCACGACTGAAGAAAGGTAATGTCTACCTTCAGTCGTATCCCACGACTGAAGGAAGGTAATGTCTACCTACAGTCGTATCCCACGACTGAAGGAAGGTAATGTCTACCTTCAGTCGTATCCCACGACAGAAGGAAGGTAATGTCTACCTTCAGTCGTGTCCCACGACTGAAGAAAGGTAATGTCTACCTTTAGTTGCATCTCACGACTAAAGGTAGGTTTAGTCGTATCCCACAACTGAAGGAAGGTTTAGTCGTATCCCACGACTAAAGGAAGGTAATGTCTACCTTCAGTCGTGTCCCACGACTGAAGGAAGGTAATGTCTACCTTTAGTTGCATCTCACGACTAAAGGTAGGTTTAGTCGTATCCCACGACTGAAGGAAGGTTTAGTCGTATCCCACGACTGAAGGGAGGTAATGTCTACCTTCAGTCGTGTCCCACGACTGAAGGAAGGTAATGTCTACCTTTAGTTGCATCTCACGACTAAAGGTAGGTTTAGTCGTATCCCACGACTGAAGGAAGGTTTAGTCGTATCCCATGACTGAAGGAAGGTAATGTCTACCTTCAGTCGTATCCCACGACTGAAGGAAGGTAATGTCTACCTTTAGTTGCATCTCACGACTTAAGGTAGGTTTAGTCGCATCTCACGACTAAAGGTAGGTTTAGTCGTATCCCACAACTGAAGGAAGGTTTAGTCGTATCCCACGACTGAAGGAAGGTAATGTCTACCTTCAGTCGTATCCCACGACTGAAGGAAGGTAATGTCTTCCTTCAGTCGTATCCCACGACTGAAGGAAGGTAATGTCTACCTTCAGTCGTATCCCACGACTGAAAAAAGGTAATGTCTACCTTCAGTCGTATCCCACGACTGAAGGAAGGTAATGTCTACCTTTAGTCGCATCTCACGACTAAAGGTAGGTTTAGTCGTATCCCACGACTATAGGAAAGTTTAGTCGTATCCCACGACTTAAGGAAGGTTTAGTTGTATCCCACGACTCAAGGAAGGTAATGTCTACCTTCAGTCGTATCCCACGACTGAAGGAAGGTAATGTCTACCTTCAGTCGTATCCCACGAATGAAGAAAGGTAATGTCTACCTTCAGTCGTATCCCACGACTAAAGGAAGGTAATGTCTACCTTTAGTCGCATCTCACGACTTAAGGTAGGTTTAGTCGCATCTCACGACTAAAGGTAGGTTTAGTCGTATCCCACGACTGAAGGAAGGTTTAGTCGTATCCCACGACTGAAGGAAGGTAATGTCTACCTTCAGTCGTATCCCTCGACTGAAGAAAGGTAATGTCTACCTTCAGTCGTATCCCACGACTGAAGGAAGGTAATGTCTACCTTTAGTTGCATCTCACGACTAAAGGTAGGTTTAGTCGTATCCCACAACTGAAGGAAGGTTTAGTCGTATCCCACGACTGAAGGAAGGTAATGTCTACCTTTAGTCGTGTCCCACGACTGAAGGAAGGTAATGTCTACCTTTAGTCGCATCTCACGACTAAAGGTAGGTTTAGTTGTATCCCACGACTGAAGGAAGGTAATGTCTACCTTCAGTCGTATCCCACGACTGAAGGAAGGTAATGTCTACCTTTAGTCGCATCTCACGACTAAAGGTAGGTTTAGTCGTATCCCACGACTAAAGAAAGGTAATGTCTACCTTCAGTCGTATCCCACGACTTAAGGAAGGTAATGTCTACCTTTAGTCGCATCTCACGACTAAAGGTAGGTTTAGTCGTATCCCACGACTGAAGGAAGGTTTAGTCGTATCCCACGACTGAAGGAAGGTAATGTCTACCTTCAGTCGTATCCCACGACTGAAGGAAGGTAATGTCTACCTTTAGTCGCATCTCACGACTAAAGGTAGGTTCAGTCGTATCCCACGACTGAAGGAAGGTTTAATCGTATCCCACGACTGAAGGAAGGTAATGACTACCTTCAGTCGTATCCCACGACTGAAGGAAGGCAATGTCTACCTTTAGTCGCATCTCACGACTTAAGGTTGGTTTAGTCGTATCCCACGACTATAGGAAAGTTTAGTCGTATCCCACGACTTAAGGAAGGTAATGTCTACCTTCAGTCGTATCCCACGACTGAAGGAAGGTAATGTCTACCTTCAGTCGTATCCCACGAATGAAGAAAGGTAATGTCTACCTTCAGTCGTATCCCACGACTAAAGGAAGGTAATGTCTACCTTTAGTCGCATCTCACGACTTAAGGTAGGTTTAGTCGCATCTCACGACTAAAGGTAGGTTTAGTCGTATCCCACGACTGAAAGAAGGTTTAGTCGTATCCCACGACTGAAGGAAGGTAATGTCTACCTTCAGTCGTGTCCCACGACTGAAGGAAGGCAATGTCTACCTTTAGTTGCATCTCACGACTAATGGTAGGTTTAGTCGTATCCCACGACTTAAGGAAGGTTTAGTTGTATCCCACGACTCAAGGAAGGTAATGTCTACCTTCAGTCGTATCCCACGACTGAAGGAAGGTAATGTCTACCTTCAGTCGTATCCCACGAATGAAGAAAGGTAATGTCTACCTTCAGTCGTATCCCACGACTGAAGGAAGGCAATGTCTACCTTTAGTCGCATCTCACGACTTAAGGTAGGTTTAGTCGCATCTCACGACTAAAGGTAGGTTTAGTCGTATCCCACGACTGAAGGAAGGTTTAGTCGTATCCCACGACTCAAGGAAGGTAATGTCTACCTTCAGTCGTATCCCACGACTGAAGAAAGGTAATGTCTACCTTCAGTCGTATCCCACGACTGAAGGAAGGTAATGTCTACCTACAGTCGTATCCCACGACTGAAGGAAGGTAATGTCTACCTTCAGTCGTATCCCACGACAGAAGGAAGGTAATGTCTACCTTCAGTCGTGTCCCACGACTGAAGAAAGGTAATGTCTACCTTTAGTTGCATCTCACGACTAAAGGTAGGTTTAGTCGTATCCCACAACTGAAGGAAGGTTTAGTCGTATCCCACGACTAAAGGAAGGTAATGTCTACCTTCAGTCGTGTCCCACGACTGAAGGAAGGTAATGTCTACCTTTAGTTGCATCTCACGACTAAAGGTAGGTTTAGTCGTATCCCACGACTGAAGGAAGGTTTAGTCGTATCCCACGACTGAAGGAAGGTAATGTCTACCTTCAGTCGTGTCCCACGACTGAAGGAAGGTAATGTCTACCTTTAGTTGCATCTCACGACTAAAGGTAGGTTTAGTCGTATCCCACGACTGAAGGAAGGTTTAGTCGTATCCCATGACTGAAGGAAGGTAATGTCTACCTTCAGTCGTGTCCCACGACTGAAGGAAGGTAATGTCTACCTTTAGTTGCATCTCACGACTTAAGGTAGGTTTAGTCGCATCTCACGACTAAAGGTAGGTTTAGTCGTATCCCACAACTGAAGGAAGGTTTAGTCGTATCCCACGACTGAAGGAAGGTAATGTCTACCTTCAGTCGTATCCCACGACTGAAGGAAGGTAATGTCTTCCTTCAGTCGTATCCCACGACTGAAGGAAGGTAATGTCTACCTTCAGTCGTATCCCACGACTGAAAAAAGGTAATGTCTACCTTCAGTCGTATCCCACGACTGAAGGAAGGTAATGTCTACCTTTAGTCGCATCTCACGACTAAAGGTAGGTTTAGTCGTATCCCACGACTATAGGAAAGTTTAGTCGTATCCCACGACTTAAGGAAGGTTTAGTTGTATCCCACGACTCAAGGAAGGTAATGTCTACCTTCAGTCGTATCCCACGACTGAAGGAAGGTAATGTCTACCTTCAGTCGTATCCCACGAATGAAGAAAGGTAATGTCTACCTTCAGTCGTATCCCACGACTAAAGGAAGGTAATGTCTACCTTTAGTCGCATCTCACGACTTAAGGTAGGTTTAGTCGCATCTCACGACTAAAGGTAGGTTTAGTCGTATCCCACGACTGAAGGAAGGTTTAGTCGTATCCCACGACTCAAGGAAGGTAATGTCTACCTTCAGTCGTATCCCACGACTGAAGGAAGGTAATGTCTACCTTCAGTCGTATCCCACGAATGAAGAAAGGTAATGTCTACCTTCAGTCGTATCCCACGACTGAAGGAAGGCAATGTCTACCTTTAGTCGCATCTCACGACTTAAGGTAGGTTTAGTCGCATCTCACGACTAAAGGTAGGTTTAGTCGTATCCCACGACTGAAGGAAGGTTTAGTCGTATCCCACGACTGAAGGAAGGTAATGTCTACCTTCAGTCGTATCCCACGACTGAAGAAAGGTAATGTCTACCTTCAGTCGTATCCCACGACTGAAGGAAGGTAATGTCTACCTACAGTCGTATCCCACGACTGAAGGAAGGTAATGTCTACCTTCAGTCGTATCCCACGACAGAAGGAAGGTAATGTCTACCTTCAGTCGTGTCCCACGACTGAAGAAAGGTAATGTCTACCTTTAGTTGCATCTCACGACTAAAGGTAGGTTTAGTCGTATCCCACAACTGAAGGAAGGTTTAGTCGTATCCCACGACTAAAGGAAGGTAATGTCTACCTTCAGTCGTGTCCCACGACTGAAGGAAGGTAATGTCTACCTTTAGTTGCATCTCACGACTAAAGGTAGGTTTAGTCGTATCCCACGACTGAAGGAAGGTTTAGTCGTATCCCACGACTGAAGGGAGGTAATGTCTACCTTCAGTCGTGTCCCACGACTGAAGGAAGGTAATGTCTACCTTTAGTTGCATCTCACGACTAAAGGTAGGTTTAGTCGTATCCCACGACTGAAGGAAGGTTTAGTCGTATCCCATGACTGAAGGAAGGTAATGTCTACCTTCAGTCGTATCCCACGACTGAAGGAAGGTAATGTCTACCTTTAGTTGCATCTCACGACTTAAGGTAGGTTTAGTCGCATCTCACGACTAAAGGTAGGTTTAGTCGTATCCCACAACTGAAGGAAGGTTTAGTCGTATCCCACGACTGAAGGAAGGTAATGTCTACCTTCAGTCGTATCCCACGACTGAAGGAAGGTAATGTCTTCCTTCAGTCGTATCCCACGACTGAAGGAAGGTAATGTCTACCTTCAGTCGTATCCCACGACTGAAAAAAGGTAATGTCTACCTTCAGTCGTATCCCACGACTGAAGGAAGGTAATGTCTACCTTTAGTCGCATCTCACGACTAAAGGTAGGTTTAGTCGTATCCCACGACTATAGGAAAGTTTAGTCGTATCCCACGACTTAAGGAAGGTTTAGGTGTATCCCACGACTCAAGGAAGGTAATGTCTACCTTCAGTCGTATCCCACGACTGAAGGAAGGTAATGTCTACCTTCAGTCGTATCCCACGAATGAAGAAAGGTAATGTCTACCTTCAGTCGTATCCCACGACTAAAGGAAGGTAATGTCTACCTTTAGTCGCATCTCACGACTTAAGGTAGGTTTAGTCGCATCTCACGACTAAAGGTAGGTTTAGTCGTATCCCACGACTGAAGGAAGGTTTAGTCGTATCCCACGACTGAAGGAAGGTAATGTCTACCTTCAGTCGTATCCCTCGACTGAAGAAAGGTAATGTCTACCTTCAGTCGTATCCCACGACTGAAGGAAGGTAATGTCTACCTTTAGTTGCATCTCACGACTAAAGGTAGGTTTAGTCGTATCCCACAACTGAAGGAAGGTTTAGTCGTATCCCACGACTGAAGGAAGGTAATGTCTACCTTTAGTCGTGTCCCACGACTGAAGGAAGGTAATGTCTACCTTTAGTCGCATCTCACGACTAAAGGTAGGTTTAGTTGTATCCCACGACTGAAGGAAGGTAATGTCTACCTTCAGTCGTATCCCACGACTGAAGGAAGGTAATGTCTACCTTTAGTCGCATCTCACGACTAAAGGTAGGTTTAGTCGTATCCCACGACTAAAGAAAGGTAATGTCTACCTTCAGTCGTATCCCACGACTTAAGGAAGGTAATGTCTACCTTTAGTCGCATCTCACGACTAAAGGTAGGTTTAGTCGTATCCCACGACTGAAGGAAGGTTTAGTCGTATCCCACGACTGAAGGAAGGTAATGTCTACCTTCAGTCGTATCCCACGACTGAAGGAAGGTAATGTCTACCTTTAGTCGCATCTCACGACTAAAGGTAGGTTCAGTCGTATCCCACGACTGAAGGAAGGTTTAATCGTATCCCACGACTGAAGGAAGGTAATGACTACCTTCAGTCGTATCCCACGACTGAAGGAAGGCAATGTCTACCTTTAGTCGCATCTCACGACTTAAGGTTGGTTTAGTCGTATCCCACGACTATAGGAAAGTTTAGTCGTATCCCACGACTTAAGGAAGGTAATGTCTACCTTCAGTCGTATCCCACGACTGAAGGAAGGTAATGTCTACCTTCAGTCGTATCCCACGAATGAAGAAAGGTAATGTCTACCTTCAGTCGTATCCCACGACTAAAGGAAGGTAATGTCTACCTTTAGTCGCATCTCACGACTTAAGGTAGGTTTAGTCGCATCTCACGACTAAAGGTAGGTTTAGTCGTATCCCACGACTGAAAGAAGGTTTAGTCGTATCCCACGACTGAAGGAAGGTAATGTCTACCTTCAGTCGTGTCCCACGACTGAAGGAAGGCAATGTCTACCTTTAGTTGCATCTCACGACTAATGGTAGGTTTAGTCGTATCCCACGACTTAAGGAAGGTTTAGTTGTATCCCACGACTCAAGGAAGGTAATGTCTACCTTCAGTCGTATCCCACGACTGAAGGAAGGTAATGTCTACCTTCAGTCGTATCCCACGAATGAAGAAAGGTAATGTCTACCTTCAGTCGTATCCCACGACTGAAGGAAGGCAATGTCTACCTTTAGTCGCATCTCACGACTTAAGGTAGGTTTAGTCGCATCTCACGACTAAAGGTAGGTTTAGTCGTATCCCACGACTGAAGGAAGGTTTAGTCGTATCCCACGACTCAAGGAAGGTAATGTCTACCTTCAGTCGTATCCCACGACTGAAGAAAGGTAATGTCTACCTTCAGTCGTATCCCACGACTGAAGGAAGGTAATGTCTACCTACAGTCGTATCCCACGACTGAAGGAAGGTAATGTCTACCTTCAGTCGTATCCCACGACAGAAGGAAGGTAATGTCTACCTTCAGTCGTGTCCCACGACTGAAGAAAGGTAATGTCTACCTTTAGTTGCATCTCACGACTAAAGGTAGGTTTAGTCGTATCCCACAACTGAAGGAAGGTTTAGTCGTATCCCACGACTAAAGGAAGGTAATGTCTACCTTCAGTCGTGTCCCACGACTGAAGGAAGGTAATGTCTACCTTTAGTTGCATCTCACGACTAAAGGTAGGTTTAGTCGTATCCCACGACTGAAGGAAGGTTTAGTCGTATCCCACGACTGAAGGAAGGTAATGTCTACCTTCAGTCGTGTCCCACGACTGAAGGAAGGTAATGTCTACCTTTAGTTGCATCTCACGACTAAAGGTAGGTTTAGTCGTATCCCACGACTGAAGGAAGGTTTAGTCGTATCCCATGACTGAAGGAAGGTAATGTCTACCTTCAGTCGTGTCCCACGACTGAAGGAAGGTAATGTCTACCTTTAGTTGCATCTCACGACTTAAGGTAGGTTTAGTCGCATCTCACGACTAAAGGTAGGTTTAGTCGTATCCCACAACTGAAGGAAGGTTTAGTCGTATCCCACGACTGAAGGAAGGTAATGTCTACCTTCAGTCGTATCCCACGACTGAAGGAAGGTAATGTCTTCCTTCAGTCGTATCCCACGACTGAAGGAAGGTAATGTCTACCTTCAGTCGTATCCCACGACTGAAGAAAGGTAATGTCTACCTTCAGTCGTATCCCACGACTGAAGGAAGGTAATGTCTACCTTTAGTCGCATCTCACGACTAAAGGTAGGTTTAGTCGTATCCCACGACTATAGGAAAGTTTAGTCGTATCCCACGACTTAAGGAAGGTTTAGTTGTATCCCACGACTCAAGGAAGGTAATGTCTACCTTCAGTCGTATCCCACGACTGAAGAAAGGTAATGTCTACCTTCAGTCGTATCCCACGACTGAAGGAAGGTAATGTCTACCTACAGTCGTATCCCACGACTGAAGGAAGGTAATGTCTACCTTCAGTCGTATCCCACGACAGAAGGAAGGTAATGTCTACCTTCAGTCGTGTCCCACGACTGAAGAAAGGTAATGTCTACCTTTAGTTGCATCTCACGACTAAAGGTAGGTTTAGTCGTATCCCACAACTGAAGGAAGGTTTAGTCGTATCCCACGACTAAAGGAAGGTAATGTCTACCTTCAGTCGTGTCCCACGACTGAAGGAAGGTAATGTCTACCTTTAGTTGCATCTCACGACTAAAGGTAGGTTTAGTCGTATCCCACGACTGAAGGAAGGTTTAGTCGTATCCCACGACTGAAGGAAGGTAATGTCTACCTTCAGTCGTGTCCCACGACTGAAGGAAGGTAATGTCTACCTTTAGTTGCATCTCACGACTAAAGGTAGGTTTAGTCGTATCCCACGACTGAAGGAAGGTTTAGTCGTATCCCATGACTGAAGGAAGGTAATGTCTACCTTCAGTCGTGTCCCACGACTGAAGGAAGGTAATGTCTACCTTTAGTTGCATCTCACGACTTAAGGTAGGTTTAGTCGCATCTCACGACTAAAGGTAGGTTTAGTCGTATCCCACAACTGAAGGAAGATTTAGTCGTATCCCACGACTGAAGGAAGGTAATGTCTACCTTCAGTCGTATCCCACGACTGAAGGAAGGTAATGTCTTCCTTCAGTCGTATCCCACGACTGAAGGAAGGTAATGTCTACCTTCAGTCGTATCCCACGACTGAAGAAAGGTAATGTCTACCTTCAGTCGTATCCCACGACTGAAGGAAGGTAATGTCTACCTTTAGTTGCATCTCACGACTAAAGGTAGGTTTAGTCGTATCCCACGACTGAAGGAAGGTAATGTCTACCTTCAGTCGTGTCCCACGACTGAAGGAAGGTAATGTCTACCTTTAGTTGCATCTCACGACTAAAGGTAGGTTTAGTCGTATCCCACGACTGAAGGAAGGTTTAGTCGTATCCCATGACTGAAGGAAGGTAATGTCTACCTTCAGTCGTATCCCACGACTGAAGGAAGGTAATGTCTACCTTCAGTCGTATCTCACGACTGAAGGAAGGTAATGTCTTCCTTCAGTCGTATTCCACGACTGAAGGAAGGTAATGTCTACCTTCAGTCGTATCCCACGACTGAAGAAAGGTAATGTCTACCTTCAGTCGTATCCCACGACTGAAGGAAGGTAATGTCTACCTTTAGTCGCATCTCACGACTAAAGGTAGGTTTAGTCGTATCCCACGACTATAGGAAAGTTTAGTCGTATCCCACGACTTAAGGAAGGTTTAGTTGTATCCCACGACTCAAGGAAGGTAATGTCTACCTTCAGTCGTATCCCACGACTGAAGGAAGGTAATGTCTACCTTCAGTCGTATCCCACGAATGAAGAAAGGTAATGTCTACCTTCAGTCGTATCCCACGACTAAAGGAAGGTAATGTCTACCTTTAGTCGCATCTCACGACTTAAGGTAGGTTTAGTCGTATCCCACGACTGAAGGAAGGTTTAGTCGTATCCCACGACTGAAGGAAGGTAATGTCTACCTTCAGTCGTATCCCTCGACTGAAGAAAGGTAATGTCTACCTTCAGTCGTATCCCACGACTGAAGGAAGGTAATGTCTACCTTCAGTCGTATCCCACGTATCCCACGACTGAAGGAAGGTAATGTCTACCTTTAGTTGCATCTCACGACTAAAGGTAGGTTTAGTCGTATCCCACAACTGAAGGAAGGTTTAGTCGTATCCCACGACTGAAGGAAGGTAATGTCTACCTTCAGTCGTATCCCACGACTGAAAAAAGGTAGAGTCTACCTTCAGTCGTATCCCACGACTGAAGGAAGGCAATGTCTACCTTTAGTTGCATCTCACGACTAAAGGTAGGTTTAGTCGTATCCCACGACTGAAGGTAGGTTTAGTCGTATCCCACGACTGAAGAAAGGTTTAGTCGTATCCCACGACTCAAGGAAGGTAATGTCTACCTTTAGTCGTATCCCACGACTCAAGGAAGGTAATGTCTACCTTCAGTCGTATCCCACGACTGAAGGAAGGTAATGTCTACCTTCAGTCGTATCCCACGAATGAAGAAAGGTAATGTCTACCTTCAGTCGTATCCCACGACTGAAGGAAGGTAATGTCTACCTTCAGTCGTATCCCACGACTGAAGGATGGCAATGTCTACCTTTAGTTGCTTCTCACGACTAATGGTAGGTTTAGTCGTATCCCACGACTTAAGGAAGGTTTAGTTGTATCCCACGACTCAAGGAAGGTAATGTCTACCTTCAGTCGTATCCCACGACTGAAGGAAGGTAATGTCTACCTTCAGTCGTATCCCACGACTAAAGGAAGGTAATGTCTACCTTTAGTCGCATCTCACGACTTAAGGAAGGTTTAGTCGCATCTCACGACTAAAGGTAGGTTTAGTCGTATCCCACGACTGAAGGAAGGTTTAGTCGTATCCCACGCCTGAAAGAAGGTAATGTCTACCTTCAGTCGTATCCCTCGACTGAAGAAAGGTAATGTCTACCTTCAGTCGTATCCCACGACTGAAAGAAGGTAATGTCTACCTTTAGTTGCATCTCACGACTAAAGGTAGGTTTAGTCGTATCCCACAACTGAAGGAAGGTTTAGTCGTATCCCACGACTGAAGGAAGGTAATGTCTACCTTCAGTCGTATCCCACGACTGAAGGAAGGTAGAGTCTACCTTCAGTCGTATCCCACGACTGAAGGAAGGCAATGTCTACCTTTAGTTGCATCTCACGACTAAAGGTGGGTTTAGTAGTATCCCACGACTAAAGGAAAGTTTAGTCGTATCCCACGACTCAAGGAAGGTAATGTCTACCTTTAGTCGTATCCCACGACTCAAGGAAGGTAATGTCTACCTTCAGTCGTATCCCACGACTGAAGAAAGGTAATGTCTACCTTCAGTCGTATCCCACGACTGAAGGAAGGTAATGTCTACCTTTAGTCGCATCTCACGACTAAAGGTAGGTTTAGTCGTATCCCACGACTATAGGAAAGTTTAGTCGTATCCCACGACTGAAAGAAGGTTTAGTCGTATCCCACGACTGAAGGAAGGTAATGTCTACCTTCAGTCGTATCCCAGGACTGAAGGAAGGTAATGTCTACCTTCAGTCGTATCCCACGACTGAAGGAAGGCAATGTCTACCTTTAGTTGCATCTCACGACTAAAGGTAGGTTTAGTCGTATCCCACGACTTAAGGAAGGTTTAGTCGTATCCCACGACCCAAGGAAGGTAATGTCTACCTTCTGTCGTATCCCACGACTGAAGGAAGGCAATGTCTACCTTTAGTCGCATCTCACGACTTAAGGTAGGTTTAGTCGCATCTCACGACTAAAGGTAGGTTTAGTCGTATCCCACGACTGAAGGAAGGTTTAGTCGTATCCCACGACTGAAGGAAGGTAATGTCTACCTTCAGTCGTATCCCACGACTGAAGGAAGGTAATGTCCACCTTCAGTCGTATCCCACGACTGAAGAAAGGTAATGTCTACCTTCAGTCGTATCCCACGACTGAAGGAAGGTAATGTCTACCTTCAGTCGTATCCCACGACTGAAGGAAGGTAATGTCTACCTTCAGTCGTATCCCACGACAGAAGGAAGGTAATGTCTACCTTCAGTCGTGTCCCACGACTAAAGAAAGGTAATGTCTACCTTTAGTTGCATCTCACGACTAAAGGTAGGTTTAGTCGTATCCCACGACTATAGGAAAGTTTAGTCGTATCCCACGACTTAAGGAAGGTTTAGTCGTATCCCACGACTGAAGGAAGGTAATGTCTACTTTCAGTCGTATCCCACGTATCCCACGACTGAAGGAAGGTTTAGTCGTATCCCACGACTGAAGGAAGGTAATGTCTACCTTCAGTCGTGTCCCACGACTGAAGGAAGGTAATGTCTACCTTTAGTTGCATCTCACGACTAAAGGTAGGTTTAGTCGTATCCCACGACTGAAGGAAGGTTTAGTCGTATCCCATGACTGAAGGAAGGTAATGTCTACCTTCAGTCGTGTCCCACGACTGAAGGAAGGTAATGTCTACCTTTAGTTGCATCTCACGACTAAAGGTAGGTTTAGTCGTATTCCACGACTGAAGGAAGGTTTAGTCGTATCCCACGACTGAAGGAAGGTTTAGTCGTATCCTACGACTGAAGGAAGGTAATGTCTACCTTCAGTCGTGTCCCACGACTGAAGGAAGGTAATGTCTACCTTTAGTCGCATCTCACGACTAAAGGTAGGTTTAGTCGTATCCCACGACTGAAGGAAGGTTTAGTCGTATCCCACGACTCAAGGAAGGTAATGTTTACCTTCAGTCGTATCCCACGACTGAAGGAAGGTAATGTCTACCTTCAGTCGTATCCCACGACTGAAGAAAGGTAATGTCTACCTTCAGTCGTATCCCACGACTGAAGGAAGGTAATGTCTACCTTTAGTCGCATCTCACGACTAAAGGAAGGTTTAGTCGTAACCCACGACTGAAAGAAAGTTTAGTCGTATCCCACGACTGAAGGAAGGTAATGTCTACCTTCAGTCGTATCCCACGACTGAAGGAAGGTAATGTCTACCTTTAGTCGTATCCCACGACTGAAGGAAGGTAATGTCTACCTTTAGTTGCATCTCACGACTAAAGGTAGGTTTAGTCGTATCCCACGACTGAAGGAAGGTAATGTCTACCTTTAGTCGTATCCCACGACTGAAGGAAGGTAATGTCTACCTTTAGTCGCATCTCACGACTAAAGGTAGGTTTAGTCGCATCTCACGACTAAAGGTAGGTTTAGTCGTATCCCACGACTGAAGGTAGGTTTAGTCGTATCCCACGACTGAAGAAAGGTTTAGTCGTATCCCACGACTCAAGGAAGGTAATGTCTACCTTTAGTCGTATCCCACGACTCAAGGAAGGTAATGTCTACCTTCAGTCGTATCCCACGACTGAAGGAAGGTAATGTCTACCTTCAGTCGTATCCCACGAATGAAGAAAGGTAATGTCTACCTTCAGTCGTATCCCACGACTGAAGGAAGGCAATGTCTACCTTTAGTTGCATCTCACGACTAAAGGTAGGTTTAGTCGTATCCCACGACTGAAGGTAGGTTTAGTCGTATCCCACGACTGAAGAAAGGTTTAGTCGTATCCCACGACTCAAGGAAGGTAATGTCTACCTTTAGTCGTATCCCACGACTCAAGGAAGGTAATGTCTACCTTTAGTCGTATCCCACGACTCAAGGAAGGTAATGTCTACCTTCAGTCGTATCCCACGACTGAAGGAAGGTAATGTCTACCTTCAGTCGTATCCCACGAATGAAGAAAGGTAATGTCTACCTTCAGTCGTATCCCACGACTGAAGGAAGGTAATGTCTACCTTCAGTCGTATCCCACGACTGAAGGATGGCAATGTCTACCTTTAGTTGCTTCTCACGACTAATGGTAGGTTTAGTCGTATCCCACGACTTAAGGAAGGTTTAGTTGTATCCCACGACTCAAGGAAGGTAATGTCTACCTTCAGTCGTATCCCACGACTGAAGGAAGGTAATGTCTACCTTCAGTCGTATCCCACGAATGAAGAAAGGTAATGTCTACCTTCAGTCGTATCCCACGACTAAAGGAAGGTAATGTCTACCTTTAGTCGCATCTCACGACTTAAGGTAGGTTTAGTCGCATCTCACGACTAAAGGTAGGTTTAGTCGTATCCCACGACTGAAGGAAGGTTTAGTCGTATCCCACGACTGAAGGAAGGTAATGTCTACCTTCAGTCGTATCCCTCGACTGAAGAAAGGTAATGTCTACCTTCAGTCGTATCCCACGACTGAAGGAAGGTAATGTCTACCTTTAGTTGCATCTCACGACTAAAGGTAGGTTTAGTCGTATCCCACAACTGAAGGAAGGTTTAGTCGTATCCCACGACTGAAGGAAGGTAATGTCTACCTTCAGTCGTATCCCACGACTGAAGGAAGGTAGAGTCTACCTTCAGTCGTATCCCACGACTGAAGGAAGGCAATGTCTACCTTTAGTTGCATCTCACGACTAAAGGTGGGTTTAGTAGTATCCCACGACTAAAGGAAAGTTTAGTCGTATCCCACGACTCAAGGAAGGTAATGTCTACCTTTAGTCGTATCCCACGACTCAAGGAAGGTAATGTCTACCTTCAGTCGTATCCCACGACTGAAGAAAGGTAATGTCTACCTTCAGTCGTATCCCACGACTGAAGGAAGGTAATGTCTACCTTTAGTCGCATCTCACGACTAAAGGTAGGTTTAGTCGTATCCCACGACTTAAGGAAGGTTTAGTCGTATCCCACGACCCAAGGAAGGTAATGTCTACCTTCAGTCGTATCCCACGACTGAAGGAAGGTAATGTCTACCTTCAGTCGTATCCCACGACTGAAGGAAGGCAATGTCTACCTTTAGTTGCATCTCACGACTAAAGGTAGGTTTAGTCGTATCCCACGACTTAAGGAAGGTTTAGTCGTATCCCACGACCCAAGGAAGGTAATGTCTACCTTCTGTCGTATCCCACGACTGAAGGAAGGCAATGTCTACCTTTAGTCGCATCTCACGACTTAAGGTAGGTTTAGTCGCATCTCACGACTAAAGGTAGGTTTAGTCGTATCCCACGACTGAAGGAAGGTTTAGTCGTATCCCACGACTGAAGGAAGGTAATGTCTACCTTCAGTCGTATCCCACGACTGAAGGAAGGTAATGTCCACCTTCAGTCGTATCCCACGACTGAAGAAAGGTAATGTCTACCTTCAGTCGTATCCCACGACTGAAGGAAGGTAATGTCTACCTTCAGTCGTATCCCACGACTGAAGGAAGGTAATGTCTACCTTCAGTCGTATCCCACGACAGAAGGAAGGTAATGTCTACCTTCAGTCGTGTCCCACGACTAAAGAAAGGTAATGTCTACCTTTAGTTGCATCTCACGACTAAAGGTAGGTTTAGTCGTACCCCACGACTATAGGAAAGTTTAGTCGTATCCCACGACTTAAGGAAGGTTTAGTCGTATCCCACGACTGAAGGAAGGTAATGTCTACCTTCAGTCGTATCCCACGTATCCCACGACTGAAGGAAGGTTTAGTCGTATCCCACGACTGAAGGAAGGTAATGTCTACCTTCAGTCGTGTCCCACGACTGAAGGAAGGTAATGTCTACCTTTAGTTGCATCTCACGACTAAAGGTAGGTTTAGTCGTATCCCACGACTGAAGGAAGGTTTAGTCGTATCCCATGACTGAAGGAAGGTAATGTCTACCTTCAGTCGTGTCCCACGACTGAAGGAAGGTAATGTCTACCTTTAGTTGCATCTCACGACTAAAGGTAGGTTTAGTCGTATTCCACGACTGAAGGAAGGTTTAGTCGTATCCCACGACTGAAGGAAGGTTTAGTCGTATCCTACGACTGAAGGAAGGTAATGTCTACCTTCAGTCGTGTCCCACGACTGAAGGAAGGTAATGTCTACCTTTAGTCGCATCTCACGACTAAAGGTAGGTTTAGTCGTATCCCACGACTGAAGGAAGGTTTAGTCGTATCCCACGACTCAAGGAAGGTAATGTTTACCTTCAGTCGTATCCCACGACTGAAGGAAGGTAATGTCTACCTTTAGTCGTATCCCACGACTGAAGAAAGGTAATGTCTACCTTCAGTCGTATCCCACGACTGAAGGAAGGTAATGTCTACCTTTAGTCGCATCTCACGACTAAAGGAAGGTTTAGTCGTAACCCACGACTGAAAGAAAGTTTAGTCGTATCCCACGACTGAAGGAAGGTTTAGTCGTATCCCACGACTCAAGGAAGGTAATGTTTACCTTCAGTCGTATCCCACGACTGAAGGAAGGTAATGTCTACCTTCAGTCGTATCCCACGACTGAAGAAAGGTAATGTCTACCTTCAGTCGTATCCCACGACTGAAGGAAGGTAATGTCTACCTTTAGTCGCATCTCACGACTAAAGGAAGGTTTAGTCGTAACCCACGACTGAAAGAAAGTTTAGTCGTATCCCACGACTGAAGGAAGGTAATGTCTACCTTCAGTCGTATCCCACGACTGAAGGAAGGTAATGTCTACCTTTAGTCGTATCCCACGACTGAAGGAAGGTAATGTCTACCTTTAGTTGCATCTCACGACTAAAGGTAGGTTTAGTCGTATCCCACGACTGAAGGAAGGTAATGTCTACCTTTAGTCGTATCCCACGACTGAAGGAAGGTAATGTCTACCTTTAGTCGCATCTCACGACTAAAGGTAGGTTTAGTCGCATCTCACGACTAAAGGTAGGTTTAGTCGTATCCCACGACTGAAGGTAGGTTTAGTCGTATCCCACGACTGAAGAAAGGTTTAGTCGTATCCCACGACTCAAGGAAGGTAATGTCTACCTTTAGTCGTATCCCACGACTCAAGGAAGGTAATGTCTACCTTCAGTCGTATCCCACGACTGAAGGAAGGTAATGTCTACCTTCAGTCGTATCCCACGAATGAAGAAAGGTAATGTCTACCTTCAGTCGTATCCCACGACTGAAGGAAGGCAATGTCTACCTTTAGTTGCATCTCACGACTAAAGGTAGGTTTAGTCGTATCCCACGACTGAAGGTAGGTTTAGTCGTATCCCACGACTGAAGAAAGGTTTAGTCGTATCCCACGACTCAAGGAAGGTAATGTCTACCTTTAGTCGTATCCCACGACTCAAGGAAGGTAATGTCTACCTTTAGTCGTATCCCACGACTCAAGGAAGGTAATGTCTACCTTCAGTCGTATCCCACGACTGAAGGAAGGTAATGTCTACCTTCAGTCGTATCCCACGAATGAAGAAAGGTAATGTCTACCTTCAGTCGTATCCCACGACTGAAGGAAGGTAATGTCTACCTTCAGTCGTATCCCACGACTGAAGGATGGCAATGTCTACCTTTAGTTGCTTCTCACGACTAATGGTAGGTTTAGTCGTATCCCACGACTTAAGGAAGGTTTAGTTGTATCCCACGACTCAAGGAAGGTAATGTCTACCTTCAGTCGTATCCCACGACTGAAGGAAGGTAATGTCTACCTTCAGTCGTATCCCACGAATGAAGAAAGGTAATGTCTACCTTCAGTCGTATCCCACGACTAAAGGAAGGTAATGTCTACCTTTAGTCGCATCTCACGACTTAAGGTAGGTTTAGTCGCATCTCACGACTAAAGGTAGGTTTAGTCGTATCCCACGACTGAAGGAAGGTTTAGTCGTATCCCACGACTGAAGGAAGGTAATGTCTACCTTCAGTCGTATCCCTCGACTGAAGAAAGGTAATGTCTACCTTCAGTCGTATCCCACGACTGAAGGAAGGTAATGTCTACCTTTAGTTGCATCTCACGACTAAAGGTAGGTTTAGTCGTATCCCACAACTGAAGGAAGGTTTAGTCGTATCCCACGACTGAAGGAAGGTAATGTCTACCTTCAGTCGTATCCCACGACTGAAGGAAGGTAGAGTCTACCTTCAGTCGTATCCCACGACTGAAGGAAGGCAATGTCTACCTTTAGTTGCATCTCACGACTAAAGGTGGGTTTAGTAGTATCCCACGACTAAAGGAAAGTTTAGTCGTATCCCACGACTCAAGGAAGGTAATGTCTACCTTTAGTCGTATCCCACGACTCAAGGAAGGTAATGTCTACCTTCAGTCGTATCCCACGACTGAAGAAAGGTAATGTCTACCTTCAGTCGTATCCCACGACTGAAGGAAGGTAATGTCTACCTTTAGTCGCATCTCACGACTAAAGGTAGGTTTAGTCGTATCCCACGACTTAAGGAAGGTTTAGTCGTATCCCACGACCCAAGGAAGGTAATGTCTACCTTCAGTCGTATCCCACGACTGAAGGAAGGTAATGTCTACCTTCAGTCGTATCCCACGACTGAAGGAAGGCAATGTCTACCTTTAGTTGCATCTCACGACTAAAGGTAGGTTTAGTCGTATCCCACGACTTAAGGAAGGTTTAGTCGTATCCCACGACCCAAGGAAGGTAATGTCTACCTTCTGTCGTATCCCACGACTGAAGGAAGGCAATGTCTACCTTTAGTCGCATCTCACGACTTAAGGTAGGTTTAGTCGCATCTCACGACTAAAGGTAGGTTTAGTCGTATCCCACGACTGAAGGAAGGTTTAGTCGTATCCCACGACTGAAGGAAGGTAATGTCTACCTTCAGTCGTATCCCACGACTGAAGGAAGGTAATGTCCACCTTCAGTCGTATCCCACGACTGAAGAAAGGTAATGTCTACCTTCAGTCGTATCCCACGACTGAAGGAAGGTAATGTCTACCTTCAGTCGTATCCCACGACTGAAGGAAGGTAATGTCTACCTTCAGTCGTATCCCACGACAGAAGGAAGGTAATGTCTACCTTCAGTCGTGTCCCACGACTAAAGAAAGGTAATGTCTACCTTTAGTTGCATCTCACGACTAAAGGTAGGTTTAGTCGTACCCCACGACTATAGGAAAGTTTAGTCGTATCCCACGACTTAAGGAAGGTTTAGTCGTATCCCACGACTGAAGGAAGGTAATGTCTACCTTCAGTCGTATCCCACGTATCCCACGACTGAAGGAAGGTTTAGTCGTATCCCACGACTGAAGGAAGGTAATGTCTACCTTCAGTCGTGTCCCACGACTGAAGGAAGGTAATGTCTACCTTTAGTTGCATCTCACGACTAAAGGTAGGTTTAGTCGTATCCCACGACTGAAGGAAGGTTTAGTCGTATCCCATGACTGAAGGAAGGTAATGTCTACCTTCAGTCGTGTCCCACGACTGAAGGAAGGTAATGTCTACCTTTAGTTGCATCTCACGACTAAAGGTAGGTTTAGTCGTATTCCACGACTGAAGGAAGGTTTAGTCGTATCCCACGACTGAAGGAAGGTTTAGTCGTATCCTACGACTGAAGGAAGGTAATGTCTACCTTCAGTCGTGTCCCACGACTGAAGGAAGGTAATGTCTACCTTTAGTCGCATCTCACGACTAAAGGTAGGTTTAGTCGTATCCCACGACTGAAGGAAGGTTTAGTCGTATCCCACGACTCAAGGAAGGTAATGTTTACCTTCAGTCGTATCCCACGACTGAAGGAAGGTAATGTCTACCTTTAGTCGTATCCCACGACTGAAGAAAGGTAATGTCTACCTTCAGTCGTATCCCACGACTGAAGGAAGGTAATGTCTACCTTTAGTCGCATCTCACGACTAAAGGAAGGTTTAGTCGTAACCCACGACTGAAAGAAAGTTTAGTCGTATCCCACGACTGAAGGAAGGTAATGTCTACCTTCAGTCGTATCCCACGACTGAAGGAAGGTAATGTCTACCTTTAGTCGTATCCCACGACTGAAGGAAGGTAATGTCTACCTTTAGTTGCATCTCACGACTAAAGGTAGGTTTAGTCGTATCCCACGACTGAAGGAAGGTAATGTCTACCTTTAGTCGTATCCCACGACTGAAGGAAGGTAATGTCTACCTTTAGTCGCATCTCACGACTAAAGGTAGGTTTAGTCGCATCTCACGACTAAAGGTAGGTTTAGTCGTATCCCACGACTAAAGGTAGGTTTAGTCGTATCCCACGACTGAAGAAAGGTTTAGTCGTATCCCACGACTCAAGGAAGGTAATGTCTACCTTTAGTCGTATCCCACGACTCAAGGAAGGTAATGTCTACCTTCAGTCGTATCCCACGACTAAAGGAAGGTAATGTCTACCTTCAGTCGTATCCCACGAATGAAGAAAGGTAATGTCTACCTTCAGTCGTATCCCACGACTGAAGGAAGGCAATGTCTACCTTTAGTTGCATCTCACGACTAAAGGTAGGTTTAGTCGTATCCCACGACTGAAGGTAGGTTTAGTCGTATCCCACGACTGAAGAAAGGTTTAGTCGTATCCCACGACTCAAGGAAGGTAATGTCTACCTTTAGTCGTATCCCACGACTCAAGGAAGGTAATGTCTACCTTCAGTCGTATCCCACGACTGAAGGAAGGTAATGTCTACCTTCAGTCGTATCCCACGAATGAAGAAAGGTAATGTCTACCTTCAGTCGTATCCCACGACTGAAGGAAGGTAATGTCTACCTTCAGTCGTATCCCACGACTGAAGGATGGCAATGTCTACCTTTAGTTGCTTCTCACGACTAATGGTAGGTTTAGTCGTATCCCACGACTTAAGGAAGGTTTAGTTGTATCCCACGACTCAAGGAAGGTAATGTCTACCTTCAGTCGTATCCCACGACTGAAGGAAGGTAATGTCTACCTTCAGTCGTATCCCACGACTAAAGGAAGGTAATGTCTACCTTTAGTCGCATCTCACGACTTAAGGAAGGTTTAGTCGCATCTCACGACTAAAGGTAGGTTTAGTCGTATCCCACGACTGAAGGAAGGTTTAGTCGTATCCCACGCCTGAAAGAAGGTAATGTCTACCTTCAGTCGTATCCCTCGACTGAAGAAAGGTAATGTCTACCTTCAGTCGTATCCCACGACTGAAAGAAGGTAATGTCTACCTTTAGTTGCATCTCACGACTAAAGGTAGGTTTAGTCGTATCCCACAACTGAAGGAAGGTTTAGTTGTATCCCACGACTCAAGGAAGGTAATGTCTACCTTCAGTCGTATCCCACGACTGAAGGAAGGTAATGTCTACCTTCAGTCGTATCCCACGAATGAAGAAAGGTAATGTCTACCTTCAGTCGTATCCCACGACTAAAGGAAGGTAATGTCTACCTTTAGTCGCATCTCACGACTTAAGGTAGGTTTAGTCGCATCTCACGACTAAAGGTAGGTTTAGTCGTATCCCACGACTGAAGGAAGGTTTAGTCGTATCCCACGACTGAAGGAAGGTAATGTCTACCTTCAGTCGTATCCCTCGACTGAAGAAAGGTAATGTCTACCTTCAGTCGTATCCCACGACTGAAGGAAGGTAATGTCTACCTTTAGTTGCATCTCACGACTAAAGGTAGGTTTTGTCGTATCCCACAACTGAAGGAAGGTTTAGTCGTATCCCACGACTGAAGGAAGGTAATGTCTACCTTTAGTCGCATCTCACGACTAAAGGTAGGTTTAGTCGTATCCCACGACTGAAGGAAAGTTTAGTCGTATCCCACGACTGAAAGAAGGTTTAGTCGTATCCCACGACTGAAGGAAGGTAATGTCTACCTTCAGTCGTATCCCACGACTGAAGGAAGGTAATGACTACCTTCAGTCGTATCCCACGACTGATGTATTTGCAATGTCTACCTTTAGGTGCATCTCACGACTGAAGGTAGGTTTAGTCGTATCCCACGACTGAAGGAAGGTTTAGTCGTATCCCACGACTCAAGGAAGGTAATGTCTACCTTCAGTCGTATCTCACGACTGAATGAAGGTAATGTCTACCTTCAGTCGTATCCCACGACTGAAGAAAGGTAATGTCTACCTTCAGTCTTATCCCACGACTGAAGAAAGGTAATGTCTACCTTCAGTCGTATCCCACGACTGAAGGAAGGTAATGTCTACCTTTAGTCGCATCTCACGACTAAAGGTAGGTTTAGTTGTATCCCACGACTGAAGGAAGGTTTAGTCGTATCCCACGACTGAAAGAAGGTTTAGTCGTATTCCACGACTGAAGGAAGGTAATGTCTACCTTCAGTCGTATCCCACGACTGAAGGAAGGTAATGTCTACCTTCAGTCGTATCCCACGACTGAAGGAAGGTAATGTCTACCTTTAGTTGCATCTCACGACTAAAGGTAGGTTTAGTCGTATCCCACGACTGAAGGAAGGTTTTGTCGTATCCCACGACTGAAGGAAGGTACTGGCTACCTTCAGTCGTATCTCACGACTGAAGGAAGGTAATGTCTACCTTCAGTCGTATCCCACGACTGAAGGAAGGCAATGTCTACCTTTAGTTGCATCTCACGACTAAACGTAGGTTTAGTCGTATCCCACGACTGAAGGAAGGTTTAGTCGTATCCCACGACTGAAGGAAGGTTTAGTCGTATCCCACGACTGAAGGAAGGTAATGTCTACCTTCAGTCGTATCCCACGACTGAAGGAAGGTAATGTCTACCTTCAGTCGTATCCCACGACTGAAGGAAGGTAATGTCTACCTTCAGTCGTATCCCACGACTAAAGGAAGGTGATGTCTACCTTTAGTCGCATCTCACGACTTAAGGTAGGTTTAGTCGCATCTCACGACTAAAGGTAGGTTTAGTCGTATCCCACGACTGAAGGAAGGTTTAGTCGTATCCCACGACTGAAGGAAGGTAATGTCTACCTTCAGTCGTATCCCTCGACTGAAGAAAGGTAATGTCTACCTTCAGTCGTATCCCACGACTGAAGGAAGGTAATGTCTACCTTCAGTCGTATCAAACGTATCCGACGACTGAAGGAAGGTAATGTCTACCTTTAGTTGCATCTCACGACTAAAGGTAGGTTTAGTCGTTTCCCACAACTGAAGGAAGGTTTAGTCGTATCCCACGACTGAAGGAAGGTAATGTCTACCTTCAGTCGTATCCCACGACTGAAGGAAGGTAGAGTCTACCTTCAGTCGTATCCCACGACTGAAGGCAGGCAATGTCTACCTTTAGTTGCATCTCACGACTAAAGGTAGGTTTAGTCGTATCCCACGACTGAAGGAAGGTTTAGTCGTATCCCACGACTCAAGGAAGGTAATGTCTACCTTTAGTCGTATCCCACGACTCAAGGAAGGTAATGTCTACCTTCAGTCGTATCCCACGACTGAAGGAAGGTAATGTCTACCTTCAGTCGTATCCCACGACTGAAGAAAGGTAATGTCTACCTTCAGTCGTATCCCACGACTGAAGGAAGGTAATGTCTACCTTTAGTCGCATCTCACGACTAAAGGTAGGTTTAGTCGTATCCCACGACTATAGGAAAGTTTAGTCGTATCCCACGACTGAAAGAATGTTTAGTCGTATCCCACGACTGAAGGAAGGTAATGTCTACCTTCAGTCGTATCCCACGACTGAAGGAAGGTAATGTCTACCTTCAGTCGTATCCCACGACTGAAGGAAGGCAATGTCTACCTTTAGTTGCATCTCACGACTGAAGAAAGGTAATGTCTACCTTCAGTCGTATCCCACGACTGAAGGAAGGTAATGTCTACCTTTAGTCGCATCTCACGACTTAAGGTAGGTTTAGTCGTATGCCACGACTGAAGGAAGGTTTAGTCGTATTCCACGACTTAAGGAAGGTAATGTCTACCTTCAGTCGTATCCCACGACTGAAGAAAGGTAATGTCTACCTTCAGTCGTATCCCACGACTGAAGGAAGGTAATGTCTACCTTCAGTCGTATCCCACAACTGAAGGAAGGTTTTGTCGTATCCCACGACTAAAGGAAGGTAATGTCTACCTTCAGTCGTGTCCCACGACTGAAGGAAGGTAATGTCTACCTTTAGTCGCATCTCACGACTAAAGGTAGGTTTAGTCGTATCCCACGACTGAAGGAAGGTTCAGTCGTATCCCACGACTCAAGGAAGGTAATGTTTACCTTCAGTCGTATCCCACGACTGAAGGAAGGTAATGTCTACCTTCAGTCGTATCCCACGACTGAAGAAAGGTAATGTCTACCTTCAGTCGTATCCCACGACTGAAGGAAGGTAATGTCTACCTTTAGTCGCATCTCACGACTAAAGGTAGGTTTAGTTGTATTCCACGACTGAAGGAAGGTTTAGTCGTATCCCACAACTGAAAGAAAGTTTAGTCGTATCCCACGACTGAAGGAAGGTAATGTCTACCTTCAGTCGTATCCCACGACTGAAGGAAGGTAATGTCTACCTTCAGTCGTATCCCACGACTGAAGGAAGGTAATGTCTACCTTTAGTTGCATCTCACGACTAAAGGTAGGTTTAGTCGTATCCCACGACTGAAGGAAGGTAATGTCTACCTTTAGTCGTATCCCACGACTGAAGGAAGGTAATGTCTACCTTTAGTCGCATCTCACGACTAAAGGTAGGTTTAGTCGCATCTCACGACTAAAGGTAGGTTTAGTCGTATCCCACGACTGAAGGAAGGTTTAGTCGTATCCCACGACTGAAGGAAGGTAATGTCTACCTTCAGTCGTATCCCACGACTGAAGGAAGGTTTAGTCGCATCTCACGACTAAAGGTAGGTTTAGTCGTATCCCACGACTGAAGGAAGGTTTAGTCGTATCCCACGACTGAAGGAAGGTAATGTCTACCTTCAGTCGTATCCCACGACTGAAGGAAGGTAATGTCTACCTTTAGTCGCATCTCACGACTAAAGGTAGGTTTAGTCGTATCCCACGACTGAAGGAAAGTTTAGTCGTATCCCACGACAGAAGGAAGGTAATGTCTACCTTCAGTCGTATCCCACGACTGAAGGAAGGTAATGACTACCTTCAGTCGTATCCCACGACTGATGTATTTGCAATGTCTACCTTTAGGTGCATCTCACGACTGAAGGTAGGTTTAGTCGTATCCCACGACTGAAGGAAGGTTTAGTCGTATCCCACGACTCAAGGAAGGTAATGTCTACCTTCAGTCGTATCTCACGACTGAATGAAGGTAATGTCTACCTTCAGTCGTATCCCACGACTGAAGAAAGGTAATGTCTACCTTCAGTCGTATCCCACGACTGAATAAAAGGTAATGTCTACCTTCAGTCGTATCCCACGACTGAAGGAAGGTAATGTCTACCTTTAGTCGCATCTCACGACTAAAGGTAGGTTTAGTTGTATCCCACGACTGAAGGAAGGTTTAGTCGTATCCCACGACTGAAAGAAGGTTTAGTCGTATCCCACGACTGAAGGAAGGTAATGTCTACCTTCAGTCGTATCCCACGACTGAAGGAAGGTAATGTCTACCTTCAGTCGTATCCCACGACTGAAGGAAGGTAATGTCTACCTTTAGTTGCATCTCACGACTAAAGGTAGGTTTAGTCGTATCCCACGACTGAAGGAAGGTTTTGTCGTATCCCACGACTGAAGGAAGGTAATGTCTACCTTCAGTCGTATCTCACGACTGAAGGAAGGTAATGTCTACCTTCAGTCGTATCCCACGACTGAAGGAAGGCAATGTCTACCTTTAGTTGCATCTCACGACTAAACGTAGGTTTAGTCGTATCCCACGACTGAAGGAAGGTTTAGTCGTATCCCACGACTGAAGGAAGGTTTAGTCGTATCCCACGACTGAAGGAAGGTAATGTCTACCTTCAGTCGTATCCCACGACTGAAGGAAGGTAATGTCTACCTTCAGTCGTATCCCACGACTGAAGGAAGGTAATGTCTACCTTCAGTCGTATCCCACGACTGAAGGAAGGTAATGTCTACCTTCAGTCGTATCCCACGACTGAAGGAAGGTAATGTCTACCTTTAGTTGCATCTCACGACTAAAGGTAGGTTTAATCGTATCCCACGACTGAAGGAAGGTTTAGTCGTATCCCACGACTGAAGGAAGGCAATGTCTACCTTTAGTTGCATCTCACGACTAAAGGTAGGTTTAGTCGTATCCCACGACTGAAGGAAGGTTTAGTCGTATCCCACGACTCAAGGAAGGTAATGTCTACCTTCAGTCGTATCCCACGACTGAAGGAAGGTAATGTCTACCTTTAGTCGCATCTCACGACTAAAGGTAGGTTTAGTTGTATCCCACGACTGAAGGAAGGTTTAGTCATATCCCACGACTGAAAGAAGGTTTAGTCGTATCCCACGACTGAAGGAAGGTAATGTCTACCTTCAGTCGTATCCCACGACTGAAGGAAGGTAATGTCTACCTTCAGTCGTATCCCACGACTGAAGGAAGGTAATGTCTACCTTTAGTTGCATCTCACGACTAAAGGTAGGTTTAGTCGTATCCCACGACTGAAGGAAGGTTTAGTCGTATCCCACGACTGAAGGAAGGTTTAGTCGTATCCCACGACTGAAGGAAGGTTATGTCTACCTTCAGTCGTATCCCACGACTGAAGGAAGGTAATGTCTACCTTCAGTCGTATCCCACGACTGAAGGAAGATAATGTCTACCTTCAGTCGTATCCCACGACTGAAGGAAGGTAATGTCTACCTTCAGTCGTATCCCACGACTGAAGGAAGGTAATGTCTACCTTCAGTCGTATCCCACGACTGAAGGAAGGTAATGTCTACCTTTAGTTGCATCTCACGACTAAAGGTAGGTTTAGTCGTATCCCACGACTGAAGGAAGGTTTAGTCGTATCCCACGACTGAAGGAAGGCAATGTCTACCTTTAGTTGCATCTCACGACTAAAGGTAGGTTTAGTCGTATCCCACGACTGAAAGAAGGTTTAGTCGTATCCCACGACTCAAGGAAGGTAATGTCTACCTTCAGTCGTATCCCACGACTGAAGGAAGGTAATGTCTACCTTTAGTCGCATCTCACGACTAAAGGTAGGTTTAGTCGTATCCCACGACTGAAGGAAAGTTTAGTCGTATCCCACGACTGAAAGAAGGTTTAGTCGTATCCCACGACTGTAGGAAGGTAATGTCTACCTTCAGTCGTATCCCACGACTAAAGGAAGGTAATGTCTACCTTCAGTCGTATCCCACGACTGATGTATTTGCAATGTCTACCTTTAGTTGCATCTCACGACTAAAGGTAGGTTTAGTCGTACCCCACGACTGAAGGAAGGTTTAGTCGTATCCCACGACTCAAGGAAGGTAATGTCTACCTTCAGTCGTATCCCACGACTGAAGGAAGGTAATGTCTACCTTCAGTCGTATTCTACGACTGAAGAAAGGTAATGTCTACCTTCAGTCGTATCCCACGACTGAAGGAAGGTAATGTCTACCTTTAGTCGCATCTCACGACTAAAGGTAGGTTTAGTCGTATCCCACGACTGAAGGAAAGTTTAGTCGTATCCCACGACTGAAAGAAGGTTTAGTCGTAACCCACGACTGAAGGAAGGTAATGTCTACCTTCAGTCGTATCCCACGACTGAAGGAAGGTAATGTCTACCTTCAGTCGTATCCCACGACTGATGTATTTGCAATGTCTACCTTTAGTTGCATCTCACGACTAAAGGTAGGTTTAGTCGTATCCAACGACTGAAGGAAGGTTTTGTCGTATCCCACGACTGAAGGAAGGTAATGTCTACCTTCAGTCGTATCTCACGACTGAAGGAAGGTAATGTCTACCTTCAGTCGCATCCCACGACTGAAGGAAGGCAATGTCTACCTTTAGTTGCATCTCACGACTAAACGTAGGTTTAGTCGTATCCCACGACTGAAGGAAGGTTTAGTCGTATCCCACGACTGAAGGAAGGTTTAGTCGTATCCCACGACTGAAGGAAGGTAATGTCTACCTACAGTCGTATCCCACGACTGAAGGAAGGTAATGTCTACCTTCAGTCGTATCCCACGACTGAAGGAAGGTAATGTCTACCTTCAGTCGTATCCCACGACTGAAGGAAGGTAATGTCTACCTTCAGTCGTATCCCACGACTGAAGGAAGGTAATGTCTACCTTCAGTCGTATCCCACGACTGAAGGAAGGTAATGTCTACCTTTAGTTGCATCTCACGACTAAAGGTAGGTTTAGTCGTATCCCACGACTGAAGGAAGGTTTAGTCGTATCCCACGACTGAAGGAAGGCAATGTCTACCTTTAGTTGCATCTCACGACTAAAGGTAGGTTTAGTCGTATCCCACGACTGAAAGAAGGTTTAGTCGTATCCCACGACTCAAGGAAGGTAATGTCTACCTTCAGTCGTCTCCCACGACTGAAGGAAGGTAATGTCTACCTTTAGTCGCATCTCACGACTAAAGGTAGGTTTAGTCGTATCCCACGACTGAAGGAAAGTTTAGTCGTATCCCACGACTGAAAGAAGGTTTAGTCGTATCCCACGACTGTAGGAAGGTAATGTCTACCTTCAGTCGTATCCCACGACTAAAGGAAGGTAATGTCTACCTTCAGTCGTATCCCACGACTGATGTATTTGCAATGTCTACCTTTAGTTGCATCTCACGACTAAAGGTAGGTTTAGTCGTATCCAACGACTGAAGGAAGGTTTAGTCGTATCCCACGACTCAAGGAAGGTAATGTCTACCTTCAGTCGTATCCCACGACTGAAGGAAGGTAATGTCTACCTTCAGTCGTATCCCACGACTGAAGAAAGGTAATGTCTACCTTCAGTCGTATCCCACGACTGAAGGAAGGTAATGTCTACCTTTAGTCGCATCTCACGACTAAAGGTAGGTTTAGTCGTACCCCACGACTGAAAGAAGGTTTAGTCGTATCCCACGACTCAAGGAAGGTAATGTCTACCTTCAGTCGTATCCCACGACTGAAGGAAGGTAATGTCTACCTTCAGTCGTATGCTACGACTGAAGAAAGGTAATGTCTACCTTCAGTCGTATCCCACGACTGAAGGAAGGTAATGTCTACCTTTAGTCGCATCTCACGACTAAAGGTAGGTTTAGTCGTATCCCACGACTGAAGGAAAGTTTAGTCGTATCCCACGACTGAAAGAAGGTTTAGTCGTATCCCACGACTGAAGGAAGGTAATGTCTACCTTCAGTCGTATCCCACGACTGAAGGAAGGTAATGTCTACCTTCAGTCGTATCCCACGACTGATGTATTTGCAATGTCTACCTTTAGTTGCATCTCACGACTAAAGGTAGGTTTAGTCGTATCCCACGACTGAAGGAAGGTTTAGTCGTATCCCACGACTGAAGGAAGGTAATGTCTACCTTCAGTCGTATCCCACGACTGAAGGAAGGTAATGTCTACCTTCAGTCGTATCCCACGACTGAAGAAAGGTAATGTCTACCTTCAGTCGTATCCCACGACTGAAGGAAGGTAATGTCTACCTTTAGTCGCATTCCACGACTAAAGGTAGGTTTAGTCGCATCTCACGACTAAAGGTAGGTTTAGTCGTATCCCACGACTGAAGGAAGGTTTAGTCGTATCCCACGACTGAAGGAAGGTAATGTCTACCTTCAGTCGTATCCCACGACTGAAGGAAGGTAATGTCTACGTTTAGTCGCATCTCACGACTAAAGGTAGGTTTAGTCGCATCTCACGACTAAAGGTAGGTTTAGTCGTATCCCACGACTGAAGGAAGGTTTAGTCGTAACCCACGACTGAAGGAAGGTAATGTCTACCTTCAGTCGTATCCCACGACTGAAGGAAGGTAATGTCTACCTTCAGTCGTATCCCACGACTGAAGGAAGGTAATGTCTACCTTCAGTCGTATCCCACGACTCAAGGAAGGTAATGTCTACCTTTAGTCGCATCTCACGACTAAAGGTAGGTTCAGTTGTATTCCACGACTGAAGGAAGGTTTAGTCGTATCCCACGACTGAAAGAAAGTTTAGTCGTATCCCACGACTGAAGGAAGGTAATGTCTACCTTCAGTCGTATCCCACGACTGAAGGAAGGTAATGTCTACCTTCAGTCGTATCCCACGACTGAAGGAAGGTAATGTCTATTTTTAGTTGCATCTCACGACTAAAGGTAGGTTTAGTCGTATCCCACGACTGAAGGAAGGTAATGTCTACCTTTAGTCGTATCCCACGACTGAAGGAAGGTAATGTCTACCTTTAGTCGCATCTCACGACTAAAGGTAGGTTTAGTCGCATCTCACGACTAAAGGTAGGTTTAGTCGCATCTCACGACTAAAGGTAGGTTTAGTCGTATCCCACGACTGAAGGAAGGTTTAGTCGTAACCCACGACTGAAGGAAGGTAATGTCTACCTTCAGTCGTATCCCACGACTGAAGGAAGGTAATGTCTACCTTCAGTCGTATCCCACGACTGAAGGAAGGTAATGTCTACCTTCAGTCGTATCCCACGACTCAAGGAAGGTAATGTCCACCTTTAGTCGCATCTCACGACTAAAGGTAGGTTCAGTTGTATTCCACGACTGAAGGAAGGTTTAGTCGTATCCCACGACTGAAAGAAAGTTTAGTCGTATCCCACGACTGAAGGAAGGTAATGTCTACCTTCAGTCGTATCCCACGACTGAAGGAAGGTAATGTCTACCTTCAGTCGTATCCCACGACTGAAGGAAGGTAATGTCTATTTTTAGTTGCATCTCACGACTAAAGGTAGGTTTAGTCGTATCCCACGACTGAAGGAAGGTAATGTCTACCTTTAGTCGTATCCCACGACTGAAGGAAGGTAATGTCTACCTTTAGTCGCATCTCACGACTAAAGGTAGGTTTAGTCGCATCTCACGACTAAAGGTAGGTTTAGTCGTATCCCACGACTGAAGGAAGGTTTAGTCGTATCCCACGACTGAAGGAAGGTTTAGTCGTATCCCACGACAGAAGGAAGGTAATGTCTACCTTTAGTCGCATCTCACGACTAAAGGTAGGTTTAGTCGCATCTCACGACTAAAGGTAGGTTTAGTCGTATCCCACGACTGAAGGAAAGTTTAGTCGTATCCCACGACTGAAAGAAGGTAATGTCTACCTTTAGTCGCATCTCACGACTAAAGGTAGGTTTAGTCGCATCTCACGACTAAAGGTAGGTTTAGTCGTATCCCACGACTGAAGGAAAGTTTAGTCGTATCCCACGACTGAAAGAAGGTTTAGTCGTATCCCACGACAGAAGGAAGGTAATGTCTACCTTCAGTCGTATCCCACGACTGAAGGAAGGTAATGACTACCTTCAGTCGTATCCCACGACTGATGTATTTGCAATGTCTACCTTTAGGTGCATCTCACGACTGAAGGTAGGTTTAGTCGTATCCCACGACTGAAGGAAGGTTTAGTCGTATCCCACGACTCAAGGAAGGTAATGTCTACCTTCAGTCGTATCTCACGACTGAATGAAGGTAATGTCTACCTTCAGTCGTATCCCACGACTGAAGAAAGATAATGTCTACCTTCAGTCGTATCCCACGACTGAATAAAAGGTAATGTCTACCTTCAGTCGTATCCCACGACTGAAGGAAGGTAATGTCTACCTTTAGTCGCATCTCACGACTAAAGGTAGGTTTAGTCGTACCCCACGACTGAAAGAAGGTTTAGTCGTATCCCACGACTCAAGGAAGGTAATGTCTACCTTCAGTCGTATCCCACGACTGAAGGAAGGTAATGTCTACCTTCAGTCGTATCCTACGACTGAAGAAAGGTAATGTCTACCTTCAGTCGTATCCCACGACTGAAGGAAGGTAATGTCTACCTTTAGTCGCATCTCACGACTAAAGGTAGGTTTAGTCGTATCCCACGACTGAAGGAAAGTTTAGTCGTATCCCACGACTGAAAGAAGGTTTAGTCGTATCCCACGACTGAAGGAAGGTAATGTCTACCTTCAGTCGTATCCCACGACTGAAGGAAGGTAATGTCTACCTTCAGTCGTATCCCACGACTGATGTATTTGCAATGTCTACCTTTAGTTGCATCTCACGACTAAAGGTAGGTTTAGTCGTATCCCACGACTGAAGGAAGGTTTAGTCGTATCCCACGACTCAAGGAAGGTAATGTCTACCTTCAGTCGTATCCCACGACTGAAGGAAGGTAATGTCTACCTTCAGTCGTATCCCACGACTGAAGAAAGGTAATGTCTACCTTCAGTCGTATCCCACGACTGAAGGAAGGTAATGTCTACCTTTAGTCGCATTCCACGACTAAAGGTAGGTTTAGTCGCATCTCACGACTAAAGGTAGGTTTAGTCGTATCCCACGACTGAAGGAAGGTTTAGTCGTATCCCACGACTGAAGGAAGGTAATGTCTACCTTCAGTCGTATCCCACGACTGAAGGAAGGTAATGTCTACGTTTAGTCGCATCTCACGACTAAAGGTAGGTTTAGTCGCATCTCACGACTAAAGGTAGGTTTAGTCGTATCCCACGACTGAAGGAAGGTTTAGTCGTAACCCACGACTGAAGGAAGGTAATGTCTACCTTCAGTCGTATCCCACGACTGAAGGAAGGTAATGTCTACCTTCAGTCGTATCCCACGACTGAAGGAAGGTAATGTCTACCTTCAGTCGTATCCCACGACTCAAGGAAGGTAATGTCTACCTTTAGTCGCATCTCACGACTAAAGGTAGGTTCAGTTGTATTCCACGACTGAAGGAAGGTTTAGTCGTATCCCACGACTGAAAGAAAGTTTAGTCGTATCCCACGACTGAAGGAAGGTAATGTCTACCTTCAGTCGTATCCCACGACTGAAGGAAGGTAATGTCTACCTTCAGTCGTATCCCACGACTGAAGGAAGGTAATGTCTATTTTTAGTTGCATCTCACGACTAAAGGTAGGTTTAGTCGTATCCCACGACTGAAGGAAGGTAATGTCTACCTTTAGTCGTATCCCACGACTGAAGGAAGGTAATGTCTACCTTTAGTCGCATCTCACGACTAAAGGTAGGTTTAGTCGCATCTCACGACTAAAGGTAGGTTTAGTCGCATCTCACGACTAAAGGTAGGTTTAGTCGTATCCCACGACTGAAGGAAGGTTTAGTCGTAACCCACGACTGAAGGAAGGTAATGTCTACCTTCAGTCGTATCCCACGACTGAAGGAAGGTAATGTCTACCTTCAGTCGTATCCCACGACTGAAGGAAGGTAATGTCTACCTTCAGTCGTATCCCACGACTCAAGGAAGGTAATGTCCACCTTTAGTCGCATCTCACGACTAAAGGTAGGTTCAGTTGTATTCCACGACTGAAGGAAGGTTTAGTCGTATCCCACGACTGAAAGAAAGTTTAGTCGTATCCCACGACTGAAGGAAGGTAATGTCTACCTTCAGTCGTATCCCACGACTGAAGGAAGGTAATGTCTACCTTCAGTCGTATCCCACGACTGAAGGAAGGTAATGTCTATTTTTAGTTGCATCTCACGACTAAAGGTAGGTTTAGTCGTATCCCACGACTGAAGGAAGGTAATGTCTACCTTTAGTCGTATCCCACGACTGAAGGAAGGTAATGTCTACCTTTAGTCGCATCTCACGACTAAAGGTAGGTTTAGTCGCATCTCACGACTAAAGGTAGGTTTAGTCGTATCCCACGACTGAAGGAAGGTTTAGTCGTATCCCACGACTGAAGGAAGGTTTAGTCGTATCCCACGACAGAAGGAAGGTAATGTCTACCTTTAGTCGCATCTCACGACTAAAGGTAGGTTTAGTCGCATCTCACGACTAAAGGTAGGTTTAGTCGTATCCCACGACTGAAGGAAGGTAATGTCTACCTTTAGTCGCATCTCACGACTAAAGGTAGGTTTAGTTGTATCCCACGACTGAAGGAAGGTTTAGTCGTATCCCACGACTGAAAGAAGGTTTAGTCGTATCCCACGACTGAAGGAAGGTAATGTCTACCTTCAGTCGTATCCCACGACTGAAGGAAGGTAATGTCTACCTTCAGTCGTATCCCACGACTGAAGGAAGGTAATGTCTACCTTTAGTTGCATCTCACGACTAAAGGTAGGTTTAGTCGTATCCCACGACTGAAGGAAGGTTTTGTCGTATCCCACGACTGAAGGAAGGTAATGTCTACCTTCAGTCGTATCTCACGACTGAAGGAAGGTAATGTCTACCTTCAGTCGTATCCCACGACTGAAGGAAGGCAATGTCTACCTTTAGTTGCATCTCACGACTAAACGTAGGTTTAGTCGTATCCCACGACTGAAGAAAGGTAATGTCTACCTTCAGTCGTATCCCACGACTGAAGGAAGGTAATGTCTACCTTCAGTCGTATCCCACGACTGAAGGAAGGTAATGTCTACCTTCAGTCGTATCCCACGACTGAAGGAAGGTAATGTCTACCTTTAGTTGCATCTCACGACTAAAGGTAGGTTTAGTCGTTTCCCACGACTGAAGGAAGGTTTAGTCGTATCCCACGACTGAAGGAAGGCAATGTCTACCTTTAGTTGCATCTCACGACTAAAGGTAGGTTTAGTCGTATCCCACGACTGAAGGAAGGTTTAGTCGTATCCCACGACTGAAGGAAGGTTTAGTCGTATCCCACGACTGAAGGAAGGTAATGTCAACCTTCAGTCGTATCCCACGACTGAAGGAAGGTAATGTCTACCTTCAGTCGTATACCACGACTGAAGGAAGGTAATGTCTACCTTCAGTCGCATCCCACGACTGAAGGAAGGTAATGTCTACCTTCAGTCGTATCCCACGACTGAAGGAAGGTAATGTCTACCTTTAGTTGCATCTCACGACTAAAGGTAGGTTCAGTCGTATCCCACGACTGAAGGAAGGTTTAGTCGTATCCCACGACTGAAGGAAGGCAATGTCTACCTTTAGTTGCATCTCACGACTAAAGGTAGGTTTAGTCGTATCCCACGACTGAAAGAAGGTTTAGTCGTATCCCACGACTCAAGGAAGGTAATGTCTACCTTCAGTCGTATCCCACGACTGAAGGAAGGTAATGTCTACCTTCAGTCGCATCTCACGACTAAAGGTAGGTTTAGTCGTATCCCACGACTGAAGGAAAGTTTAGTCGTATCCCACGACTGAAAGAAGGTTTAGTCGTATCCCACGACTGTAGGAAGGTAATGTCTACCTTCAGTCGTATCCCACGACTAAAGGAAGGTAATGTCTACCTTCAGTCGTATCCCACGACTGATGTATTTGCAATGTCTACCTTTAGTTGCATCTCACGACTAAAGGTAGGTTTAGTCGTATCCAACGACTGAAGGAAGGTTTAGTCGTATCCCACGACTCAAGGAAGGTAATGTCTACCTTCAGTCGTATCCCACGACTGAAGGAAGGTAATGTCTACCTTCAGTCGTATCCCACGACTGAAGAAAGGTAATGTCTACCTTTAGTCGCATCTCACGACTAAAGGTAGGTTTAGTCGTACCCCACGACTGAAGGAAGGTTTAGTCGTATCCCACGACTCAAGGAAGGTAATGTCTACCTTCAGTCGTATCCCACGACTGAAGGAAGGTAATGTCTACCTTCAGTCGTATCCTACGACTGAAGAAAGGTAATGTCTACCTTCAGTCGTATCCCACGACTGAAGGAAGGTAATGTCTACCTTCAGTCGCATCCCACGACTGAAGGAAGGCAATGTCTACCTTTAGTTGCATCTCACGACTAAACGTAGGTTTAGTCGTATCCCACGACTGAAGGAAGGTTTAGTCGTATCCCACGACTGAAGGAAGGTTTAGTCGTATCCCACGACTGAAGGAAGGTAATGTCTACCTTCAGTCGTATCCCACGACTGAAGGAAGGTAATGTCTACCTTCAGTCGTATCCCACGACTGAAGGAAGGTAATGTCTACCTTCAGTCGTATCCCACGACTGAAGGAAGGTAATGTCTATCTTCAGTCGTATCCCACGACTGAAGGAAGGTAATGTCTACCTTCAGTCGTATCCCACGACTGAAGGAAGGTAATGTCTACCTTTAGTTGCATCTCACGACTAAAGGTAGGTTTAGTCGTATCCCACGACTGAAGGAAGGTTTAGTCGTATCCCACGACTGAAGGAAGGCAATGTCTACCTTTAGTTGCATCTCACGACTAAAGGTAGGTTTAGTCGTATCCCACGACTGAAAGAAGGTTTAGTCGTATCCCACGACTCAAGGAAGGTAATGTCTACCTTTAGTCGCATCTCACGACTAAAGGTAGGTTCAGTTGTATTCCACGACTGAAGGAAGGTTTAGTCGTATCCCACGACTGAAAGAAAGTTTAGTCGTATCCCACGACTGAAGGAAGGTAATGTCTACCTTCAGTCGTATCCCACGACTGAAGGAAGGTAATGTCTACCTTCAGTCGTATCCCACGACTGAAGGAAGGTAATGTCTATTTTTAGTTGCATCTCACGACTAAAGGTAGGTTTAGTCGTATCCCACGACTGAAGGAAGGTAATGTCTACCTTTAGTCGTATCCCACGACTGAAGGAAGGTAATGTCTACCTTTAGTCGCATCTCACGACTAAAGGTAGGTTTAGTCGCATCTCACGACTAAAGGTAGGTTTAGTCGCATCTCACGACTAAAGGTAGGTTTAGTCGTATCCCACGACTGAAGGAAGGTTTAGTCGTAACCCACGACTGAAGGAAGGTAATGTCTACCTTCAGTCGTATCCCACGACTGAAGGAAGGTAATGTCTACCTTCAGTCGTATCCCACGACTGAAGGAAGGTAATGTCTACCTTCAGTCGTATCCCACGACTCAAGGAAGGTAATGTCCACCTTTAGTCGCATCTCACGACTAAAGGTAGGTTCAGTTGTATTCCACGACTGAAGGAAGGTTTAGTCGTATCCCACGACTGAAAGAAAGTTTAGTCGTATCCCACGACTGAAGGAAGGTAATGTCTACCTTCAGTCGTATCCCACGACTGAAGGAAGGTAATGTCTACCTTCAGTCGTATCCCACGACTGAAGGAAGGTAATGTCTATTTTTAGTTGCATCTCACGACTAAAGGTAGGTTTAGTCGTATCCCACGACTGAAGGAAGGTAATGTCTACCTTTAGTCGTATCCCACGACTGAAGGAAGGTAATGTCTACCTTTAGTCGCATCTCACGACTAAAGGTAGGTTTAGTCGCATCTCACGACTAAAGGTAGGTTTAGTCGTATCCCACGACTGAAGGAAGGTTTAGTCGTATCCCACGACTGAAGGAAGGTTTAGTCGTATCCCACGACAGAAGGAAGGTAATGTCTACCTTTAGTCGCATCTCACGACTAAAGGTAGGTTTAGTCGCATCTCACGACTAAAGGTAGGTTTAGTCGTATCCCACGACTGAAGGAAGGTAATGTCTACCTTTAGTCGCATCTCACGACTAAAGGTAGGTTTAGTTGTATCCCACGACTGAAGGAAGGTTTAGTCGTATCCCACGACTGAAAGAAGGTTTAGTCGTATCCCACGACTGAAGGAAGGTAATGTCTACCTTCAGTCGTATCCCACGACTGAAGGAAGGTAATGTCTACCTTCAGTCGTATCCCACGACTGAAGGAAGGTAATGTCTACCTTTAGTTGCATCTCACGACTAAAGGTAGGTTTAGTCGTATCCCACGACTGAAGGAAGGTTTTGTCGTATCCCACGACTGAAGGAAGGTAATGTCTACCTTCAGTCGTATCTCACGACTGAAGGAAGGTAATGTCTACCTTCAGTCGTATCCCACGACTGAAGGAAGGCAATGTCTACCTTTAGTTGCATCTCACGACTAAACGTAGGTTTAGTCGTATCCCACGACTGAAGAAAGGTAATGTCTACCTTCAGTCGTATCCCACGACTGAAGGAAGGTAATGTCTACCTTCAGTCGTATCCCACGACTGAAGGAAGGTAATGTCTACCTTCAGTCGTATCCCACGACTGAAGGAAGGTAATGTCTACCTTTAGTTGCATCTCACGACTAAAGGTAGGTTTAGTCGTTTCCCACGACTGAAGGAAGGTTTAGTCGTATCCCACGACTGAAGGAAGGCAATGTCTACCTTTAGTTGCATCTCACGACTAAAGGTAGGTTTAGTCGTATCCCACGACTGAAGGAAGGTTTAGTCGTATCCCACGACTGAAGGAAGGTTTAGTCGTATCCCACGACTGAAGGAAGGTAATGTCAACCTTCAGTCGTATCCCACGACTGAAGGAAGGTAATGTCTACCTTCAGTCGTATACCACGACTGAAGGAAGGTAATGTCTACCTTCAGTCGCATCCCACGACTGAAGGAAGGTAATGTCTACCTTCAGTCGTATCCCACGACTGAAGGAAGGTAATGTCTACCTTTAGTTGCATCTCACGACTAAAGGTAGGTTCAGTCGTATCCCACGACTGAAGGAAGGTTTAGTCGTATCCCACGACTGAAGGAAGGCAATGTCTACCTTTAGTTGCATCTCACGACTAAAGGTAGGTTTAGTCGTATCCCACGACTGAAAGAAGGTTTAGTCGTATCCCACGACTCAAGGAAGGTAATGTCTACCTTCAGTCGTATCCCACGACTGAAGGAAGGTAATGTCTACCTTCAGTCGCATCTCACGACTAAAGGTAGGTTTAGTCGTATCCCACGACTGAAGGAAAGTTTAGTCGTATCCCACGACTGAAAGAAGGTTTAGTCGTATCCCACGACTGTAGGAAGGTAATGTCTACCTTCAGTCGTATCCCACGACTAAAGGAAGGTAATGTCTACCTTCAGTCGTATCCCACGACTGATGTATTTGCAATGTCTACCTTTAGTTGCATCTCACGACTAAAGGTAGGTTTAGTCGTATCCAACGACTGAAGGAAGGTTTAGTCGTATCCCACGACTCAAGGAAGGTAATGTCTACCTTCAGTCGTATCCCACGACTGAAGGAAGGTAATGTCTACCTTCAGTCGTATCCCACGACTGAAGAAAGGTAATGTCTACCTTTAGTCGCATCTCACGACTAAAGGTAGGTTTAGTCGTACCCCACGACTGAAGGAAGGTTTAGTCGTATCCCACGACTCAAGGAAGGTAATGTCTACCTTCAGTCGTATCCCACGACTGAAGGAAGGTAATGTCTACCTTCAGTCGTATCCTACGACTGAAGAAAGGTAATGTCTACCTTCAGTCGTATCCCACGACTGAAGGAAGGTAATGTCTACCTTCAGTCGCATCCCACGACTGAAGGAAGGCAATGTCTACCTTTAGTTGCATCTCACGACTAAACGTAGGTTTAGTCGTATCCCACGACTGAAGGAAGGTTTAGTCGTATCCCACGACTGAAGGAAGGTTTAGTCGTATCCCACGACTGAAGGAAGGTAATGTCTACCTTCAGTCGTATCCCACGACTGAAGGAAGGTAATGTCTACCTTCAGTCGTATCCCACGACTGAAGGAAGGTAATGTCTACCTTCAGTCGTATCCCACGACTGAAGGAAGGTAATGTCTATCTTCAGTCGTATCCCACGACTGAAGGAAGGTAATGTCTACCTTCAGTCGTATCCCACGACTGAAGGAAGGTAATGTCTACCTTTAGTTGCATCTCACGACTAAAGGTAGGTTTAGTCGTATCCCACGACTGAAGGAAGGTTTAGTCGTATCCCACGACTGAAGGAAGGCAATGTCTACCTTTAGTTGCATCTCACGACTAAAGGTAGGTTTAGTCGTATCCCACGACTGAAAGAAGGTTTAGTCGTATCCCACGACTCAAGGAAGGTAATGTCTACCTTCAGTCGTATCCCACGACTGAAGGAAGGTAATGTCTACCTTTAGTCGCATCTCACGACTAAAGGTAGGTTTAGTCGTATCCCACGACTGAAGGAAAGTTTAGTCGTATCCCACGACTGAAAGAAGGTTTAGTCGTATCCCACGACTGTAGGAAGGTAATGTCTACCTTCAGTCGTATCCCACGACTAAAGGAAGGTAATGTCTACCTTCAGTCGTATCCCACGACTGATGTATTTGCAATGTCTACCTTTAGTTGCATCTCACGACTAAAGGTAGGTTTAGTCGTATCCAACGACTGAAGGAAGGTTTAGTCGTATCCCACGACTCAAGGAAGGTAATGTCTACCTTCAGTCGTATCCCACGACTGAAGGAAGGTAATGTCTACCTTCAGTCGTATCCCACGACTGAAGAAAGGTAATGTCTACCTTCAGTCGTATCCCACGACTGAAGGAAGGTAATGTCTACCTTTAGTCGCATCTCACGACTAAAGGTAGGTTTAGTCGTACCCCACGACTGAAGGAAGGTTTAGTCGTATCCCACGACTCAAGGAAGGTAATGTCTACCTTCAGTCGTATCCCACGACTGAAGGAAGGTAATGTCTACCTTCAGTCGTATCCTACGACTGAAGAAAGGTAATGTCTACCTTCAGTCGTATCCCACGACTGAAGGAAGGTAATGTCTACCTTTAGTCGCATCTCACGACTAAAGGTAGGTTTAGTCGTATCCCACGACTGAAGGAAAGTTTAGTCGTATCCCACGACTGAAAGAAGGTTTAGTCGTATCCCACGACTGAAGGAAGGTAATGTCTACCTTCAGTCGTATCCCACGACTGAAGGAAGGTAATGTCTACCTTCAGTCGTATCCCACGACTGATGTATTTGCAATGTCTACCTTTAGTTGCATCTCACGACTAAAGGTAGGTTTAGCCGTATCCCACGACTGAAGGAAGGTTTAGTCGTATCCCACGACTCAAGAAAGGTAATGTCTACCTTCAGTCGTATCCCACGACTGAAGGAAGGTAATGTCTACCTTCAGTCGTGTCCCACGACTGAAGAAAGGTAATGTCTACCTTCAGTCGTATCCCACGACTGAAGGAAGGTAATGTCTACCTTTAGTCGCATCTCACGACTAAAGGTAGGTTTAGTCGCATCTCACGACTAAAGGTAGGTTTAGTCGTATCCCACGACTGAAGGAAGGTTTAGTCGTATCCCACGACTGAAGGAAGGTAATGTCTACCTTCAGTCGTATCCCACGACTGAAGGAAGGTAATGTCTACGTTTAGTCGCATCTCACGACTAAAGGTAGGTTTAGTCGCATCTCACGACTAAAGGTAGGTTTAGTCGTATCCCACGACTAAAGGAAGGTAATGTCTACCTTCAGTCGTATCCCACGACTGAAGGAAGGTAATGTCTACCTTCAGTCGTATCACACGACTGAAGAAAGGTAATGTCTACCTTCAGTCGTATCCCACGACTGAAGGAAGGTAATGTCTACCTTTAGTCGCATCTCACGACTAAAGGTAGGTTTAGTCGTATCCCACGACTGAAGGAAGGTTTAGTCGTATCCCACGACTGAAAGAAGGTTTAGTCGTATCCCACGACTGAAGGAAGGTAATGTCTACCTTCAGTCGTATACCACGACTGAAGGAAGGTAATGTCTACCTTCAGTCGTATCCCACGACTGAAGGAAGGTAATGTCTACCTTCAGTCGTATCCCACGACTGAAGGAAGGTAATGTCTACCTTCAGTCGTATCCCACGACTGAAGGAAGGTAATGTCTACCTTTAGTTGCATCTCACGACTAAAGGTAGGTTTAGTCGTATCCCACGACTGAAGGAAGGTTTAGTCGTATCCCACGACTGAAGGAAGGCAATGTCTACCTTTAGTTGCATCTCACGACTAAAGGTAGGTTTAGTCGTATCCCACGACTGAAAGAAGGTTTAGTCGTATCCCACGACTCAAGGAAGGTAATGTCTACCTTCAGTCGTATCCCACGACTGAAGGAAGGTAATGTCTACCTTTAGTCGCATCTCACGACTAAAGGTAGGTTTAGTCGTATCCCACGACTGAAGGAAAGTTTAGTCGTATCGCACGACTGAAAGAAGGTTTAGTCGTATCCCACGACTGAAAGAAGGTTTAGTCGTATCCCACGACTGAAGGAAGGTGATGTCTACCTTCAGTCGTATCCCACGACTGAAGGAAGGTAATGTCTACCTTCAGTCGTATCCCACGACTGATGTATTTGCAATGTCTACCTTTAGTTGCATCTCACGACTAAAGGTAGGTTTAGTCGTATCCAACGACTGAAGGAAGGTTTTGTCGTATCCCACGACTGAAGGAAGGTAATGTCTACCTTCAGTCGTATCTCACGACTGAAGGAAGGTAATGTCTACCTTCAGTCGTATCCCACGACTGAAGGAAGGCAATGTCTACCTTTAGTTGCATCTCACGACTAAACGTAGGTTTAGTCGTATCCCACGACTGAAGGAAGGTTTAGTCGTATCCCACGACTGAAGGAAGGTTTAGTCGTATCCCACGACTGAAGGAAGGTAATGTCTACCTTCAGTCGTATCCCACGACTGAAGGAAGGTAATGTCTACCTTCAGTCGTATCCCACGACTGAAGGAAGGTAATGTCTACCTTCAGTCGTATCCCACGACTGAAGGAAGGTAATGTCTACCTTCAGTCGTATCCCACGACTGAAGGAAGGTAATGTCTACCTTCAGTCGTATCCCACGACTGAAGAAACGTAATGTCTACCTTCAGTCGTATCCCACGACTGAAGGAAGGTAATGTCTACCTTTAGTCGCATCTCACGACTAAAGGTAGGTTTAGTCGTACCCCACGACTGAAGGAAGGTTTAGTCGTATCCCACGACTCAAGGAAGGTAATGTCTACCTTCAGTCGTATCCCACGACTGAAGGAAGGTAATGTCTACCTTTAGTCGCATCTCACGACTAAAGGTAGGTTTAGTCGTATCCCACGACTGAAGGAAAGTTTAGTCGTATCCCACGACTGAAAGAAGGTTTAGTCGTATCCCACGACTGAAGTAAGGTAATGTCTACCTTCAGTCGTATCCTACGACTGAAGAAAGGTAATGTCTACCTTCAGTCGTATCCCACGACTGAAGGAAGGTAATGTCTACCTTTAGTCGCATCTCACGACTAAAGGTAGGTTTAGTCGTATCGCACGACTGAAGGAAAGTTTAGTCGTATCCCACGACTGAAAGAAGGTTTAGTCGTATCCCACGACTGAAGGAAGGTAATGTCTACCTTCAGTCGTATCCCACGACTGAAGGAAGGTAATGTCTACCTTCAGTCGTATCCCACGACTGATGTATTTGCAATGTCTACCTTTAGTTGCATCTCACGACTAAAGGTAGGTTTAGTCGTATCCCACGACTGAAGGAAGGTTTAGTCGTATCCCACGACTCAAGGAAGGTAATGTCTACCTTCAGTCGTATCCCACAACTGAAGGAAGGTAATGTCTACCTTCAGTCGTATCCCACGACTGAAGAAAGGTAATGTCTACCTTCAGTCGTATCCCACGACTGAAGGAAGGTAATGTCTACCTTTAGTCGCATCTCACGACTAAAGGTAGGTTTAGTCGCATCTCACGACTAAAGGTAGGTTTAGTCGTATCCCACGACTGAAGGAAGGTTTAGTCGTATCCCACGACTGAAGGAAGGTAATGTCTACCTTCAGTCGTATCCCACGACTGAAGGAAGGTAATGTCTACGTTTAGTCGCATCTCACGACTAAAGGTAGGTTTAGTCGCATCTCACGACTAAAGGTAGGTTTAGTCGTATCCCACGACTGAAGGAAGGTTTAGTCGTAACCCACGACTGAAGGAAGGTAATGTCTACCTTCAGTCGTATCCCACGACTGAAGGAAGGTAATGTCTACCTTCAGTCGTATCCCACGACTGAAGGAAGGTAATGTCTACCTTCAGTCGTATCCCACGACTCAAGGAAGGTAATGTCTACCTTCAGTCGTATCCCACGACTGAAGGAAGGTAATGTCTACCTTCAGTCGTATCACACGACTGAAGAAAGGTAATGTCTACCTTCAGTCGTATCCCACGACTGAAGGAAGGTAATGTCTACCTTTAGTCGCATCTCACGACTAAATGGTAGGTTTAGTCGTATCCCACGACTGAAGGAAAGTTTAGTCGTATCCCACGACTGAAAGAAGGTTTAGTCGTATCCCACGACTGAAGGAAGGTAATGTCTACCTTCAGTCGTATCCCACGACTGAAGGAAGGTAATGTCTACCTTCAGTCGTATCCCACGACTGATGTATTTGCAATGTCTACCTTTAGTTGCATCTCACGACTAAAGGTAGGTTTAGTCGTATCCCACGACTGAAGGAAGGTTTAGTCGTATCCCACGACTCAAGGAAGGTAATGTCTACCTTCAGTCGTATCCCACAACTGAAGGAAGGTAATGTCTACCTTCAGTCGTATCCCACGACTGAAGAAAGGTAATGTCTACCTTCAGTCGTATCCCACGACTGAAGGAAGGTAATGTCTACCTTTAGTCGCATCTCACGACTAAAGGTAGGTTTAGTCGCATCTCACGACTAAAGGTAGGTTTAGTCGTATCCCACGACTGAAGGAAGGTTTAGTCGTATCCCACGACTGAAGGAAGGTAATGTCTACCTTCAGTCGTATCCCACGACTGAAGGAAGGTAATGTCTACGTTTAGTCGCATCTCACGACTAAAGGTAGGTTTAGTCGCATCTCACGACTAAAGGTAGGTTTAGTCGTATCCCACGACTGAAGGAAGGTTTAGTCGTAACCCACGACTGAAGGAAGGTAATGTCTACCTTCAGTCGTATCCCACGACTGAAGGAAGGTAATGTCTACCTTCAGTCGTATCCCACGACTGAAGGAAGGTAATGTCTACCTTCAGTCGTATCCCACGACTCAAGGAAGGTAATGTCTACCTTCAGTCGTATCCCACGACTGAAGGAAGGTAATGTCTACCTTCAGTCGTATCACACGACTGAAGAAAGGTAATGTCTACCTTCAGTCGTATCCCACGACTGAAGGAAGGTAATGTCTACCTTTAGTCGCATCTCACGACTAAAGGTAGGTTTAGTCGTATCCCACGACTGAAGGAAGGTTTAGTCGTATCCCACGACTGAAAGAAGGTTTAGTCGTATCCAACGACTGAAGGAAGGTAATGTCTACCTTCAGTCGTATCCCACGACTGAAGGAAGGTAATGTCTACCTTCAGTCGTATCCCACGACTGATGTATTTGCAATGTCTACCTTTAGTTGCATCTCACGACTAAAGGTAGGTTTAGTCGTATCCCACGACTGAAGGAAGGTTTAGTCGTATCCCACGACTCAAGGAAGGTAATGTCTACCTTTAGTCGTATCCCACGACTGAAGGAAGGTAATGTCTACCTTTGATCGCATCTCACGACTAAAGGTAGATTTAGTCGTATCCCACGACTGAAGGAAGGTAATGTCTACCTTTAGTCGTATCCCACGACTGAAGGAAGGTAATGTCTACCTTTAGTCGCATCTCACGACTAAAGGTAGGTTTAGTCGTATCCCACGACTGAAGGAAAGTTTAGTCGTATCCCACGACTGAAAGAAGGTAATGTCTACCTTCAGTCGTATTCCACGACTGAAGGAAGGTAATGTCTACCTTCAGTCGTATCCCACGACTGATGTATTTGCAATGTCTACCTTTAGTTGCATCTCACGACTAAAGGTAGGTTTAGTCGTATCCCACGACTGAAGGAAGGTTTAGTCGTATCCCACGACTCAAGGAAGGTAATGTCTACCTTCAGTCGTATCCCACGACTCAAGGAAGGTAATGTCTACGTTTAGTCGCATCTCACGACTAAAGGTAGGTTTAGTCGCATCTCACGACTAAAGGTAGGTTTAGTCGTATCCCACGACTGAAGGAAGGTTTAGTCGTAACCCACGACTGAAGAAAGGTAATGTCTACCTTCAGTCGTATCCCACGACTGAAGGAAGGTAATGTCTACCTTCAGTCGTATCCCACGACTGAAGGAAGGTAATGTCTACCTTCAGTCGTATCCCACGACTCAAGGAAGGTAATGTCTACCTTCAGTCGTATCCCACGACTGAAGGAAGGTAATGTCTACCTTCAGTCGTATCACACGACTGAAGAAAGGTAATGTCTACCTTCAGTCGTATCCCACGACTGAAGGAAGGTAATGTCTACCTTTAGTCGCATCTCACGACTAAATGGTAGGTTTAGTCGTATCCCACGACTGAAGGAAAGTTTAGTCGTATCCCACGACTGAAAGAAGGTTTAGTCGTATCCCACGACTGAAGGAAGGTAATGTCTACCTTCAGTCGTATCCCACGACTGAAGGAAGGTAATGTCTACCTTCAGTCGTATCCCACGACTGATGTATTTGCAATGTCTACCTTTAGTTGCATCTCACGACTAAAGGTAGGTTTAGTCGTATCCCACGACTGAAGGAAGGTTTAGTCGTATCCCACGACTCAAGGAAGGTAATGTCTACCTTCAGTCGTATCCCACAACTGAAGGAAGGTAATGTCTACCTTCAGTCGTATCCCACGACTGAAGAAAGGTAATGTCTACCTTCAGTCGTATCCCACGACTGAAGGAAGGTAATGTCTACCTTTAGTCGCATCTCACGACTAAAGGTAGGTTTAGTCGCATCTCACGACTAAAGGTAGGTTTAGTCGTATCCCACGACTGAAGGAAGGTTTAGTCGTATCCCACGACTGAAGGAAGGTAATGTCTACCTTCAGTCGTATCCCACGACTGAAGGAAGGTAATGTCTACGTTTAGTCGCATCTCACGACTAAAGGTAGGTTTAGTCGCATCTCACGACTAAAGGTAGGTTTAGTCGTATCCCACGACTGAAGGAAGGTTTAGTCGTAACCCACGACTGAAGGAAGGTAATGTCTACCTTCAGTCGTATCCCACGACTCAAGGAAGGTAATGTCTACCTTCAGTCGTATCCCACGACTGAAGGAAGGTAATGTCTACCTTCAGTCGTATCACACGACTGAAGAAAGGTAATGTCTACCTTCAGTCGTATCCCACGACTGAAGGAAGGTAATGTCTACCTTTAGTCGCATCTCACGACTAAATGGTAGGTTTAGTCGTATCCCACGACTGAAGGAAAGTTTAGTCGTATCCCACGACTGAAAGAAGGTTTAGTCGTATCCCACGACTGAAGGAAGGTAATGTCTACCTTCAGTCGTATCCCACGACTGAAGGAAGGTAATGTCTACCTTCAGTCGTATCCCACGACTGATGTATTTGCAATGTCTACCTTTAGTTGCATCTCACGACTAAAGGTAGGTTTAGTCGTATCCCACGACTGAAGGAAGGTTTAGTCGTATCCCACGACTCAAGGAAGGTAATGTCTACCTTCAGTCGTATCCCACAACTGAAGGAAGGTAATGTCTACCTTCAGTCGTATCCCACGACTGAAGAAAGGTAATGTCTACCTTCAGTCGTATCCCACGACTGAAGGAAGGTAATGTCTACCTTTAGTCGCATCTCACGACTAAAGGTAGGTTTAGTCGCATCTCACGACTAAAGGTAGGTTTAGTCGTATCCCACGACTGAAGGAAGGTTTAGTCGTATCCCACGACTGAAGGAAGGTAATGTCTACCTTCAGTCGTATCCCACGACTGAAGGAAGGTAATGTCTACGTTTAGTCGCATCTCACGACTAAAGGTAGGTTTAGTCGCATCTCACGACTAAAGGTAGGTTTAGTCGTATCCCACGACTGAAGGAAGGTTTAGTCGTAACCCACGACTGAAGGAAGGTAATGTCTACCTTCAGTCGTATCCCACGACTGAAGGAAGGTAATGTCTACCTTCAGTCGTATCCCACGACTGAAGGAAGGTAATGTCTACCTTCAGTCGTATCCCACGACTCAAGGAAGGTAATGTCTACCTTCAGTCGTATCCCACGACTGAAGGAAGGTAATGTCTACCTTCAGTCGTATCACACGACTGAAGAAAGGTAATGTCTACCTTCAGTCGTATCCCACGACTGAAGGAAGGTAATGTCTACCTTTAGTCGCATCTCACGACTAAAGGTAGGTTTAGTCGTATCCCACGACTGAAGGAAGGTTTAGTCGTATCCCACGACTGAAAGAAGGTTTAGTCGTATCCAACGACTGAAGGAAGGTAATGTCTACCTTCAGTCGTATCCCACGACTGAAGGAAGGTAATGTCTACCTTCAGTCGTATCCCACGACTGATGTATTTGCAATGTCTACCTTTAGTTGCATCTCACGACTAAAGGTAGGTTTAGTCGTATCCCACGACTGAAGGAAGGTTTAGTCGTATCCCACGACTCAAGGAAGGTAATGTCTACCTTTAGTCGTATCCCACGACTGAAGGAAGGTAATGTCTACCTTTGATCGCATCTCACGACTAAAGGTAGATTTAGTCGTATCCCACGACTGAAGGAAGGTAATGTCTACCTTTAGTCGTATCCCACGACTGAAGGAAGGTAATGTCTACCTTTAGTCGCATCTCACGACTAAAGGTAGGTTTAGTCGTATCCCACGACTGAAGGAAAGTTTAGTCGTATCCCACGACTGAAAGAAGGTAATGTCTACCTTCAGTCGTATCCCACGACTGAAGGAAGGTAATGTCTACCTTCAGTCGTATCCCACGACTGATGTATTTGCAATGTCTACCTTTAGTTGCATCTCACGACTAAAGGTAGGTTTAGTCGTATCCCACGACTGAAGGAAGGTTTAGTCGTATCCCACGACTCAAGGAAGGTAATGTCTACCTTCAGTCGTATCCCACGACTCAAGGAAGGTAATGTCTACGTTTAGTCGCATCTCACGACTAAAGGTAGGTTTAGTCGCATCTCACGACTAAAGGTAGGTTTAGTCGTATCCCACGACTGAAGGAAGGTTTAGTCGTAACCCACGACTGAAGGAAGGTAATGTCTACCTTCAGTCGTATCCCACGACTGAAGGAAGGTTTAGTCGTATCCCACGACTGAAGGAAGGTTTAGTCGTATCCCACGACTGAAGGTAGGTAATGTCTACCTTCAGTCGTATCCCACGACTGAAGGAAGGTAATGTCTACCTTCAGTCGTATCCCACGACTGAAGGAAGGTAATGTCTACCTTCAGTCGTATCCCACGACTGAAGGAAGGTAATGTCTACCTTCAGTCGTATCCCACGACTGAAGGAAGGTAATGTCTACCTTCAGTCGTATCCCACGACTGAAGGAAGGTAATGTCTACCTTCAGTCGTATCCCACGACTGAAGAAAGGTAATGTCTACCTTCAGTCGTATCCCACGACTGAAGGAAGGTAATGTCTACCTTTAGTCGCATCTCACGACTAAAGGTAGGTTTAGTCGTACCCCACGACTGAAGGAAGGTTTAGTCGTATCCCACGACTCAAGGAAGGTAATGTCTACCTTCAGTCGTATCCCACGACTGAAGGAAGGTAATGTCTACCTTTAGTCGCATCTCACGACTAAAGGTAGGTTTAGTCGTATCCCACGACTGAAGGAAAGTTTAGTCGTATCCCACGACTGAAAGAAGGTTTAGTCGTATCTCACGACTGAAGTAAGGTAATGTCTACCTTCAGTCGTATCCTACGACTGAAGAAAGGTAATGTCTACCTTCAGTCGTATCCCACGACTGAAGGAAGGTAATGTCTACCTTTAGTCGCATCTCACGACTAAAGGTAGGTTTAGTCGTATCCCACGACTGAAGGAAAGTTTAGTCGTATCCCACGACTGAAAGAAGGTTTAGTCGTATCCCACGACTGAAGGAAGGTAATGTCTACCTTCAGTCGTATCCCACGACTGAAGGAAGGTAATGTCTACCTTCAGTCGTATCCCACGACTGATGTATTTGCAATGTCTACCTTTAGTTGCATCTCACGACTAAAGGTAGGTTTAGTCGTATCCCACGACTGAAGGAAGGTTTAGTCGTATCCCACGACTCAAGGAAGGTAATGTCTACCTTCAGTCGTATCCCACAACTGAAGGAAGGTAATGTCTACCTTCAGTCGTATCCCACGACTGAAGAAAGGTAATGTCTACCTTCAGTCGTATCCCACGACTGAAGAAAGGTAATGTCTACCTTTAGTCGCATCTCACGACTAAAGGTAGGTTTAGTCGCATCTCACGACTAAAGGTAGGTTTAGTCGTATCCCACGACTGAAGGAAGGTTTAGTCGTATCCCACGACTGAAGGAAGGTAATGTCTACCTTCAGTCGTATCCCACGACTGAAGGAAGGTAATGTCTACGTTTAGTCGCATCTCACGACTAAAGGTAGGTTTAGTCGCATCTCACGACTAAAGGTAGGTTTAGTCGTATCCCACGACTGAAGGAAGGTTTAGTCGTAACCCACGACTGAAGGAAGGTAATGTCTACCTTCAGTCGTATCCCACGACTGAAGGAAGGTAATGTCTACTTTCAGTCGTATCCCACGACTGAAGGAAGGTAATGTCTACCTTCAGTCGTATCCCACGACTGAAGGAAGGTAATGTCTACCTTCAGTCGTATCACACGACTGAAGAAAGGTAATGTCTACCTTCAGTCGTATCCCACGACTGAAGGAAGGTAATGTCTACCTTTAGTCGCATCTCACGACTAAAGGTAGGTTTAGTCGTATCCCACGACTGAAGGAAGGTTTAGTCGTATCCCACGACTGAAAGAAGGTTTAGTCGTATCCAACGACTGAAGGAAGGTAATGTCTACCTTCAGTCGTATCCCACGACTGAAGGAAGGTAATGTCTACCTTCAGTCGTATCCCACGACTGATGTATTTGTAATGTCTACCTTTAGTTGCATCTCACGACTAAAGGTAGGTTTAGTCGTATCCCACGACTGAAGGAAGGTTTAGTCGTATCCCACGACTCAAGGAAGGTAATGTCTACCTTCAGTCGTATCCCACGACTGAAGGAAGGTAATGTCTACCTTTGATCGCATCTCACGACTAAAGGTAGATTTAGTCGTATCCCACGACTGAAGGAAGGTAATGTCTACCTTTAGTCGTATCCCACGACTGAAGGAAGGTAATGTCTACCTTTAGTCGCATCTCACGACTAAAGGTAGGTTTAGTCGTATCCCACGACTGAAGGAAAGTTTAGTCGTATCCCACGACTGAAAGAAGGTAATGTCTACCTTCAGTCGTATCCCACGACTGAAGGAAGGTAATGTCTACCTTCAGTCGTATCCCACGACTGATGTATTTGCAATGTCTACCTTTAGTTGCATCTCACGACTAAAGGTAGGTTTAGTCGTATCCCACGACTGAAGGAAGGTTTAGTCGTATCCCACGACTCAAGGAAGGTAATGTCTACCTTCAGTCGTATCCCACGACTCAAGGAAGGTAATGTCTACGTTTAGTCGCATCTCACGACTAAAGGTAGGTTTAGTCGCATCTCACGACTAAAGGTAGGTTTAGTCGTATCCCACGACTGAAGGAAGGTTTAGTCGTAACCCACGACTGAAGGAAGGTAATGTCTACCTTCAGTCGTATCCCACGACTGAAGGAAGGTAATGTCTACCTTTGATTGCATCTCACGACTAAAGGTAGATTTAGTCGAATCCCACGACTGAAGGAAGGTAATGTCTACCTTTAGTCGTATCCCACGACTGAAGGAAGGTAATGTCTACCTTTAGTCGCATCTCACGACTAAAGGTAGGTTTAGTCGTATCCCACGACTGAAGGAAAGTTTAGTCGTATCCCACGACTGAAAGAAGGTAATGTCTACCTTCAGTCGTATCCCACGACTGAAGGAAGGTAATGTCTACCTTCAGTCGTATCCCACGACTGATGTATTTGCAATGTCTACCTTTAGTTGCATCTCACGACTAAAGGTAGGTTTAGTCGTATCCCACGACTGAAGGAAGGTTTAGTCGTATCCCACGACTCAAGGAAGGTAATGTCTACCTTCAGTCGTATCCCACGACTGAAGGAAGGTAATGTCTACGTTTAGTCGCATCTCACGACTAAAGGTAGGTTTAGTCGCATCTCACGACTAAAGGTAGGTTTAGTCGTATCCCACGACTGAAGGAAGGTTTAGTCGTAACCCACGACTGAAGGAAGGTAATGTCTACCTTCAGTCGTATCCCACGACTGAAGGAAGGTAATGTCTACCTTCAGTCGTATCCCACGACTCAAGGAAGGTAATGTCTACCTTCAGTCGTATCCCACGACTGAAGGAAGGTAATGTCTACCTTTAGTCGCATCTCACGACTAAAGGTAGGTTTAGTCGTATCCCACGACTGAAGGAAGGTTTAGTCGTATCCCACGACTGAAAGAAGGTTTAGTCGTATCCAACGACTGAAGGAAGGTAATGTCTACCTTCAGTCGTATCCCACGACTGAAGGAAGGTAATGTCTACCTTCAGTCGTATCCCACGACTGATGTATTTGCAATGTCTACCTTTAGTTGCATCTCACGACTAAAGGTAGGTTTAGTCGTATCCCACGACTGAAGGAAGGTAATGTCTACCTTTAGTCGTATCCCACGACTGAAGGAAGGTAATGTCTACCTTTAGTCGCATCTCACGACTAAAGGTAGGTTTAGTCGTATCCCACGACTGAAGGAAAGTTTAGTCGTATCCCACGACTGAAAGAAGGTAATGTCTACCTTCAGTCGTATCCCACGACTGAAGGAAGGTAATGTCTACCTTTGATTGCATCTCACGACTAAAGGTAGATTTAGTCGAATCCCACGACTGAAGGAAGGTAATGTCTACCTTTAGTCGTATCCCACGACTGAAGGAAGGTAATGTCTACCTTTAGTCGCATCTCACGACTAAAGGTAGGTTTAGTCGTATCCCACGACTGAAGGAAAGTTTAGTCGTATCCCACGACTGAAAGAAGGTAATGTCTACCTTCAGTCGTATCCCACGACTGAAGGAAGGTAATGTCTACCTTCAGTCGTATCCCACGACTGATGTATTTGCAATGTCTACCTTTAGTTGCATCTCACGACTAAAGGTAGGTTTAGTCGTATCCCACGACTGAAGGAAGGTTTAGTCGTATCCCACGACTCAAGGAAGGTAATGTCTACCTTCAGTCGTATCCCACGACTGAAGGAAGGTAATGTCTACGTTTAGTCGCATCTCACGACTAAAGGTAGGTTTAGTCGCATCTCACGACTAAAGGTAGGTTTAGTCGTATCCCACGACTGAAGGAAGGTTTAGTCGTAACCCACGACTGAAGGAAGGTAATGTCTACCTTCAGTCGTATCCCACGACTGAAGGAAGGTAATGTCTACCTTCAGTCGTATCCCACGACTCAAGGAAGGTAATGTCTACCTTCAGTCGTATCCCACGACTGAAGGAAGGTAATGTCTACCTTTAGTCGCATCTCACGACTAAAGGTAGGTTTAGTCGTATCCCACGACTGAAGGAAGGTTTAGTCGTATCCCACGACTGAAGGAAGGTAATGTCTACCTTCAGTCGTATCCCACGACTGAAGGAAGGTAATGTCTACCTTCAGTCGTATCCCACGACTGATGTATTTGCAATGTCTACCTTTAGTTGCATCTCACGACTAAAGGTAGGTTTAGTCGTATCCCACGACTGAAGGAAGGTAATGTCTACCTTTAGTCGTATCCCACGACTGAAGGAAGGTAATGTCTACCTTTAGTCGCATCTCACGACTAAAGGTAGGTTTAGTCGTATCCCACGACTGAAGGAAAGTTTAGTCGTATCCCACGACTGAAAGAAGGTAATGTCTACCTTCAGTCGTATCCCACGACTGAAGGAAGGTAATGTCTACCTTCAGTCGTATCCCACGACTGATGTATTTGCAATGTCTACCTTTAGTTGCATCTCACGACTAAAGGTAGGTTTAGTCGTATCCCACGACTGAAGGAAGGTTTAGTCGTATCCCACGACTCAAGGAAGGTAATGTCTACCTTCAGTCGTATCCCACGACTGAAGGAAGGTAATGTCTACCTTCAGTCGTATCCCACGACTGAAGAAAGGTAATGTCTACCTTCAGTCGTATCCCACGACTGAAGGAAGGTAATGTCTACCTTTAGTCGCATCTCACGACTAAAGGTAGGTTTAGTCGTATCCCACGACTGAAGGAAGGTTTAGTCGTATCCCACGACTGAAGGAAGGTAATGTCTACCTTCAGTCGTATCCCACGACTGAAGGAAGGTAATGTCTACCTTTAGTCGCATCTCACGACTAAAGGTAGGTTTAGTCGCATCTCACGACTAAAGGTAGGTTTAGTCGTATCCCACGACTGAAGGAAGGTTTAGTCGTATCCCACGACTGAAGGAAGGTTTAGTCGTATCCCACGACTGAAGGAAGGTAATGTCTACCTTTAGTCGCATCTCACGACTAAAGGTAGGTTTAGTCGTATCCCACGACTGAAGGAAGGTTTAGTCGTATCCCACGACTGAAAGAAGGTTTAGTCGTATCCAACGACTGAAGGAAGGTAATGTTTACCTTCAGTCGTATCCCACGACTGAAGGAAGGTAATGTCTACCTTCAGTCGTATCCCACGACTGATGTATTTGCAATGTCTACCTTTAGTTGCATCTCACGACTAAAGGTAGGTTTAGTCGTATCCCACGACTGAAGGAAGGTTTAGTCGTATCCCACGACTCAAGGAAGGTAATGTCTACCTTCAGTCGTATCCCACGACTGAAGGAAGGTAATGTCTACCTTTGATCGCATCTCACGACTAAAGGTAGATTTAGTCGTATCCCACGACTGAAGGAAGGTAATGTCTACCTTTAGTCGTATCCCACGACTGAAGGAAGGTAATGTCTACCTTTAGTCGCATCTCACGACTAAAGGTAGGTTTAGTCGTATCCCACGACTGAAGGAAAGTTTAGTCGTATCCCACGACTGAAAGAAGGTAATGTCTACCTTCAGTCGTATCCCACGACTGAAGGAAGGTAATGTCTACCTTCAGTCGTATCCCACGACTGATGTATTTGCAATGTCTACCTTTAGTTGCATCTCACGACTAAAGGTAGGTTTAGTCGTATCCCACGACTGAAGGAAGGTTTAGTCGTATCCCACGACTCAAGGAAGGTAATGTCTACCTTCAGTCGTATCCCACGACTGAAGGAAGGTAATGTCTACCTTCAGTCGTATCCCACGACTGAAGAAAGGTAATGTCTACCTTCAGTCGTATCCCACGACTGAAGGAAGGTAATGTCTACCTTTAGTCGCATCTCACGACTAAAGGTAGGTTTAGTCGTATCCCACGACTGAAGGAAGGTAATGTCTACCTTCAGTCGTATCCCACGACTGAAGGAAGGTAATGTCTACCTTTAGTCGCATCTCACGACTAAAGGTAGGTTTAGTCGTATCCCACGACTGAAGGAAGGTAATGTCTACCTTCAGTCGTATCCCACGACTGAAGGAAGGTAATGTCTACCTTTAGTCGCATCTCACGACTAAAGGTAGGTTTAGTCGCATCTCACGACTAAAGGTAGGTTTAGTCGTATCCCACGACTGAAGGAAGGTTTAGTCGTATCCCACGACTGAAGGAAGGTTTAGTCGTATCCCACGACTGAAGGAAGGTAATGTCTACCTTCAGTCGTATCCCACGACTGAAAGAAGGTTTAGTCGTATCCAACGACTGAAGGAAGGTAATGTCTACCTTCAGTCGTATCCCACGACTGAAGGAAGGTAATGTCTACCTTCAGTCGTATCCCACGACTGATGTATTTGCAATGTCTACCTTTAGTTGCATCTCACGACTAAAGGTAGGTTTAGTCGTATCCCACGACTGAAGGAAGGTTTAGTCGTATCCCACGACTCAAGGAAGGTAATGTCTACCTTCAGTCGTATCCCACGACTGAAGGAAGGTAATGTCTACCTTTGATCGCATCTCACGACTAAAGGTAGATTTAGTCGTATCCCACGACTGAAGGAAGGTAATGTCTACCTTTAGTCGTATCCCACGACTGAAGGAAGGTAATGTCTACCTTTAGTCGCATCTCACGACTAAAGGTAGGTTTAGTCGTATCCCACGACTGAAGGAAAGTTTAGTCGTATCCCACGACTGAAAGAAGGTAATGTCTACCTTCAGTCGTATCCCACGACTGAAGGAAGGTAATGTCTACCTTCAGTCGTATCCCACGACTGATGTATTTGCAATGTCTACCTTTAGTTGCATCTCACGACTAAAGGTAGGTTTAGTCGTATCCCACGACTGAAGGAAGGTTTAGTCGTATCCCACGACTCAAGGAAGGTAATGTCTACCTTCAGTCGTATCCCACGACTGAAGGAAGGTAATGTCTACCTTCAGTCGTATCCCACGACTGAAGAAAGGTAATGTCTACCTTCAGTCGTATCCCACGACTGAAGGAAGGTAATGTCTACCTTTAGTCGCATCTCACGACTAAAGGTAGGTTTAGTCGTATCCCACGACTGAAGGAAGGTAATGTCTACCTTCAGTCGTATCCCACGACTGAAGGAAGGTAATGTCTACCTTTAGTCGCATCTCACGACTAAAGGTAGGTTTAGTCGTATCCCACGACTGAAGGAAGGTAATGTCTACCTTCAGTCGTATCCCACGACTGAAGGAAGGTAATGTCTACCTTTAGTCGCATCTCACGACTAAAGGTAGGTTTAGTCGCATCTCACGACTAAAGGTAGGTTTAGTCGTATCCCACGACTGAAGGAAGGTAATGTCTACCTTCAGTCGTATCCCACGACTGAAGGAAGGTAATGTCTACCTTTAGTCGCATCTCACGACTAAAGGTAGGTTTAGTCGTATCCCACGACTGAAGGAAGGTAATGTCTACCTTCAGTCGTATCCCACGACTGAAGGAAGGTAATGTCTACCTTTAGTCGCATCTCACGACTAAAGGTAGGTTTAGTCGTATCCAACGACTGAAGGAAGGTAATGTCTACCTTCAGTCGTATCCCACGACTGAAGGAAGGTAATGTCTACCTTCAGTCGTATCCCACGACTGATGTATTTGCAATGTCTACCTTTAGTTGCATCTCACGACTAAAGGTAGGTTTAGTCGTATCCCACGACTGAAGGAAGGTTTAGTCGTATCCCACGACTCAAGGAAGGTAATGTCTACCTTCAGTCGTATCCCACGACTGAAGGAAGGTAATGTCTACCTTTGATCGCATCTCACGACTAAAGGTAGATTTAGTCGTATCCCACGACTGAAGGAAGGTAATGTCTACCTTTAGTCGTATCCCACGACTGAAGGAAGGTAATGTCTACCTTTAGTCGCATCTCACGACTAAAGGTAGGTTTAGTCGTATCCCACGACTGAAGGAAAGTTTAGTCGTATCCCACGACTGAAAGAAGGTAATGTCTACCTTCAGTCGTATCCCACGACTGAAGGAAGGTAATGTCTACCTTCAGTCGTATCCCACGACTGATGTATTTGCAATGTCTACCTTTAGTTGCATCTCACGACTAAAGGTAGGTTTAGTCGTATCCCACGACTGAAGGAAGGTTTAGTCGTATCCCACGACTCAAGGAAGGTAATGTCTACCTTCAGTCGTATCCCACGACTGAAGGAAGGTAATGTCTACCTTCAGTCGTATCCCACGACTGAAGAAAGGTAATGTCTACCTTCAGTCGTATCCCACGACTGAAGGAAGGTAATGTCTACCTTTAGTCGCATCTCACGACTAAAGGTAGGTTTAGTCGTATCCCACGACTGAAGGAAGGTAATGTCTACCTTCAGTCGTATCCCACGACTGAAGGAAGGTAATGTCTACCTTTAGTCGCATCTCACGACTAAAGGTAGGTTTAGTCGTATCCCACGACTGAAGGAAGGTAATGTCTACCTTCAGTCGTATCCCACGACTGAAGGAAGGTAATGTCTACCTTTAGTCGCATCTCACGACTAAAGGTAGGTTTAGTCGTATCCAACGACTGAAGGAAGGTAATGTCTACCTTCAGTCGTATCCCACGACTGAAGGAAGGTAATGTCTACCTTCAGTCGTATCCCACGACTGATGAATTTGCAATGTCTACCTTTAGTTGCATCTCACGACTAAAGGTAGGTTTAGTCGTATCCCACGACTGAAGGAAGGTTTAGTCGTATCCCACGACTCAAGGAAGGTAATGTCTACCTTCAGTCGTATCTCACGACTGAAGGAAGGTAATGTCTACCTTTGATCGCATCTCACGACTAAAGGTAGATTTAGTCGTATCCCACGACTGAAGGAAGGTAATGTCTACCTTTAGTCGTATCCCACGACTAAAGGAAGGTAATGTCTACCTTTAGTCGCATCTCACGACTAAAGGTAGGTTTAGTCGTATCCCACGACTGAAGGAAGGTAATGTCTACCTTCAGTCGTATCCCACGACTGAAGGAAGGTAATGTCTACCTTCAGTCGTATCCCACGACTGATGTATTTGCAATGTCTACCTTTAGTTGCATCTCACGACTAAAGGTAGGTTTAGTCGTATCCCACGACTGAAGGAAGGTTTAGTCGTATCCCACGACTCAAGGAAGGTAATGTCTACCTTCAGTCGTATCCCACGACTGAAGGAAGGTAATGTCTACCTTTGATCGCATCTCACGACTAAAGGTAGATTTAGTCGTATCCCACGACTGAAGGAAGGTAATGTCTACCTTTAGTCGTATCCCACGACTGAAGGAAGGTAATGTCTACCTTTAGTCGCATCTCACGACTAAAGGTAGGTTTAGTCGTATCCCACGACTGAAGGAAAGTTTAGTCGTATCCCACGACTGAAAGAAGGTAATGTCTACCTTCAGTCGTATCCCACGACTGAAGGAAGGTAATGTCTACCTTCAGTCGTATCCCACGACTGATGTATTTGCAATGTCTACCTTTAGTTGCATCTCACGACTAAAGGTAGGTTTAGTCGTATCCCACGACTGAAGGAAGGTTTAGTCGTATCCCACGACTCAAGGAAGGTAATGTCTACCTTCAGTCGTATCCCACGACTGAAGGAAGGTAATGTCTACCTTCAGTCGTATCCCACGACTGAAGAAAGGTAATGTCTACCTTCAGTCGTATCCCACGACTGAAGGAAGGTAATGTCTACCTTTAGTCGCATCTCACGACTAAAGGTAGGTTTAGTCGTATCCCACGACTGAAGGAAGGTAATGTCTACCTTCAGTCGTATCCCACGACTGAAGGAAGGTAATGTCTACCTTTAGTCGCATCTCACGACTAAAGGTAGGTTTAGTCGTATCCCACGACTGAAGGAAGGTAATGTCTACCTTCAGTCGTATCCCACGACTGAAGGAAGGTAATGTCTACCTTTAGTCGCATCTCACGACTAAAGGTAGGTTTAGTCGTATCCAACGACTGAAGGAAGGTAATGTCTACCTTCAGTCGTATCCCACGACTGAAGGAAGGTAATGTCTACCTTCAGTCGTATCCCACGACTGATGTATTTGCAATGTCTACCTTTAGTTGCATCTCACGACTAAAGGTAGGTTTAGTCGTATCCCACGACTGAAGGAAGGTTTAGTCGTATCCCACGACTCAAGGAAGGTAATGTCTACCTTCAGTCGTATCTCACGACTGAAGGAAGGTAATGTCTACCTTTGATCGCATCTCACGACTAAAGGTAGATTTAGTCGTATCCCACGACTGAAGGAAGGTAATGTCTACCTTTAGTCGTATCCCACGACTGAAGGAAGGTAATGTCTACCTTTAGTCGCATCTCACGACTAAAGGTAGGTTTAGTCGTATCCCACGACTGAAGGAAAGTTTAGTCGTATCCCACGACTGAAAGAAGGTAATGTCTACCTTCAGTCGTATCCCACGACTGAAGGAAGGTAATGTCTACCTTCAGTCGTATCCCACGACTGATGTATTTGCAATGTCTACCTTTAGTTGCATCTCACGACTAAAGGTAGGTTTAGTCGTATCCCACGACTGAAGGAAGGTTTAGTCGTATCCCACGACTCAAGGAAGGTAATGTCTACCTTCAGTCGTATCCCACGACTGAAGGAAGGTAATGTCTACCTTCAGTCGTATCCCACGACTGAAGAAAGGTAATGTCTACCTTCAGTCGTATCCCACGACTGAAGGAAGGTAATGTCTACCTTTAGTCGCATCTCACGACTAAAGGTAGGTTTAGTCGTATCCCACGACTGAAGGAAGGTAATGTCTACCTTCAGTCGTATCCCACGACTGAAGGAAGGTAATGTCTACCTTTAGTCGCATCTCACGACTAAAGGTAGGTTTAGTCGTATCCCACGACTGAAGGAAGGTAATGTCTACCTTCAGTCGTATCCCACGACTGAAGGAAGGTAATGTCTACCTTTAGTCGCATCTCACGACTAAAGGTAGGTTTAGTCGCATCTCACGACTAAAGGTAGGTTTAGTCGTATCCCACGACTGAAGGAAGGTTTAGTCGTATCCCACGACTGAAGGAAGGTTTAGTCGTATCCCACGACTGAAGGAAGGTAATGTCTACCTTCAGTCGTATCCCACGACTGAAAGAAGGTTTAGTCGTATCCAACGACTGAAGGAAGGTAATGTCTACCTTCAGTCGTATCCCACGACTGAAGGAAGGTAATGTCTACCTTCAGTCGTATCCCACGACTGATGTATTTGCAATGTCTACCTTTAGTTGCATCTCACGACTAAAGGTAGGTTTAGTCGTATCCCACAACTGAAGGAAGGTTTAGTCGTATCCCACGACTCAAGGAAGGTAATGTCTACCTTCAGTCGTATCCCACGACTGAAGGAAGGTAATGTCTACCTTTAGTCGTATCCCACGACTGAAGGAAGGTAATGTCTACCTTCAGTCGTATCCCACGACTGAAGAAAGGTAATGTCTACCTTCAGTTGTATCCCGCGACTGAAGAAAGGTAATGTCTACCTTCAGTCGTATCCCGCGACTGAAGGAAGGTAATGTCTACCTTTGATCGCATCTCACGACTAAAGGTAGGTTTAGTCGTATCCCACGACTGAAGGAAGGTAATGTCTACCTTCAGTCGTATCCCACGACTGAAGGAAGGTAATGTCTACCTTTAGTCGTATCCCACGACTGAAGGAAGGTAATGTCTACCTTCAGTCGTATCCCACGACTGAAGAAAGGTAATGTCTACCTTCAGTTGTATCCCGCGACTGAAGAAAGGTAATGTCTACCTTCAGTCGTATCCCACGACTGAAGGAAGGTAATGTCTACCTTTAGTCGCATCTCACGACTAAAGGTAGGTTTAGTCGTATCCCACGACTGAAGGAAGGTTTAGTCGTATCCCACGACTGAAAGAAGGTTTAGTCGTATCCCACGACTGAAGGAAGGTAATGTCTACCTTCAGTCGTATCCCACGACTGAAGGAAAGTAATGTCTACCTTCAGTCGTATCCCACGACTGATGTATTTGCAATGTCTACCTTCAGTTGCATCTCACGACTAAAGGTAGGTTTAGTCGTATCCCACGACTGAAGGAAGGTTTAGTCGTATCCCACGACTGAAGGAAGGTAATGTCTACTTTTAGTTGCATCTCACGACTAAAGGTCGGTTTAGTCGTATCCCACGACTGAAGGAAGGTTTATTCGTATTTCACGACTGAAGGTAGATTTTGTCGTATCCCACGACTGAAGGAAGGTTTAGTCGTATCCCACGACTGAAGGAAGGTTTAGTCGTATCCCACGACTGAAGGAAGGTAATGTCTACCTTCAGTCGTATCCCACGACTGAAAGAAGGTTTAGTCGTATCCAACGACTGAAGGAAGGTAATGTCTACCTTCAGTCGTATCCCACGACTGAAGGAAGGTAATGTCTACCTTCAGTCGTATCCCACGACTGATGTATTTGCAATGTCTACCTTTAGTTGCATCTCACGACTAAAGGTAGGTTTAGTCGTATCCCACAACTGAAGGAAGGTTTAGTCGTATCCCACGACTCAAGGAAGGTAATGTCTACCTTCAGTCGTATCCCACGACTGAAGGAAGGTAATGTCTACCTTTAGTCGCATCTCACGACTAAAGGTAGGTTTAGTCGTATCCCACGACTGAAGGAAGGTTTAGTCGTATCCCACGACTGAAAGAAGGTTTAGTCGTATCCCACGACTGAAGGAAGGTAATGTCTACCTTCAGTCGTATCCCACGACTGAAGGAAAGTAATGTCTACCTTCAGTCGTATCCCACGACTGATGTATTTGCAATGTCTACCTTTAGTTGCATCTCACGACTAAAGGTAGGTTTAGTCGTATCCCACGACTGAAGGAAGGTTTAGTCGTATCCCACGACTGAAGGAAGGTAATGTCTACTTTTAGTTGCATCTCACGACTAAAGGTCGGTTTAGTCGTATCCCACGACTGAAGGAAGGTTTATTCGTATTTCACGACTGAAGGTAGATTTTGTCGTATCCCACGACTGAAGGAAGGTTTAGTCGTATCCCACGACTGAAGGAAGGTTTAGTCGTATCCCACGACTGAAGGAAGGTAATGTCTACCTTCAGTCGTATCCCACGACTGAAAGAAGGTTTAGTCGTATCCAACGACTGAAGGAAGGTAATGTCTACCTTCAGTCGTATCCCACGACTGAAGGAAGGTAATGTCTACCTTCAGTCGTATCCCACGACTGATGTATTTGCAATGTCTACCTTTAGTTGCATCTCACGACTAAAGGTAGGTTTAGTCGTATCCCACAACTGAAGGAAGGTTTAGTCGTATCCCACGACTCAAGGAAGGTAATGTCTACCTTCAGTCGTATCCCACGACTGAAGGAAGGTAATGTCTACCTTCAGTCGTATCCCACGACTGAAGAAAGGTAATGTCTACCTTCAGTCGTATCCCACGACTGAAGGAAGGTAATGTCTACCTTTGATCGCATCTCACGACTAAAGGTAGGTTTAGTCGTATCCCACGACTGAAGGAAGGTAATGTCTACCTTCAGTCGTATCCCACGACTGAAGGAAGGTAATGTCTACCTTTAGTCGTATCCCACGACTGAAGGAAGGTAATGTCTACCTTCAGTCGTATCCCACGACTGAAGAAAGGTAATGTCTACCTTCAGTTGTATCCCGCGACTGAAGAAAGGTAATGTCTACCTTCAGTCGTATCCCACGACTGAAGGAAGGTAATGTCTACCTTTAGTCGCATCTCACGACTAAAGGTAGGTTTAGTCGTATCCCACGACTGAAGGAAGGTAATGTCTACCTTCAGTCGTATCCCACGACTGAAGGAAGGTAATGTCTACCTTTAGTCGCATCTCACGACTAAAGGTAGGTTTAGTCGTATCCCACGACTGAAGGAAGGTAATGTCTACCTTCAGTCGTATCCCACGACTGAAGGAAGGTAATGTCTACCTTTAGTCGCATCTCACGACTAAAGGTAGGTTTAGTCGCATCTCACGACTAAAGGTAGGTTTAGTCGTATCCCACGACTGAAGGAAGGTTTAGTCGTATCCCACGACTGAAGGAAGGTTTAGTCGTATCCCACGACTGAAGGAAGGTAATGTCTACCTTCAGTCGTATCCCACGACTGAAAGAAGGTTTAGTCGTATCCAACGACTGAAGGAAGGTAATGTCTACCTTCAGTCGTATCCCACGACTGAAGGAAGGTAATGTCTACCTTCAGTCGTATCCCACGACTGATGTATTTGCAATGTCTACCTTTAGTTGCATCTCACGACTAAAGGTAGGTTTAGTCGTATCCCACAACTGAAGGAAGGTTTAGTCGTATCCCACGACTCAAGGAAGGTAATGTCTACCTTCAGTCGTATCCCACGACTGAAGGAAGGTAATGTCTACCTTCAGTCGTATCCCACGACTGAAGAAAGGTAATGTCTACCTTCAGTCGTATCCCACGACTGAAGGAAGGTAATGTCTACCTTTGATCGCATCTCACGACTAAAGGTAGGTTTAGTCGTATCCCACGACTGAAGGAAGGTAATGTCTACCTTCAGTCGTATCCCACGACTGAAGGAAGGTAATGTCTACCTTTAGTCGCATCTCACGACTAAAGGTAGGTTTAGTCGTATCCCACGACTGAAGGAAGGTAATGTCTACCTTCAGTCGTATCCCACGACTGAAGGAAGGTAATGTCTACCTTTAGTCGCATCTCACGACTAAAGGTAGGTTTAGTCGCATCTCACGACTAAAGGTAGGTTTAGTCGTATCCCACGACTGAAGGAAGGTTTAGTCGTATCCCACGACTGAAGGAAGGTTTAGTCGTATCCCACGACTGAAGGAAGGTAATGTCTACCTTCAGTCGTATCCCACGACTGAAAGAAGGTTTAGTCGTATCCAACGACTGAAGGAAGGTAATGTCTACCTTCAGTCGTATCCCACGACTGAAGGAAGGTAATGTCTACCTTCAGTCGTATCCCACGACTGATGTATTTGCAATGTCTACCTTTAGTTGCATCTCACGACTAAAGGTAGGTTTAGTCGTATCCCACAACTGAAGGAAGGTTTAGTCGTATCCCACGACTCAAGGAAGGTAATGTCTACCTTCAGTCGTATCCCACGACTGAAGGAAGGTAATGTCTACCTTCAGTCGTATCCCACGACTGAAGAAAGGTAATGTCTACCTTCAGTCGTATCCCACGACTGAAGGAAGGTAATGTCTACCTTTGATCGCATCTCACGACTAAAGGTAGGTTTAGTCGTATCCCACGACTGAAGGAAGGTAATGTCTACCTTCAGTCGTATCCCACGACTGAAGGAAGGTAATGTCTACCTTTAGTCGTATCCCACGACTGAAGGAAGGTAATGTCTACCTTCAGTCGTATCCCACGACTGAAGAAAGGTAATGTCTACCTTCAGTTGTATCCCGCGACTGAAGAAAGGTAATGTCTACCTTCAGTCGTATCCCACGACTGAAGGAAGGTAATGTCTACCTTTAGTCGCATCTCACGACTAAAGGTAGGTTTAGTCGTATCCCACGACTGAAGGAAGGTTTAGTCGTATCCCACGACTGAAAGAAGGTTTAGTCGTATCCCACGACTGAAGGAAGGTAATGTCTACCTTCAGTCGTATCCCACGACTGAAGGAAAGTAATGTCTACCTTCAGTCGTATCCCACGACTGATGTATTTGCAATGTCTACCTTTAGTTGCATCTCACGACTAAAGGTAGGTTTAGTCGTATCCCACGACTGAAGGAAGGTTTAGTCGTATCCCACGACTGAAGGAAGGTAATGTCTACTTTTAGTTGCATCTCACGACTAAAGGTCGGTTTAGTCGTATCCCACGACTGAAGGAAGGTTTATTCGTATTTCACGACTGAAGGTAGATTTTGTCGTATCCCACGAATGAAGGTAGGTGTAAACATTAACTACTTTCAGTTGTTGGATACGATCAAACGTAGGTGAAGGGAGAATAGAACTTGATTTGCTTTAATAAATGTTTGCTTCATTCAAATTCAAGGCAAATGAAAAATTAATATCAACCATAGTATTATAAATAAAAAATTAACAAAAGATGAAAGATTAGAAAAATTAGGTCATGAAGAGTTCCAAGTTCCGGTGCTTTATTTTCGAAGCCATTGCAATAATCGGAATCGCAAAACGTCGTAGTTTCTCCCCCAAAGACTCGAATTCCCTAAATTTCATTCTTTTAGACAAGTATCCAATCAAGAAATAACAGTTCCGAATAAGTGAAGCCTTACCATATCGAGCGAGTTATTGTTGTTAGTCCAAATACTGATGCAGCCCAAATCTATTAGCCGAGGGTTTGTTTTACGATAACAGTAATCTCCTGCAAAAGTTGGATTATGTTAAAAAAACAAAGACTGCACCTCGACACAAACCGTGAGTTCCTATGTCGCTTCCATAAGTGTAACATAAAATTTTTCCTATTTCCACTTTGGGCAAAATATCGTTACAATAATCCTGAAGTAAATATATGAGGAAAATATATTTTAAAACGTACGGCACTGCAATCACACATGTACAGCGAATCAAAAACATTGGTCATAATGAGACATACTTTTTCGACTCCTTGGTGAAAATCCACTCCAATTCGAGGAACCCCTGAAAGCTTGAATAACAATGACCTAAACATAACCTACTTAAGGTCGATTTAAAGGGCTCATCGAGGTCACATCCTTTATGAAAATCACTTTCTGTCGCGTCACCATACTCGTTAAACACCTGGAACTAATTTTCTTATAAATCAGCGGTATTGGGACAAGAGGTCTTCTTATGAAACAAGAGTGTCCTGAACACGTAGATTTAGCGCGAGAATTGGAGCTAAAATTATAACAAGTAATATTTCGAAGTTTTACAACAGGTTTAACCGGCATTCCTTGTGAATTACAGTAATTTTCTCTGAAAAAATACTATAACTTTTTAAAGAATTCAGAAAATTTTACTTGCATAAGCAGAAAATCCCGCCATATCTGTCCTGTTCGCATTTGAAATCGTCAGGAATGTGCGGCGACGATAAACACCCCTTTACAAATTTAAAATTCGAATGTTTCAATTTCACGTTTTACCCTATTGGAAACGTCAGCTAATTCATTCTTGCGGTAGCCAAAACAATAATCTCCTTGACAATCTCCTCGGTTGAAATCAGAGTCGCACCTTAAAGCGACTGAACAATACAATATGCAGCTTACGTGTGTTTGTTGCATGAACACCATATAGAAGTGGCTAAATGTAGATACGACAATACAAGAAATACGTCGAAAAACATGGGTACGTGTCGTCTGAAAAAAAGGTGTCCCGTGATTTCCATTCATGGCGAAACACCTGGATGACATTGTTTATGCAAGTGCGAGACTAATTGAAATCGTAAGTGCAATCTCCATCAGTTTGCACACAACGGAAAATGTGCCCAGGTGTTTACAAACCCTAAATGAAGAATTAGAAGTAACATATTTGAGTTGATTCCTGCAGAAGACACACACGTTTCTGACAATAGAGGGGGATCCAACTACAAAAAAAAGCTTAAACTTTTGTAAAACTACATTGTGCCTTTTGACTTTCAAGTCGATTTTGACAAAAATTGTCGTGGAAGTTTTTGATTTTTAAAAACTCGATGCCAGATTTAATAGACAAAAAAATCTGGACACCACTGCGCGCAATTCTAAAGTGAGGTATATTGTTTCCTATACCAGGAGGGTAAACGCGGCCAAGGCCGCGTTAACCCTCCTGGTTGCGTTGGGGTCCATCCAGTTTTCACAGTCCCTTTATATCTATTTGCCCAAGCATATTCTAACAGTGACAACATTACAAACATGAGAATTTGTGACAACTGAGAACAAATTTTCAAGCAAAATCACACATGTAACTCTCGAAGTACAGAAAGAAGAAATTCATTTATTTCACAGGAAGGATTAAAAAGACAATAGAGAATGTTACACACACACACATACATACAACCGTTAGAAAAAAAATACACAAATGTAAAGAAAGAAACATAGATATAGAGAGGGGGAGAAAGAGACAGAAACAGAAGGATAGAGACAGAGATTAAAAAAAATAGAAAAAGTAAGAAAATAGAAAGAAAGAAAGAAAGAGAGAGAGAGAGAGAGAGAGAGAGCAACACAGAGACAGTGAGACAGAGAGAGAGAGATAGAGAGGCAAAAACATAGAAACAAAGACATATACGAAGACAGAGAGATACAGAGAGAGAGAGAGAGAGAGAGAGAGAGAGAGAGAGAGAGAAATAGACTGAGGGACACAGATAGAGAGAGAGAAATACAGAGAAACAGGCAGAGACACAGAGACAGAGACACAGTGATACAGAGAAATATAGAGACAGAAAAGCAGTGAGACAGAGACAGAGACAGAGAAGCAGAGACGCAGAGACGCAGAGACGCAAAGACGCAGAGACGCGGAGACGCAGAGTCGCAGAGAAAGACAGAGAGACAGAGAGATAGAGAGACAGAGAGATAGAGAGACAGAGACACAGGGAAAGACCGAGAGACAGAGAGGCAGAGACAGAAAACATAGAGATAGACGGAGACAGACAGATACAGACGGAGACAGAGAGATAGAGGTAGAGAGACAGAGACATAGAGAGAGAGAGAGAGAGAGAGAGAGAGAGGGGGGGGGGGGGGAAGAGAGGTGCATAGAGAGGAAGAAGAAGAGAAAGATGAACTGACCGGACGGAGAGAGAGGGAAAGAGTGAGTGAAAGAGAATGAACAGTGCTTTTTTCACGTAAAAGTCACGTAACGTACGGAAAGGAAATCATTGGCCGACCGATTTCCCCCTCTCCCTTTGGGGAAGTGAACGCGTGGTTTTACGCTGATAGACCATACACACACACACACACAGAAACCGTAGCGTTTTATTATAAGGGATTTTTGCAAATTTAATGAAAATCTAAACCACAAAATACATGGTTTTAGACGGTATTTATAGACGGTACTAAATACAGCTTGAAATCGACCCAAAAAGTTACAGGTTTCAACCTTTAACTTTGGTGACTATACCTTTTTCGGTGAATATGGCTGTTTTCCAAAGAAAGTGGTATACTCCAATCTTACAGAGACGGCGTTGCAAGACGCGAAGGCTGAGAGAGCCGAGCGTTCCGGGCGCATTTGTCTCACAGAACTTTTTTTGCTTCCGATTGGGCTCCAAACTTGTATGTGACTTAATTATGACCAATTATAAGGGTCCAGGGCTATATTGGCCCTAATCAGCTACCGTACTCCTGGATCTACAGCACCCCCTGCAGTTGTTCATAACTCCGTGCTCCGTGATAAAACCTTTCACATGAATAATTTTTTTTAAACAAAAACTGCTAAAAACCATTTTGAACAGCTTCGTGCCACGTCAAAGCACTTATTTTTGTGAAACCGTTACGGCTCAAAATGTCTACCCGAAATCGGTTTTTTGATTGTCATGAGACAATGGCTGTAAAGTACAAGTTTAGACTTTTTCCATTGAATTTTCCATCATTTTTCACCCTAACAAAGTTTTCAGAATACAATTCAGACGAAAATCCATGCGCGTTTGAGCGCGATTTCTTAACAGCAAAAAAATGCATTTTCGTAACTTGCCGTCTAAGTAAACCGTGAATTAACATCATTTTGTAACGAAATCCGTTTATTCCCGTATAAATGCTTAATAATCATGATCTTCCAACTTGACTCTCTTCGCCGGAGGTGCTGCAAGGCTCTGTCTCGTTTTCTTCACCGTATTCAACAAGAGATCCACAGCATGCAGAGCTCCTTCTTGTTCCGCTTCAAAGGCCTTCTTTTCATTCTCTTTTTTCGAAATCGCTTGAAGCCGGGAAGGCAAGTTCGCAGCCCTTGACAATGCTCGTCGGTGTTTTTCGAAGGGCCCGATGGCTTTTAACATGGCCTTTTTCTCATCCTCGGCTGAAATTGCGACTTTGAAACATTTGAATGTTCTGGAAAAACTTACGCAGTGAAGTGTCTTCTTGAATTTCCCTGATCATTCGCTTGAACATGACAGAGGGTTTCTCAGTTGAGTAGGAGTCCCTGAGCTTTCTGGTCGTCTCGAAGAACTTCCTTTTCGCAGCTTCTGCTGGCCAGAACACAGGTTCGCAGATGTGAGGAAGGGCAGCTGGGTCGCCAATGAACTGGTTTTCCAAGACCTGAAAATGGGTATAATTCAATTGCTTTTGTCAAAACTTCGTTTTTTTTCTGATGTGTAAACTGACTTTTAATGTGGCACCCCAGAGTGACAAATGTTTGTAGGGCGCTTTATTATAGGGACACAATGGGAGATGACTTGTTAGATCGATAAAGCAATGTAAAGACATCGGTCCAGCAATAACGGAGTAGTTCTAAAGCGCCCTTCAAATGGCCAAATGGTAGCGTTTTCGATTGCAATTCGAGCGACCCGAGTTCGAATCTGCGCTGAGCTACAAAACAACACCGAGCTGTAGCCAGGAGCCAATTTCTTGGACAATTTTAATAGAAATTTGATAACTTTTCGATAAATTCGAAAAGTAATTCCGTAACAAACATACGCGCAAATTAGTCTTTACCGGAAATCTAGAAAATTTACGAATGTCACCAAGTTGGCATGCCTACCAAATCGGCAGATTTACAAATTATTAATTTCGCATAGATTTCTTTCGATCCATTTTTTGCAAATTATTTGTGGAATGTTTCCAGACAAGCCCGATCGTTAAGAAGTACAAATGCTCAATTTGCGATAGGACAAATATTTAAAGATATGATCTTTTAAAGTAATTAGTAGAGTTTTACCAAAACGTACCTACACGCGGCCTTCGGCCGTTCAAGAGCAGCGGCCGCAACCACAGTGAAGCTTAGTCAGGCGGCATGAGGCCACTCATTCCGCTGTCTACGGCCGAAGAGTGAAGAACGTTTAACTCGGCCTACGGCCATACTACCCTTACACCTCTGGAGAAATGAACAGACCAGAGTTTTATCGTATAAGGCAAGAGAAAGTGCGTACAATTTGCCCTTTTGATCGTTTTAAAATCGCTCAAACCCCCGCCTACGGTTCGATTTCTCCATTTGGGCTGATCTCGTCCTGGAATTTCTTCACAATATAACGCCATACGAGTCAAAACTCGCTTGTTGTTAGACAAAAAAGTCTGCTTTACTTCCGTCGTTTTAAAACAAATCAATATTTTCATGATTTGGAACTGCTACTTGTAAGGAAAAGTTACGTATCCCGCGCCACAATGGGCAAATCTACGCGTTTTCAGTTTTATATATATATTTTTTTTTTCAAATCAAACACTTACGTCGATTTTCACACAGACTCCTTTCAGCTTACAGCTGTTGCAAACGTAGGCCATGTACCCATTCCTCATATTCCTTTTCCACTGAAACGACCAGCACAAGTCCTGTTCACAGTAGGTTCTAAATTGTGTAATTAGAAATTTCTTTGCAGAAATAGTACCTGTAGTACAATACATCGTGTTTTCCCTGCATCGCCGGCACCACAACGGCATCGAAGAAAGGCTGATCTCCCTGCATCTGCATATAAGTCCTTTTCCTCACATCTTTGTAATATTTGGCGAAAATCTCCGCGTCAGATGGCATTGGCTCCTCAGAGTATTCTGAAACAATGAAATTTCTACTCATTCAAGCATGAAAATGTTTTCTTATAGGCCTTTTGTTTTCCTCTCAAACGGATATTATATGCTATGTATTTCTAGTAAAAATGTACTAAAAGAAAAGAAAACGTCAAAATCTAAATGAAAAGTGCACATTGAACGAGTGGGAATGTCTACGAGCACAACAAAAGATGTTGTTTTAGATTTTATTTTCAAAGGCAGATTATCTCATTGCTAATATCATTTTTTTTTATTTTGTTAATGCCCCAATTAATCAACACTCCCCCCGGTGCTATCTTAGTTGGGAGGGCCACCCCAAAATTTTTTCCGAGGGCCTTATTTTACACTAAAAACGTGCCTACATATGTTTTCCACTACTGCGAATTCAGAAATACCCTTTTTAAATAATTTTTTGTTATTTATATTCTAAAAAATAATGAATGACTTATCTTCGACAACGACTTGAATCCGACCCGGAGAAACCGCGAAACTGATTCCCCGACAATTCCTCTGGCCCCGACATTTGCTACATCGCGGCAAATTTTGCCCTGCGTTTCTAAAAAGGAAGGGATGCGTGTTCGTACTGGCGGGGCCCCCACCCCGCCTCGCGTTTCTGGGGTGCTCCGAAAAGTCCATATTCCCCAAAAACGCGAGGCGGGGTGGGGGCCCCGCCAGTACGAACACGCATCCCTTCCTTTTTAAAATTTTTCCCGCTTTTATACAAAAAATTTGATGCAAATTATCAGTTAGTCTTGCGGAAAATGGCTTACATTTGTCAATTGGGAAATTGAAAACGATTTTCCATCGCAATGAAGAATTTCCCTCTCAAAAACAGTCCAAATTTCAATAAAAGCCCTCAAAAAATTTCGAAATTTATCAAAATTTAGATGGTTTTCGTTTTTTAATTTAATTATTAAAAAACCTAGTTAAAAAAATTGTCGAAAATTGGGCATTTTCAAAATTTCTTTTACAAAAAAAATTTTAAAATGTATATGTGAAAGAATGTTTCGAAATATTAAAAAAAAAATATTTACCATCGCTAGTGCCGGGTTCGTTTTCTTCCTTGACAATACAGCTGTCCAGACTGCTCTCGTAAAGGTCTTCCACTTCTTCTTTAACAGTTATTTCTTCTTTAACAGTGTTTTCGAATAGAAATTCCTGTTTAGAAGAATCCATGGTTGTGTGATGGGAGAGGGTTGGTTGTTGGGGCGGCGACGGCCGGGCGGGTTGTCCGAATGGCAGTGACGCAGAGACGGGCGAGGCGGCGCGGGGCTATTCACCCGCGAACGGAAAAATCAATCGCTCGCTTTTATGATACCAGCGAAAGCGAGGCCACGGCCCGCCGAACGCGGAGCAAACGGTTCGCTTGGATTTTCGAAAATTATGCAGCTGCTGGTGCAAATAAGACAAGACAGTAAATATGAAATTTGAATTTACGTCTATCCGTAGGATTAGATCCAGTTTTTGTAAACTTATTAGAATTGGCTAATTACAGTCACAAGTTGAAAAATTTAACGTTGTGGTTGGGGTTTTTGTTTTCTATGGTATAGTGTTACGAATTATACAAACTCAAAATGCTAGATTGTTTGGTGTATGCTAAATAAATTGTAACTGAACCAAATTTTTGTATTCGATGCGTAGACATCACCTGAAACCAAGAGTCCCCTCAACCAACGGGTTCCAGCTTCTGGTGTAGCAAATTCGTTGCTTTTCTCGTGTAAAAATAACAAATTTATTAAAAAAAAACACATGACAATAATACAACGAACAATGCATAATATACAGTAAAACAACACTAGTATTTCACGGCAATTGCGAAAGATTTTTCGACAGGGAATGGGGTAAGGGGCAGGGGGTTCAGTATTCTGATCGGGGTGAACGCCGAAATTGCATGTATTTATTTTTTTTTAAACGAAAAGTAAAGGATTTATATCTTTCCAAGTCGCAATATAAGCGACCATTGGGATAGCTTAGTCACCAAAGCAAAATTTTGTTTTTTTGCGGAAAAATGCCGTAATTTCGCAGTAAAATGGAAATTTCCCGGAATGACTACATCAGTTTACGTGTTTCACCGGGGGAAATTTGAAAAGAAGCTCACCGGACAACGCCGGATAGTCCCCATTTTCCTGGATTTTCTCAGAACTCACGCGAAAAAAAGTAATAGCTAGTTTCGTTTGCGCAATTTATATAGTTGAACACGTGATTTGAAGTAGCTCACCCACTAATTTTCAATTTTAGTGCAAAATCACGGCATTTTTGTGCGAAAAGAGGTTGAAAACCATCCTGACGGGTTTTTAAACGATTTTACATAAAATTTCAAGGCAGGGCGTCCACCCCACAACATTTTTCTACAATTGAAAAGAATAAAAACACTTAACAGACACAGGGATAAATTAACCTGGGGGAAAAGCGGTGAAGACGACGGCGGACGGGCTCTGATCCAGTTGGGAGGCTTCTTTCCATCGTATTTTAGGGAGCTAACCTGAAAATTTGGTGATCTGAGAAGTTAGAAACTCGCAAAGGGATAAAAACCGAAAAAATACACACTTCGTTTAAGAAAGTTCTAAAATGGGGGGCTATTTCCATCTACAAGCAGATTTTTATCTTCAAATTACACATAAATAATTTTTACTAATTTTAAAACATAAAATCAATAAAAAAATAATTTAAATGCATGAGAAATTAAAAAGAAAATTGAAAAATTGAACACAGCTCGCCATTTGAACTAGACCGCGGACAGTTTAAAGGACTGTGTGCGCTATGTCAATTAAAACTATCCGTCACAAAATATCAGGAACCAGGAGGTTTCATAAAATGGTTTCAATTAATATTTTGTAGCTCTACATGGGTAGATTATAGAGCAATTTTTTGGTAGCAAACAAGTTCCTCTGAAGGGTAGAAAAGTGCAGTTGAAATTTTCGAAAAGCTCTATCTCAGCGAAGAATTTTTCGTCGGCATCCAAAGAATTGCTCTATAGGTTTTCAAAAGAGCTCTTTAAGTCGATCATAATCGGATCAAATAAAAAATTATAGTTAAACATATTTTGAAACCAAATCCTTATGTCCGGTCCTTGCCGGTTATCCTTGATGGTATCCTACAACGAAAAGTCCATATTAGCTGCGTGCAGCTTGCACTCAGCTGCGTGCGTCAACGCGCGGAGCTTCCACGGGGCCACCCGCGGATTGGTCCGGTTATCGGAAACAAAAACGGCTACTATCCGCGATATTATCCGGATTTATATAGAGAAAATTAATTAAAAATCGTGACGGGACCGGGACAAATAGTCCTTTAGCTGGCTATGGTGTCGGCGAGCTGCCAATTTTTCATTTGAATGCCCAGGGTGAATTTGAGTTTTACGGCTTTTCTAGAAACGGCAGAATTCTGTTTGAACAGGAAATTTTTCATGAAAAAAGAAAAATGTCCTGGCAAATTGCCAAGGTACGATACCTGTTTTATTAACAAATCCAGCCTATCGCGGCGGGACCCAATGGGTCCAAAAACCTTTAGCCAGCATTTGTCCATTGGAAAAATACCATACGAGATTTGGACAAATTTTAAACGCCGACAAAGCAAAAAGTCTGCACAATAGCAGTCCGCACAATCCCAACACTGGAGTCATAAATTCATTAGCATACGAAACACAGAGAACAATTTATCCCAGAATAGGTAGCAACAGTTTTCCAATTGGAATTTTTCCAGGCCTTGAGATAGAAATCGTTGGAAATCGCTTGAAAAGTTGTCTTGAAACGTGTCTTTGTTCTTTTTCAGAATTTTTTGTTCAAACAGAAAAGCTGTGTAAAACAAAAAATATGATTTACTCGGATGAGAAAATTTGTTTTTTTTTTCCAATTTTTCATTTGAATGCCCAGGGTGAAGTTGAATTGTACGGCTTTTCTGTTTGAACAGGAAATTTTTCTGAATAAGAACAGAAACACGTTTTATGAAGAACTTTTCAAGGGCTTTCCAATTATTTCTATCTCAAGGTCCGGAAAAATTCTATTTGGAAAACTGTTTTTGCATTTTTTGGGGAAATAGTTCTCTCTGTTTCGTATGCTAATGAATTTATGACTTTGGTGTTAGAATTGTGCGGACGTTCTGCTTTTCCGGCGTTTAAAATGTGTTCAACTTTCACGCAGGACAATCCAGCATATGCAGTTTTTATAATTCGAAACAATATACCATAGAAAACAAACGACTACAACGTTAAAGTTTTCAACATGTGACTGTAATTAGCCTATTCTAATAAGTTTACAAATACTGGATCTAATCCTAGGACAATTCTCCCTCGAAAAAAGACACACTCCAAAAACATGAATTTCAAAAACAAAACTGTGTTCTTTTTTCTCAAACCTGTGTAAGAAGTAAGAACTTTCGAAATAGATGCAGTCCGCCAAAGATATCCGAGAAAAAGTTTACGGCAACATAGATATAAAGATAAATGGAATCACGGAGATTGAACAAGTACGAAAAAATTGATGTGTTTATATTTAGTTTTGTTTTATTAACCAAAATTCGTTTTATAGCTGTCGCCAATCTGAAATCTTATGCTAATTGCCGAAACATGCAAAGCATGCTCTGTCGACGATTCATTAGACTACGAATTTCAATGTCGACAGAGCATCACTTGAACATTCTAATGTTATTGGCATGATTCCAATTTGGCGACAGCTATAAAGCGACAATCAGAGGGCTTGTCGAAACGGAAATGAATCATATGCAAATTACGCCATTCCAGTTGAATCATTGTCTTAAACACCGCTTCAGGAAACGGTTGTTCACAGAATGGCTGATTAGTATACGACTTGCATGATCGTGGAAAACACCCCTTGATGCTATCTTTAAGTACCACAAACACATTTCCTTTGGAATACTTTTGCCCTTTCCTCTTTTTTGCACTGATTCCTTTGAACTTGCTAATTATACCTGGAACTTTGTTGGCTGAAGAAGCGCTTGACGGAAGTATTGCTTCTTTTTCAGTCTATCGCGCGCAGATTACTCAGCGAGTGTTCACTTTTTCAGTATGTAAAACACTTTGCGCTGATGTAGGCAATCAAACTCAACCTTTTGACGCATTTTGGCTACCTAATCAGAAGAGAAAATTACCATTTCTGTGCAGCATTCATTTTGGGTACAGGTTTTCAGTTTGTCTATATTCTAGTTATGAAGGAACTTCATATTTTTCTGAATTAGCGTTGCACAGGCACGTAAATTATGCCACATACAACAAGTGGGCGTTATTATAGTGCATTATAGTGCACAGTAGAAACAACCGTTTTCAAGGCGTGTGGTACCACATGATAATTTAAAGCAAATGACGTGTGATATTTGAGATTTGAAAAAAGACAAAACAAAGTTTTCGTACTTCAGTGAACTTCCTTACATTTTTAAACATTTTTTAATTGTAAATCTTAATTTTAAGTAAAAATTGCAATGTCATCTTGTACTTTAAAAACAATTACCCACAAGAATGTCCTCTAAACGCCAGAAGCGAGAAAAACCTGCTGTTTTTTAAAAGGTGATTTTTACAATTTCAATGATAAACACATCGAAAACGTTTTTTTCTTCGTATTAAAAGGCATATTGGATCAGTTATTTATCTTTTTTGTCTTTCAAACCTTTTCTATCACATTAGATTCTCACTGAAACTGTGTTTTATGTGATTTTTGAGACTTAGCTCATTTTGTAGCCCTGACCACACAAGGGCGTGTGATATTTCAAATTTGCCATAGGACCACCCATAGTTTGCGCACTTCAGGGGAACTTCCGCCAACGGAAGTTACAAATTGTATTTTGATGCCAATAACCATTATGGAAGACCAATTGTAATAGTTCTGGGTTCCACAAATGCCTCGTTACGCAAGGCATTTGAGAAGATAATTATCACAGTCCTAAGAATGACAACGCTTCATTATCACACTCATTCTTTATTGCTACTTGTAACCTTGTCACTGACATTTTTAGACTACTGCTTATCTTCTTCTGAACGGCATATATAGAAACTAGGAAGTTCGCTTTTCAAGAGAGTCACGTTCTCTTACAATTTTCATTTTAGGACTAGTTCCTAACACCCCAATCTTAGAAACTGTTGTAGTTTCTTTTAATAGAAGAGGTCTTGTAACGAATGCAATGTTTTAAATGCAGTATGAGCTGAATCAAACGTTACCGACTAATTCCAGAAATTCTACGTTAAATTTAAATTATTTGGGAAGCAAAGACGTTTCCTTAGTCAAATAAGGTTCTAGAAGTCTACTTTCGATCGCCTACGGTTGGAAATTATGCGAATTAACTATTCTGAATTGTCTCGCACCTTCCTCTTTTCCAGCGCTCTCTCAGGCATTCGGCTTATTAGCATGCCTTGTAAATGCCGGACACACAGGGCGGACTACACGTCTTCAAATCTGTCGACGGAGACCCGTTTTTTGAAGACTTTGAAGTGGATTTTCTCGAAAACGGTAAATTTGTTACCCATAGTCATATACATTTTTAAGATAAGCGAATTTTTCTCTCCTAATTGAGCCAATGTTGTAAAACCCGCCTGACTGTCCCTTTAAGAGACAGACAAACTCTATTCCTTTTTTTGAAACGAACCTTAGCACCTGAAGAGACAATATGCCAAAAAATGAGCACCGGTTTTGGTCAAATCTCTTGCTACAATATACTGACTATAGAAGCGAGTGTAAAAGCCACGCAGTTTATCCTGATCAATGTCTTTCAATTAAAAGTGATAGATAAAATTCTCAGATAAAATCCTTTAAATATCAGTTAAGAAAAAAGGTGATTTAGATGTGTAATCTCTTGATTCACAGGCGCATTCTTATTGTAGCGCTAAGGTCACATTTCCGAATATCCGTAGACCCCCCAATTTCCAAAATGCACTTTGTCACACACATGCCACATTTCTGCAAATCGGGGCTACAATGGTTTTGCTCAGAATCCGCCCAACCTGGGCTCATTTCTACGATGTAGGCTTTCCCAAAGAACCCCAGCCATCCTACTCTCATAACAGACATTTTTATGTCAACCTTTCGGCTGAACATTAGAGGTGTCCCTGAATTGACAAGGTTTCATTAACACCCCCAGGCTTTTATTAACACTTGTCACCCCCTCAGAGACATTCACATGTCTTTAAAAGACCGGCTCATTTCTTTCGATTGTTGAACTGTCTTTGTGACACAAAGTCTTGTTGGTTCTCTGTTTTAGGTCAAAATTTTCCAAGAATACCAAAATTCGTGGCTCATTCATAACAAATCCCTCGAGACTCGACATTTTCATACGGTAAACGTCGATAAAACTAAGTGAGCCTTCAGATCACATTTTCTGTGACACTCTGCTGTTGAAGGGACAGTCAGATGGTCATATGACGTTGAAAAACAAGCTGCTCAAAAACACAGAATTATGCTGAAAATTTTCGCTATTCATCTCAGTATACTTACCGTATGGCAACCTCTTTTCTAAGTTCTTTGTGCTAAAGCAATGAACAGTACATCCTGAAATGAAATTTTCCTATGGCATTTCGAAAAACCCTTTATTTCTTCTTCTCACCGTTTTTAGACCTCCTGTATCGTGCGAAACCTACCCTTAAAATCACGTGTGTACTTTAACAACCTTGCAGGCTTAACCAGCGTGAACAACGGAGAAAATGGAGAGCGCCCCCGCCTATCCAACCGACTATAGAATATTCTGGGAGTACACCTGTGACTTTTGGTTTCCCATTTACGTGGGTATCATCTTTCTCTACATCTACATATTGTACGCTCTCTTGGCCACGAAAAGTTCAAAACTGCGTTCTCCTTTTTTCCAGGCTTTCATCGTTATTGGTAAGAAACATTTGAAACAAGAAAACAAGTTGGATTTTAGGTTTTGCTGATGTGGTTGATGCAATTGCGGTAGAATACATCCGCTTCTCCCAGAGAGTTGGAATGGGTAAGATTCTGCAAAACTTTCTATGAGTTTTAGATTGAACGCAATTAGCGTCGACAGACAAAAATTGTAAACTGCTCCCGTTTAACCCACTTTCAACAAAATGTAAATTGTAATATCAGGATCGCTGTTTCAGGTCCTTCATACGGCTGGATTCTGCAAGTCACAACTGCCATAACCGGTTCAAACTTTTGCATGCACCTCGTTGGGAACATATTGATGGCACTATTTCAGTTCACAGCAGTTTGGTTTCCTCTAGCTCATGAAAAAGTAGCACACTCATGATCTCAAAGCAAATTGAATATTTCAGTTGTGGAGACCGCGGTGTACAATCACTCTTCTTACCCTTACCGTTGTGATTCCTATCGGAGTGTATTCTCACCTACTGTTTACTGAATTCATTTTTGCCAAGGATTCAATTGGTCGTTGGGTATATTTGAGACGTATTGATCCAATCACGGTAGATAATTGAATTGTGAGATTACCAATAATGTATTTTCAGGGTACTCGCATTTTAGACTCCGTTGTGACCGTTATTCAAACTGTGGTTTGCACAGTTTTGCTGGCATTTGTGGTCATTGGGATTAGGATGAAGACCAATGGTAGTTTCAAAAAGCTCATTCCTGAAAAGGTGTGCGTGTGTGCATGTGTGCGTGTGTACGTGTGTACGTGGGTACGTGTGTACGTGTGTACGTGTGTACGTGTGTACGTGTGTACGTGTGTACGTGTGTACGTGTGTACGTGTGTACGTGTGTACGTGTGTACGTGTGTACGTGTGTACGTGTGTACGTGTGTACGTGTGTACGTGTGTACGTGTGTACGTGTGTACGTGTGTACGTGCGTACGTGTGTACGTGTGTACGTATGTACGTGTGTACGTGTGTACGTATGTACGTGTGCTCTCTGTACGTGTGTGCGTGTGTTCGTGTGTTCGTGTGTACTTGTTGGACTAAACTGTTTAGAGCCTAGTTCTTTTCGAAATCATCAAAGTCGTCTTCGGTTCCATGCAAGCAATGTACGGCCTGATCTTTCTTTTCGATATTCCTCTCCACAACCCTGTCCTCGGATTCATTTTTAACGAGGTATTGCAACAATGCTAATGTTTCAACAACAAGAAACATTTTTCCAGTTTGTCAGTTATTTCTTCTTCCTCGTAACCTTCAATGCTATCACCCTACCCATTGTCAGCCGAGCCTTCAGAAGGGAGATGAAATCACGGTGGTGCAAAAAAGACACCCTTGTAACCGTAGTATCTACCGCAGATTTCTCTTCCAAACTTCACCAACGGTAGCTCCGTGTTCCATTACAAGAAGGAAAACTATCTTATCTCAAGCCCCTGCAGAAAAATAGGACATACTTGGGTCACACAAAAAATAACTCTTTGGATTTACAAACCCATGTTTTCTGCCGTGTTGCAGTTTTCGCCGATAATCTTATAATCCCATTATGCGGTCACACATTTTGATTGTATTTTTCGATCTCTCTATGTACTATTTTTCTGGTCGATAAAGATTGCACTTCTCACTGTTAAAAAGATTGTATTCCCCTAGAAACGGATTCTATCGCGTAAAAAAACGTTTTCTAGCAATATTTAGGTAGATTTCGTTCTCTTTATTCAGAAAATGGTAATCTTTTCGTTTTTGAATCCAAATGAACCGAAATAGAAGCGTTTGAAGTTTTAGCGAAAAAAAATCTTCTGGCATCTCTCGCTTTCCAACACTCTCTCGCTTTCTCTGCCGTGTAACCGTGCACCTTTTGCATTGCTCCACCGTGAATACGTGCACCCGTTGCGGTCCCATTCATATACAAGGGTTTAGAATCGTTTAGACGGCATTGTTCAGGAATGTTGCTTGAAAAGTTTTAAGATCAATATTCAGAGTTGCTCTTTTCCTTCAACAAAGCCGTCTTTGTTCAGTTTCATGTACGACCATTTAGCATATAATTCTATTGTTTTTTTGTTGATACCTTTCCCTCGTGGAGCTCCCAACTGAATAATATCCTTTGCAAATAATTTCGTGGTCAGCGATCGCGGGAAAAATCTGGTCGGCGGTTCAAAACACAGTATTATCGTGTGTAATCGATGTCCAAACAATGCGTTTTTTGTCTTTTTTCCTTGCGTGGAACGAACGATTGTTGATAACATTCGATGTTTTCTCTTGAAGGGACCGTCTGGGACCTTTTCATTTCCATGTTCGTACGGTCGAAAATTATTGAAATTATACGAAAATTATACAAAAAATTATATATGCGAAAATTAAATTGTCTCATAAACTCCTAATTTTCCCAGTAATCTCGTCCTATTAGAATGACAACTTCAAAATTAGACTAGCTTGTGAACGTCGTGCATGCAGGCCAGATTTCTCGAAAACGGAGAATTTTGAACCCTATGTTGTATAGAGTTTTTTTTCTGATCAGCTGATTTTTATCTTTTACATGAACCAAAGTTGCAAAAGGTCCCTGACGGTCCCTTTGCCAAGTTAATTTAAGCTAAGTTTTTTCGAAACTCTCTTCTTTCATTCCAAGAGAAGGGCCTCCTCAGGTTGCCTTGTGATACCATTGCTGCCAGCCGTCGGCCGCCTAGGTGCCGCCCTGCGGCGGTATTTCTGTTGAGGCATGATCGTTCACTAACAAAAAATCTTTGTGTTAGGAATTGAGTGGGTTGTCTTTCTTCGAGACTGGTACCTTAAAATAAAAAAGGATCGTTCAATGAGATAAAAGACAATGGATTTTTGATTCCTTGTTATGACAGCAAATTCAAGCAAACAGAAGTTATCAGTTACCGCCATGAACCTTTGATTTCTTTCCCGAACTGTTGAAAGTCAGTTTCTTTTAATGTGCCTCACAAAACTGCTAATAGAAAATGTATGACAACCATTTGGACGAATAATCACTTCATTTCCTAATGAAAAATTTAGAGGTCACTGTTTTATTTTTTTTACGGAAACGGGGAACTTGCGTCAACATGGTAACTTTGACGAGTTAAAGTGCATTTGTGTGTTTACAATACATTTCTAGTTTTTTTTTTCAAAATTGCATTTCGAACGAGAAGCAATTGGAAATGAGATGAGAATAAGAAAACTTTAAAAGTATGTTTTATCTGGTATCCAATATCTCCCTTTTCGTTACAACCTTTTCGCGGCCTCCATGATACCTTGTCGCCCTACATTGGCAGCATTCGGCCGCCTCGGTGCCGCTTCGCCACTGTACATCTGAAACTGCTCTTTCCACAATCATTTGTTTGTAACTGAGGAGGTTGGTTCCTAATAAAAAGAAGAATTTCAATTTGATAAAGGACAATCAGTGCAAAACAAAACAGTGCAAAAGCAAGTTATCAGCTACCGTTTGATTAATCATTAACCTTTGATTTCTTATTCTCCCGAAGTATTGAAATTAATGTGTATTACATTTAAAATGCTGCAGTACGTCCCGATTTCTTCAATTTCCCAAGATAACTCATTAGCTTTTCATGAGAAACGACTTCTTTCTGTTTGTGGACCTATCTCAATCATTTAAAACAAAAGTCGGGAGGTGGCTGATACGAACGATACAACTCAGCAGTACTCCAAATATCCCCGTTTTTAGAGATATTCGAGTTTCAAATATGCAAATCTTCCACTGTTTTCTACAGTTGTCTGTTACAACAGAATTCCTAGTTTTAAAAACATTTTATAACATTTTTGAATCAAATGTGGACGGTATAATATATCTATCAGAAACTCGCCTATTCGTCAGTAATTTTTTAAAAGACGCCATCTGAGCTGACGATAGCTTCACAAGCACGTCAGTTATTCCCATTAAATCGGCCACGAATCGTGTGAAAACCAATTCGCGCCGTCCTACCGTCATTGTTTCAAGAAAAAGAGCGGACCATAAGATATTACCATTGTTTATGTACATTACAGAGTGTCCTTTTTTGCTCTTTCCCTCGCAGAGCCAAAGCCCGCAATTTTCCACCGGATTGGTGCGATAACATAGGTTTTATGCCATCTTATCACTACACTGTATCTGTCTACATTTGCGAAAAACGAACTTTGGTTTTTTTCTTACAGGTTGGGCATTCATAGCACTAATTTCTCCAAAAGTTACATACATTGGCTCAGAAAATTGAATTGTAATTTACCAGTTTTCGTTGCCAAGCGACGCCTATAACTTGTGGTCTACACATGGTTTTTTACAATTACATTTATTCTACATAACAGGATTTTTCCACAAGAGTAACCAAATATTTCTCCGTCAATAGCGAAAAACCATCTGCACAGCCTGGTATTGTTATCGAGCATTTCACGCCCCCTGTTTACGAGAAATTCTAATTTCGTCTGTGTTTGAACATCTGTTTTGCGATTTCCATGGTCGGCTGATTTTTTGATCACACTATGCTTTAGTTAATCAGTTAGCACGGCCGTTTTTGATTTCATGTCCTAAATGACAATATACTCCCTTTGAAGAATACTACATATATTAGTGTCAGGAGGATGCGCGCTGTGTGTTTTGCGTTTTGTTGGTTTGTGCCTTCTGCAATTCTACTCTTTTGGCATTCGGGTTTTCGGACGCTTAGCAACTCGACATACATGCTCATAACTCACCCTCGTACACCGTCGAAACTGACGTAAATTCGATTTTTAAGGCTGCGTAAATAAATCTCCGTGAGTATTATCCCCAAAATTACCCTATTTCAGGGTAGCTGGATTCAAATTTTTCAACAAAAAAGCCAGGCATCCGCAGAATGTGCGAAAGGTCGTTCTTGAGTGTCCGTCATTGAAAAATCATTCAAGAAAAATCATTCCCCACTCTATAGCACACTTATGTGAGAGATCGACCCTTACCATATGAAAGTGTGGAAAATCACGATTTGAAACATTGGCGGGAAAACTCTGAAGTGTCTTCCTGACTTCAAATTTGGATTTGAATCCCTACATGCTGTAGTTTTCGTGATCAGCAAAGAAAGATCTACTTTTTGGTATCAAATTCTGTGAATTTGTTTTTTGTGACACACAGCCTTTAAGTCTGACGAGAAAATATGGGCGATGCGGTATGAGCTCGATAATTAATATACTTATTTTGCATAATTTTCGACCCCATGAACCAGAAAATGAAAACCCCCTTTGGCAATCAAGAATTACAACGAACTTAGTTAGTCAAATGTCGTGCTGGTATTTGAAAAATCGGCAGAGTATAGTTCAGGCCAAGCATGGCTCCGGGCCGGGCCGGGCCGCAAATTTTTTTCTCGGCCCGGGGCGGACCGGGTCGGCTCGGGCCGAGACACAATTTTTCCAAAATGTAGAAAAAAAAGTTTTTCCTTTTAAAATGTACCAGAATTTAGTTTCTAACATAAATAAAAAGCAAAACTACAAAGGCAAAAAAGTTTTGACGACGGGGGATCGAACTGGGGTCACTTTGGTTTGCCAGTCCAACCCCTTGTCCACTCGGCCATGGATTACATTAAAAAAATTATATAGGGTAGTTCGAATCCTCCTTTAAACTTTATCTTTTGCACATTAGGAACTATGTTTTCCAACAAAAAGAATGGAAAAATATTAATCTTGAAAGGAGTTACATAAAAAATAACTTTATCAAAAATTCACGGGCCGAAGCGGGCCGGCCCGCTCAGAACATTTCTCGGCCCGGGCCGACCCGGCCCGGGCCGGCCCTTGATTTTGCCTTGCTTGGTTCAGGCTAATCCTACTAGGACGATTTTTGGAAATCAGAGAAATTTCTCATGTTTGAAAGTCAAGTCAAGCTGCAAGCCGTTGAATCGCATATAGCTAGTAACTCATTTAACCATCGTCATTAAGAGGGTGCTGTAAACTTTTGTTGGAATTCGGCATTCCTTAATGAAGTACGCCTGTAATGAATTACGGTCAAAATTCATCTTCCTTTTTTTTTTAGACAATTTCTAACTCTTATTTTGTCTGTTTTAACATGTGTGCACTTCGTTTAACGTACTGACCTAGAACATTGTTTAGTCTGTTCTGCAAAAAATGTAGAAAAATTGCTTAGACAAACCCCCCGCTTTTTAAAAATTGCTTTTGAAAAAAAAAAGTAAACTCAAAAGTCTTTTGTAGATAAAATTGTAAACAAAATTTGAATAAACAGGCAAACGTTTTTCCGAGGAAGCGATTTTGAGGAAGCCATTGAAAAATTTCAGAGGCTCACCATACTTTCCAGTTTTTGAAAAAGAATTTCAATAACAAAAAACTTATTGGACTTCAAAATTTAAAAAATTTAAAAAAAATGCACTGTAACGACCCGGAAGGTACGCGCACCGTCAGCGCTCTTCTCTCCCAGAAATGGAAACTTTTATTTGAAGTTGGGACATTAGAAATTTGTTCACTAAACCGCCTGATTTCACAAAGAGTCACAAAATATTGTGCCCTTGGGCATGCAAACGTTCGAAATTGTTTCTTTCTTTAACCAGCTGAGTGTCTGTATTTGCTTGCCCATAAACTCATTGTTTAAAGCCTTCATGACCTTCACAGCTTAATACCGTCCTTAAGAATATTTCATAATCTCAAGTGTTTTACCTTTTCAACACAACAAATGTATCTATATTTACAGATGGTCTTTTTTCGCTCGCTCTGCGTTATCTGCATCACTGCCACTCTGGTGTCTTTCACAGTCATTTTTGGAAATTTTTTCCAAACAAATTCTGAACCATCATATAAACCATTACAAATGGTTACAAAAAGGATAAACTTAAGTAGTGATGGTGTGTAGTTAATTTCAATCTTAATTCAACTTTTTTTAGAAAGCGCTTTCTGCAAACTTAATAGACATGATCCATGGGATCCTAAAGTTATGAAGGTAGGCAAAAACGATTTTTTCATTTAAATAACGATTTTAGTATGTGAATTTGCATTACGCTGAGGAAATTAAGTGTGAAGACTTTAAAATGCTTACTTCTTTGTCAAACGGAGTTCTTAATAGTCTTTTCACTGATTACAAATGTAAGGGGAGGTAAGAGAAATTACTGTGAAAAATCGTAAACTATAATAGGTGTGTTACAAGAAAAGACGACTATACAAATATTCATGGGCTTTGGAAATCAAATCAGGAAAAGTTTGATTGTGATTTTGTAGAAGCTCAGTGTTCTACAAAGAAAAATGAATCAGAAATAGTAGTATATTCGTATCTGCATACACAAGTTGTGCCAAGGTTTGTTAGCATATTTGGGGTGTGTGAGTGTGTGAGTGTGTGAGTGTGTGAGTGTGTGAGTGTGTGAGTGTGTGAGTGTGTGAGTGTGTGAGTGTGTGAGTGTGTGAGTGTGTGAGTGTGTGAGTGTGTGAGTGTGTGAGTGTGTGAGTGTGTGAGTGTGTGAGTGTGTGAGTGTGTGAGTGTGTGAGTGTGTGAGTGTGTGAGTGTGTGAGTGTGTGAGTGTGTGAGTGTGTGAGTGTGTGAGTGTGTGAGTGTGCGAGTGTGTGTGTGTGAGTGTGTGCGTGTGTGCGTGTTTGCGTGTGTGCGTGTGTGCGTGTGTGCGTGTGTGCGTGTGTGCGTGTGTGCGTGTGTGCGTGTGTGCGTGTGTGCGTGTGTGCGTGTGTGCGTGTGTGCGTGTGTGCGTGTGTGCGTGTGTGCGTGTGTGCGTGTGTGCGTGTGTGCGTGTGTGCGTGTGTGCGTGTGTGCGTGTGTGCGTGTGTGCGTGTGAGTGTGTATGTATGTGAGTATGAATGTAAGTGTGGATAAAAGCCATTTTCAGCAAAGAGACAGACACCAATTCAACAAACAACGATCGACCTTCGGTTTTCGTTTTATTAGTGGACTCAATGTCATGGAGTCAATCACATAGGTACCCGTACGTTTTCAAAATGTATAAACTAGTTTCAGGAATCTTCCAAAAACTATGCACTATTTCAAAAACGCCCTCAAAGCAATCGATTTCCCATATGTGAACAAAGTAGGATTAAATAGCAAACCGAATGGTTTTGCTTTGTGGTTCGGTGCGATCTAAAATAAACAATAAAAACGAATTTCTTGTTTAGGAAAACTAATGGAAGAAGCGGATCGTTCGGTATATGAACTTCCGTCCTTGAAAAGTGAAATTAGTTGGGATGATTCCTGCTACAATTACCTGGATAATGATACGTCTGTTTTCGATGAGTTCAGAAAAGAGGGTTATAAGGTTTGTTTTGAAAGCAAAACGTTCTGAAAGACAACGGAAGTGATTTTGTTTTGTAATTTTTCGGGTATTTTCCATTTATGGACCTAACCAAGAAGAACTTTACATTTTCAATCGACTGTTTAATTTACTTATTGAAACACGTATCGCGTAAACTTTTAGAAAAATTTTTCTGACCGAGGGTCAGGTCAGTGGAGCGGGTTCTAGATTTCTCTTCTAACAAACAACCGTTGCATCTGGAAAAAATGCTGTTTTTTGCATTAAAATTGACAATTTTCTAATTTTTCGTTGGAATACTTATTTGGTTTTCAGCGCTTGTTTGTTCAAAGAGGAAATTTTTCTGAACTGAAACGAGAACATTTTCAAAGAAAACTTTTCGAGGGATTTCCAGTGGTGTTTGTCTCGATGTTCAAAAATTTTCTGACCGTAAGCCTTTCTCGGGTTTTTTATGGAAACGACGCTGGCCTTTGCCTTATGCTAATGAGTTTCCGTTTTCGACATCTTACATTGTTCCCTAGACTTTGCTCAATTGAATGAGTTAGTCCATATCAGTATTGAAGCCTTCAAATGACTTTTAAAACATAAAACAAAGGGGACGTATACTCATTTCCAGCAGGGTAGTGTAACCGTTTCAATGTGGAAGCTCATTTTGCACATTCGAAAGCATTTGCGGTATAAATCGCTTTCTTGCATCAAAAATTCTTTTTCACACTTCTTAGCTGAGTTGAAGCGGATTTTTCAGACATTCGCTGCAGACGACTGGTCACGAGGAACAATCACGTGGCCGAATTGCTACGGGTACAAAAACCCACCCTATGATCACGTATTTCAGTATATTGTTTTAAAAAACCAGTTATCTTCTATTAATTTAGACCTTTCACGTTGGAAGTAGACAACAACGAAGCTCTTAAGAAAAATTACGAAAAATATTGCAAAACTATGGTTAACGCAGAGTTGGACTACTTGCAGCAGTTTATTGACACATATTCAGGTGAAGCTAAACGGTTAAACTTTTTGAATTTGATTTCAGATCAACCGAAATTCGCGTGGGCTTGGACAAGTTTATTTAGCCATGACTATACCGACACTTCTATACGACTTGATACGGATTTGTATAGTTTCTTAGTGAAAAACAGAGAAATAGTAAGTTTTGTAAATGTTTTGTCTAAAACTGAATGTTTTAGATGGATAATAGCTATGTTGTTTTAATGGGAGATCACGGGTTACGCTACGGCTATGTAAGTTTTTTTTGACAGACTTTACAACAACAAAAAATGGTTTTTTGATTTTCCCAATGTTTCAGATCACAAAAACCAAAGTGGGAGCAACTGATGTCAACAACCCTTTGTTATCAATCTCGGTGCCAAAAGATTTACGGGGAACGTATGTAACAGAGAGAATGCGGAAGAATTCTCAATCACTCCAGACGCATTTCGATACAAGAATTACTTTGCTGGACATTCTATATGTAATTTTCATTTGTAGCACGGCAAATGTGTTGATTTAGACAAAGGACTCTGATTTTAAAGAGCCAGCCTTTGAAAAGGAACATGGGCAGTCGTTATTGAGAGAACAGAGTGGCGAACGATCATGTCGAACACTTCCTATTCCATTTGCGTACTGCATTTGTGACATGAATCAGCAACCTATGAACGTGTAAGTGGTTTTTAATAATTGGAACGATTACGCCTGTATTAAGGCGTTCATTTGCTGTAGTCGCTGAACTCACAAATGCAATATATTCATTGAAAATTCTATTTCGACCTAAAAGCTCCACATCACTTATATATTTTGACGTAATAAAGGGAAATGGCAAATTCAACTTCTTAAAAATCTTTTTCATTCTCAAAAATTGAAATAGTAGGATTTTGCCACATGTGTATTACCCATCTAGTATTACTCAAGTTGCCGATTATTTGACTTGTAAAGGAAAACGGTAGATTTTCAAAGTTAACACGGGGTAAAGTTATAGTCGCTGCCCACCGAGCATGGCTACAAAAAGGGTCATTTTTGAACAACCTGCGCATCTGATTAGCGAAATAGGTCACGTAATTGAAAGAAGCAGAGAAAAATTGTCAGCCGCTTCGGAATGCTCGCTGGGCGAGGAGTATAAATAGTCAATACACCCTATCAAGAAAATAAAACGATTTAGGTAAAAAAACGAAATCAGTCAGTTAGTTTTGGCCCCGCTAAACTAGCGACATAAATTTAAACTTTCCGGTTATTCTGTTTTCTCGATGGAAATTAGGGGTTTGGCAATTAAAACTATAAAACTATAGTTCGAATTTCACCCTAAATCACTTCTATAATTGTGCGTGTTTGGAAACTTTGAAAATCTACCGTATTCAAAGACCTACCGTAACGCGGCATCCGAAAATTAAATTAGCCAAAGTTAAAGAAAGCACAAAAAAAATAAAATAAAAGGCTTTCAAAGGGATTTTTTCTATTTCAAGCTGAAAAAGCTTTTGTTCTCTTCGTACCCAGGCTTCACCCAAATCGAGCATTCCGCGAGCATTCCGAAGCGGCTGACAATTTTTCTCTGCGTCTTTCAATTACTTGACCTATTTCGCTAATTAGATGCGCAGGTTGTTCAAAAATTGACCCTTTTTGAAGCCATGCTCGGTGCGCAGCGACTATACAAGTTCTCCGCAAATCCTTTTTTTGTTTCTCATAATCCTCGATTGTGGACGAGGCGGTGTTTTAACGCTAATAAAGCCACAACAGCGAACCTCAGAATTAGTTTAAGTTATTCCATTGAAACGTATTTTTGCAATCGTCCACTGAAACAGATCAACATATTGAATTCAGATCCCATCCTTCTTCCCTCCAAGTTGGGCAGGCTGTAATTACCTCCATAAATGAAATCCTTCAAAAGAGAAATGTCACAGACAAGTGTGCTCTTTGGAAGTTCGACTCTGTAAGTTAATAAGCAATCTATCTCTAAATCTTTATTTTAGGTGAAGTCAATTTTCTCCATAACTCCACAACCAAATTCAACCTCATATAGTGTTTCCACTGTCGTGAGTGAACCTTACAAGAGTGCGGAGTTTAGGGTAACTTTCTTAGAATTTTTAAAACAAAAATGATTGTTTTTCAGGCTACTGTGAATCAAATGAAAAATGGGAGTTTCTCAGTTGGAGGTATTGATCGGCTCGACTCTTATGGAAAAAGAGGGAACTGCGTTGAAGGATCGCTTTGGAGATTTTGTGATTGCAAAAAGCAGAAATGACACTTTTTGTTGTATTTTACTAAATGTATGTTATTAAATTATTTGAATCGTCAACAGCGAGGCTTAACTCTTTTTTCAATGATTTTCATTATAGAAAAACCTTTTCCCGAACTGAAGAGTTCTATCAAACTCTGTTTCTCTCTATCTATCCCTATCTCTAAGTTTAACTCTCTCTAGTTTTTTTGTTGGTATTTCTCTCTTTATCTCTCTCTATCTCTCTCTCTCTCGGTTTCTCGGTCTGTCTCTGTCTCTTTGTATTTATGTCTATGTTGATCGGTCTCTCTATCGCACTATCTCTATGTCTCTATCTGTCTATGTTTCTATGTATTTTTCCCTCTCTCTCTGAATTTGTTCACACCTCTGCATTTCAAGGATTAACGTAATCTTTTCTTTATAAACTTTCCCTTTTGACTTTTCACCTTTCAACCGGACACTTTTTGCGTCCTGCGAACGCTTGCCATTGTGAACCGATTCTCCGCGAAATCGACTCCAATCGGAAAAAATTGAAATCCTTTGAGTTTTTCGGCAAGACAACGGTTTATTCTCACCTTCACTTTGCCGATTTATGGCTATAAATCTTCACCGCGTTTTGAAACCAAAAGTTTCGACTTTTTAGCCTTTGAAGCAAACTGCACCTAAAAATAAAAATAACTGAAAATGTGAAATGCGGCCAGAAATTTTGTAAATTCACAATGGCCAGTATTTTTGATGGCCAGTATTTTTGATTAAAAAAGTGTTTAAATTAAAGTTTCCCTAAAAAAAATAAATCTTTACAGTCGACTTCGCTTTGGCGTTGGCCTTCAAATAAGGTTTTTCGACCAAAAAACTTTGTGTTTTCCTATTCTTTGGTTTGGTAGTTTCCGACTTTAAATTTTAGATGTTTCGCTCCCGAATGATGTATTTTGTCTGTCTTTGTTTTATTGGTACGGCGATTTTAATAATATCTGGTGGACTGATTCATTCGTCAACATCTTTTAAAAAGGCAGACTTTGATAATCGAATAAATTTGTTAAAGAAGCCAACTTGTCAAGAAAAAGGTAGTAGTCATTTTTCTTTTTTAAACGTTCAATTTTTCAGTTAATATCCCAAAATATTATGATTTTAAGAGTGAGCCATACTGCAGATTAACAAAGCATGACCCTTGGGATCCAGAAGTTATAAAGGTTTTTAATAGCTTTAAGACATTTTTTAATATTTTTTTTAGCATGTGAACCTAAAATACATAGAAACTTACCCATGCTTAAAGGGTGAGAAGTTCACTCGTTTAGTCAATCACACTTTGTACACTACCTCGAGGGATCATAAATGCAGGGGAAGGTATAGAATTATGAATGAAGAAACTAATTTTATTTTTTTAGATGTATAACGAGGGAAACTGATCTGACCAATACAGAAGGGCCTTGGTCCAATCTACCAGCCTCGTTTATTTGTGAATTCATAGAAGCGGAGTGCACTCTTCTTACAGGAACTAAAGTGGTTTATAATGCTTTACATACGCAGATTGAAGCAAAGTAAGGTTAAACGTTTTTATTAACTCATTTTTTTGTTAGAAAAGTATTCATAGTGTTTTCACTCAATAATTTATAGTATGTTTCCAACCGAGAATTTCTTAAATGACAGCTAAAGATAAT